>JAUCEA010000022.1:0-560761 GCA_033557915.1 Phytophthora tentaculata | reverse complement strand
GGATCTGACGGTGGCTCTCGGCATTCGTGGGACTTCGAATTGAGGGGGCGTATTGAGGGTTATTGAGGGTTGCTGGTCTTGGGTACTGTGTACCAGTTGTACCCATTAACCGGTTAACCCGAACCGGTCCAATCCGAACCCACGATGATTATGGTGATTACGGTAAGTTGTTTACGCCACCGATGATTAGACGAGTAGGATGATTGGATGAACACCGGTGAGTGATGGTTGATTAGATGCACTAGGTGATAGGACGCAGGGTCGCGTGTCTATAACAGTAGGATGTAAGCTCCAACAATTCAATCACTTTCGAATCTTCATTCTACCCCTCAAGTGCCTTCGCTCCGGTCCCGCCGTCTGTGACGACCCTCCCTCCGCTTCGTCCAAGCTTCGTGTCCAAGATCTATACCTTCCATCAGAGTACTGCGAGACTTCTGTGATGCTAGCGGACATCATGACGAAGGCTCTCGCGGGACCACGCCATACGGATCTGACGGTGGCTCTCGGCATTCGTGGGACTTCGAATTGAGGGGGCGTATTGAGGGTTATTGAGGGTTGCTGGTCTTGGGTACTGTGTACCAGTTGTACCCATTAACCGGTTAACCCGAACCGGTCCAATCCGAACCCACGATGATTATGGTGATTACGGTAAGTTGTTTACGCCACCGATGATTAGACGAGTAGGATGATTGGATGAACACCGGTGAGTGATGGTTGATTAGATGCACTAGGTGATAGGACGCAGGGTCGCGTGTCTATAACAGTAGGATGTAAGCTCCAACAATTCAATCACTTTCGAATCTTCATTCTACCCCTCAAGTGCCTTCGCTCCGGTCCCGCCGTCTGTGACGACCCTCCCTCCGCTTCGTCCAAGCTTCGTGTCCAAGATCTATACCTTCCATCAGAGTACTGCGAGACTTCTGTGATGCTAGCGGACATCATGACGAAGGCTCTCGCGGGACCACGCCATACGGATCTGACGGTGGCTCTCGGCATTCGTGGGACTTCGAATTGAGGGGGCGTATTGAGGGTTATTGAGGGTTGCTGGTCTTGGGTACTGTGTACCAGTTGTACCCATTAACCGGTTAACCCGAACCGGTCCAATCCGAACCCACGATGATTATGGTGATTACGGTAAGTTGTTTACGCCACCGATGATTAGACGAGTAGGATGATTGGATGAACACCGGTGAGTGATGGTTGATTAGATGCACTAGGTGATAGGACGCAGGGTCGCGTGTCTATAACAGTAGGATGTAAGCTCCAACAATTCAATCACTTTCGAATCTTCATTCTACCCCTCAAGTGCCTTCGCTCCGGTCCCGCCGTCTGTGACGACCCTCCCTCCGCTTCGTCCAAGCTTCGTGTCCAAGATCTATACCTTCCATCAGAGTACTGCGAGACTTCTGTGATGCTAGCGGACATCATGACGAAGGCTCTCGCGGGACCACGCCATACGGATCTGACGGTGGCTCTCGGCATTCGTGGGACTTCGAATTGAGGGGGCGTATTGAGGGTTATTGAGGGTTGCTGGTCTTGGGTACTGTGTACCAGTTGTACCCATTAACCGGTTAACCCGAACCGGTCCAATCCGAACCCACGATGATTATGGTGATTACGGTAAGTTGTTTACGCCACCGATGATTAGACGAGTAGGATGATTGGATGAACACCGGTGAGTGATGGTTGATTAGATGCACTAGGTGATAGGACGCAGGGTCGCGTGTCTATAACAGTAGGATGTAAGCTCCAACAATTCAATCACTTTCGAATCTTCATTCTACCCCTCAAGTGCCTTCGCTCCGGTCCCGCCGTCTGTGACGACCCTCCCTCCGCTTCGTCCAAGCTTCGTGTCCAAGATCTATACCTTCCATCAGAGTACTGCGAGACTTCTGTGATGCTAGCGGACATCATGACGAAGGCTCTCGCGGGACCACGCCATACGGATCTGACGGTGGCTCTCGGCATTCGTGGGACTTCGAATTGAGGGGGCGTATTGAGGGTTATTGAGGGTTGCTGGTCTTGGGTACTGTGTACCAGTTGTACCCGTTAACCGGTTAACCCGAACCGGTCCAATCCGAACCCACGATGATTATGGTGATTACGGTAAGTTGTTTACGCCACCGATGATTAGACGAGTAGGATGATTGGATGAACACCGGTGAGTGATGGTTGATTAGATGCACTAGGTGATAGGACGCAGGGTCGCGTGTCTATAACAATAGGATGTAAGCTCCAACAATTCAATCACTTTCGAATCTTCATTCTACCCCTCAAGTGCCTTCGCTCCGGTCCCGCCGTCTGTGACGACCCTCCCTCCGCTTCGTCCAAGCTTCGTGTCCAAGATCTATACCTTCCATCAGAGTACTGCGAGACTTCTGTGATGCTAGCGGACATCATGACGAAGGCTCTCGCGGGACCACGCCATACGGATCTGACGGTGGCTCTCGGCATTCGTGGGACTTCGAATTGAGGGGGCGTATTGAGGGTTATTGAGGGTTGCTGGTCTTGGGTACTGTGTACCAGTTGTACCCATTAACCGGTTAACCCGAACCGGTCCAATCCGAACCCACGATGATTATGGTGATTACGGTAAGTTGTTTACGCCACCGATGATTAGACGAGTAGGATGATTGGATGAACACCGGTGAGTGATGGTTGATTAGATGCACTAGGTGATAGGACGCAGGGTCGCGTGTCTATAACAGTAGGATGTAAGCTCCAACAATTCAATCACTTTCGAATCTTCATTCTACCCCTCAAGTGCCTTCGCTCCGGTCCCGCCGTCTGCGACGACCCTCCCTCCGCTTCGTCCAAGCTTCGTGTCCAAGATCCATACCTTCCATCACAAGTACCACCACATCCGCGATGAAGTCAAGCGCGGTGAAGTCAAGCTCCAGTACTGCGAGACTTCTGTGATGCTAGCGGACATCATGACGAAGGCGCTTGCGGGACCACGTCACACGGATCTGACGGTGGCTCTCGGCATTCGTGGGACTTCGAATTGAGGGGGCGTATTGAGGGTTATTGAGGGTTGCTGGTCTTGGGTACTGTGTACCAGTTGTACCCATTAACCGGTTAACCCGAACCGGTCCAATCCGAACCCACGATGATTATGGTGATTACGGTAAGTTGTTTACGCCACCGATGATTAGACGAGTAGGATGATTGGATGAACACCGGTGAGTGATGGTTGATTAGATGCACTAGGTGATAGGACGCAGGGTCGCGTGTCTATAACAATAGGATGTAAGCTCCAACAATTCAATCACTTTCGAATCTTCATTCTACCCCTCAAGTGCCTTCGCTCCGGTCCCGCCGTCTGTGACGACCCTCCCTCCGCTTCGTCCAAGCTTCGTGTCCAAGATCCATACCTTCCATCACAAGTACCACCACATCCGCGATGAAGTCAAGCGCGGTGAAGTCAAGCTCCAGTACTGCGAGACTTCTGTGATGCTAGCGGACATCATGACGAAGGCGCTTGCGGGACCACGTCACACGGATCTGACGGTGGCTCTCGGCATTCGTGGGACTTCGAATTGAGGGGGCGTATTGAGGGTCATTGAGGGTTGCTGGTCTTGGGTACTGTGTACCAGTTGTACCCATTAACCGGTTAACCCGAACCGGTCCAATCCGAACCCACGTTGATTATGGTGATTACGGTAAGTTGTTTACGCCACCGATGATTAGACGAGTAGGATGATTGGATGAACACCGGTGAGTGATGGTTGATTAGATGCACTAGGTGATAGGACGCAGGGTCGCGTGTCTATAACAGTAGGATGTAAGCTCCAACAATTCAATCACTTTCGAATCTTCATTCTACCCCTCAAGTGCCTTCGCTCCGGTCCCGCCGTCTGCGACGACCCTCCCTCCGCTTCGTCCAAGCTTCGTGTCCAAGATCCATACCTTCCATCACAAGTACCACCACATCCGCGATGAAGTCAAGCGCGGTGAAGTCAAGCTCCAGTACTGCGAGACTTCTGTGATGCTAGCGGACATCATGACGAAGGCGCTTGCGGGACCACGTCACACGGATCTGACGGTGGCTCTCGGCATTCGTGGGACTTCGAATTGAGGGGGCGTATTGAGGGTTATTGAGGGTTGCTGGTCTTGGGTACTGTGTACCAGTTGTACCCATTAACCGGTTAACCCGAACCGGTCCAATCCGAACCCACGATGATTATGGTGATTACGGTAAGTTGTTTACGCCACCGATGATTAGACGAGTAGGATGATTGGATGAACACCGGTGAGTGATGGTTGATTAGATGCACTAGGTGATAGGACGCAGGGTCGCGTGTCTATAACAGTAGGATGTAAGCTCCAACAATTCAATCACTTTCGAATCTTCATTCTACCCCTCAAGTGCCTTCGCTCCGGTCCCGCCGTCTGTGACGACCCTCCCTCCGCTTCGTCCAAGCTTCGTGTCCAAGATCTATACCTTCCATCAGAGTACTGCGAGACTTCTGTGATGCTAGCGGACATCATGACGAAGGCTCTCGCGGGACCACGCCATACGGATCTGACGGTGGCTCTCGGCATTCGTGGGACTTCGAATTGAGGGGGCGTATTGAGGGTTATTGAGGGTTGCTGGTCTTGGGTACTGTGTACCAGTTGTACCCATTAACCGGTTAACCCGAACCGGTCCAATCCGAACCCACGATGATTATGGTGATTACGGTAAGTTGTTTACGCCACCGATTATTAGACGAGTAGGATGATTGGATGAACACCGGTGAGTGATGGTTGATTAGATGCACTAGGTGATAGGACGCAGGGTCGCGTGTCTATAACAATAGGATGTAAGCTCCAACAATTCAATCACTTTCGAATCTTCATTCTACCCCTCAAGTGCCTTCGCTCCGGTCCCGCCGTCTGTGACGACCCTCCCTCCGCTTCGTCCAAGCTTCGTGTCCAAGATCCATACCTTCCATCACAAGTACCACCACATCCGCGATGAAGTCAAGCGCGGTGAAGTCAAGCTCCAGTACTGCGAGACTTCTGTGATGCTAGCGGACATCATGACGAAGGCGCTTGCGGGACCACGTCACACGGATCTGACGGTGGCTCTCGGCATTCGTGGGACTTCGAATTGAGGGGGCGTATTGAGGGTTATTGAGGGTTGCTGGTCTTGGGTACTGTGTACCAGTTGTACCCATTAACCGGTTAACCCGAACCGGTCCAATCCGAACCCACGTTGATTATGGTGATTACGGTAAGTTGTTTACGCCACCGATTATTAGACGAGTAGGATGATTGGATGAACACCGGTGAGTGATGGTTGATTAGATGCACTAGGTGATAGGACGCAGGGTCGCGTGTCTATAACAGTAGGATGTAAGCTCCAACAATTCAATCACTTTCGAATCTTCATTCTACCCCTCAAGTGCCTTCGCTCCGGTCCCGCCGTCTGTGACGACCCTCCCTCCGCTTCGTCCAAGCTTCGTGTCCAAGATCTATACCTTCCATCAGAGTACTGCGAGACTTCTGTGATGCTAGCGGACATCATGACGAAGGCTCTCGCGGGACCACGCCATACGGATCTGACGGTGGCTCTCGGCATTCGTGGGACTTCGAATTGAGGGGGCGTATTGAGGGTTATTGAGGGTTGCTGGTCTTGGGTACTGTGTACCAGTTGTACCCATTAACCGGTTAACCCGAACCGGTCCAATCCGAACCCACGATGATTATGGTGATTACGGTAAGTTGTTTACGCCACCGATGATTAGACGAGTAGGATGATTGGATGAACACCGGTGAGTGATGGTTGATTAGATGCACTAGGTGATAGGACGCAGGGTCGCGTGTCTATAACAATAGGATGTAAGCTCCAACAATTCAATCACTTTCGAATCTTCATTCTACCCCTCAAGTGCCTTCGCTCCGGTCCCGCCGTCTGTGACGACCCTCCCTCCGCTTCGTCCAAGCTTCGTGTCCAAGATCCATACCTTCCATCACAAGTACCACCACATCCGCGATGAAGTCAAGCGCGGTGAAGTCAAGCTCCAGTACTGCGAGACTTCTGTGATGCTAGCGGACATCATGACGAAGGCGCTTGCGGGACCACGTCACACGGATCTGACGGTGGCTCTCGGCATTCGTGGGACTTCGAATTGAGGGGGCGTATTGAGGGTTATTGAGGGTTGCTGGTCTTGGGTACTGTGTACCAGTTGTACCCATTAACCGGTTAACCCGAACCGGTCCAATCCGAACCCACGTTGATTATGGTGATTACGGTAAGTTGTTTACGCCACCGATTATTAGACGAGTAGGATGATTGGATGAACACCGGTGAGTGATGGTTGATTAGATGCACTAGGTGATAGGACGCAGGGTCGCGTGTCTATAACAGTAGGATGTAAGCTCCAACAATTCAATCACTTTCGAATCTTCATTCTACCCCTCAAGTGCCTTCGCTCCGGTCCCGCCGTCTGTGACGACCCTCCCTCCGCTTCGTCCAAGCTTCGTGTCCAAGATCTATACCTTCCATCAGAGTACTGCGAGACTTCTGTGATGCTAGCGGACATCATGACGAAGGCTCTCGCGGGACCACGCCATACGGATCTGACGGTGGCTCTCGGCATTCGTGGGACTTCGAATTGAGGGGGCGTATTGAGGGTTATTGAGGGTTGCTGGTCTTGGGTACTGTGTACCAGTTGTACCCATTAACCGGTTAACCCGAACCGGTCCAATCCGAACCCACGATGATTATGGTGATTACGGTAAGTTGTTTACGCCACCGATGATTAGACGAGTAGGATGATTGGATGAACACCGGTGAGTGATGGTTGATTAGATGCACTAGGTGATAGGACGCAGGGTCGCGTGTCTATAACAATAGGATGTAAGCTCCAACAATTCAATCACTTTCGAATCTTCATTCTACCCCTCAAGTGCCTTCGCTCCGGTCCCGCCGTCTGTGACGACCCTCCCTCCGCTTCGTCCAAGCTTCGTGTCCAAGATCCATACCTTCCATCACAAGTACCACCACATCCGCGATGAAGTCAAGCGCGGTGAAGTCAAGCTCCAGTACTGCGAGACTTCTGTGATGCTAGCGGACATCATGACGAAGGCGCTTGCGGGACCACGTCACACGGATCTGACGGTGGCTCTCGGCATTCGTGGGACTTCGAATTGAGGGGGCGTATTGAGGGTTATTGAGGGTTGCTGGTCTTGGGTACTGTGTACCAGTTGTACCCATTAACCGGTTAACCCGAACCGGTCCAATCCGAACCCACGATGATTATGGTGATTACGGTAAGTTGTTTACGCCACCGATGATTAGACGAGTAGGATGATTGGATGAACACCGGTGAGTGATGGTTGATTAGATGCACTAGGTGATAGGACGCAGGGTCGCGTGTCTATAACAATAGGATGTAAGCTCCAACAATTCAATCACTTTCGAATCTTCATTCTACCCCTCAAGTGCCTTCGCTCCGGTCCCGCCGTCTGTGACGACCCTCCCTCCGCTTCGTCCAAGCTTCGTGTCCAAGATCCATACCTTCCATCACAAGTACCACCACATCCGCGATGAAGTCAAGCGCGGTGAAGTCAAGCTCCAGTACTGCGAGACTTCTGTGATGCTAGCGGACATCATGACGAAGGCGCTTGCGGGACCACGTCACACGGATCTGACGGTGGCTCTCGGCATTCGTGGGACTTCGAATTGAGGGGGCGTATTGAGGGTTATTGAGGGTTGCTGGTCTTGGGTACTGTGTACCAGTTGTACCCATTAACCGGTTAACCCGAACCGGTCCAATCCGAACCCACGTTGATTATGGTGATTACGGTAAGTTGTTTACGCCACCGATTATTAGACGAGTAGGATGATTGGATGAACACCGGTGAGTGATGGTTGATTAGATGCACTAGGTGATAGGACGCAGGGTCGCGTGTCTATAACAGTAGGATGTAAGCTCCAACAATTCAATCACTTTCGAATCTTCATTCTACCCCTCAAGTGCCTTCGCTCCGGTCCCGCCGTCTGTGACGACCCTCCCTCCGCTTCGTCCAAGCTTCGTGTCCAAGATCTATACCTTCCATCAGAGTACTGCGAGACTTCTGTGATGCTAGCGGACATCATGACGAAGGCTCTCGCGGGACCACGCCATACGGATCTGACGGTGGCTCTCGGCATTCGTGGGACTTCGAATTGAGGGGGCGTATTGAGGGTTATTGAGGGTTGCTGGTCTTGGGTACTGTGTACCAGTTGTACCCATTAACCGGTTAACCCGAACCGGTCCAATCCGAACCCACGATGATTATGGTGATTACGGTAAGTTGTTTACGCCACCGATGATTAGACGAGTAGGATGATTGGATGAACACCGGTGAGTGATGGTTGATTAGATGCACTAGGTGATAGGACGCAGGGTCGCGTGTCTATAACAATAGGATGTAAGCTCCAACAATTCAATCACTTTCGAATCTTCATTCTACCCCTCAAGTGCCTTCGCTCCGGTCCCGCCGTCTGTGACGACCCTCCCTCCGCTTCGTCCAAGCTTCGTGTCCAAGATCCATACCTTCCATCACAAGTACCACCACATCCGCGATGAAGTCAAGCGCGGTGAAGTCAAGCTCCAGTACTGCGAGACTTCTGTGATGCTAGCGGACATCATGACGAAGGCGCTTGCGGGACCACGTCACACGGATCTGACGGTGGCTCTCGGCATTCGTGGGACTTCGAATTGAGGGGGCGTATTGAGGGTTATTGAGGGTTGCTGGTCTTGGGTACTGTGTACCAGTTGTACCCATTAACCGGGTAACCCGAACCGGTCCAATCCGAACCCACGTTGATTATGGTGATTACGGTAAGTTGTTTACGCCACCGATGATTAGACGAGTAGGATGATTGGATGAACACCGGTGAGTGATGGTTGATTAGATGCACTAGGTGATAGGACGCAGGGTCGCGTGTCTATAACAGTAGGATGTAAGCTCCAACAATTCAATCACTTTCGAATCTTCATTCTACCCCTCAAGTGCCTTCGCTCCGGTCCCGCCGTCTGTGACGACCCTCCCTCCGCTTCGTCCAAGCTTCGTGTCCAAGATCTATACCTTCCATCAGAGTACTGCGAGACTTCTGTGATGCTAGCGGACATCATGACGAAGGCTCTCGCGGGACCACGCCATACGGATCTGACGGTGGCTCTCGGCATTCGTGGGACTTCGAATTGAGGGGGCGTATTGAGGGTTATTGAGGGTTGCTGGTCTTGGGTACTGTGTACCAGTTGTACCCATTAACCGGTTAACCCGAACCGGTCCAATCCGAACCCACGATGATTATGGTGATTACGGTAAGTTGTTTACGCCACCGATGATTAGACGAGTAGGATGATTGGATGAACACCGGTGAGTGATGGTTGATTAGATGCACTAGGTGATAGGACGCAGGGTCGCGTGTCTATAACAGTAGGATGTAAGCTCCAACAATTCAATCACTTTCGAATCTTCATTCTACCCCTCAAGTGCCTTCGCTCCGGTCCCGCCGTCTGCGACGACCCTCCCTCCGCTTCGTCCAAGCTTCGTGTCCAAGATCTATAGCTTCCATCAGAGTACTGCGAGACTTCTGTGATGCTAGCGGACATCATGACGAAGGCTCTCGCGGGACCACGCCATACGGATCTGACGGTGGCTCTCGGCATTCGTGGGACTTCGAATTGAGGGGGCGTATTGAGGGTTATTGAGGGTTGCTGGTCTTGGGTACTGTGTACCAGTTGTACCCATTAACCGGTTAACCCGAACCAGTCCAATCCGAACCCACGATGATTATGGTGATTACGGTAAGTTGTTTACGCCACCGATGATTAGACGAGTAGGATGATTGGATGAACACCGGTGAGTGATGGTTGATTAGATGCACTAGGTGATAGGACGCAGGGTCGCGTGTCTATAACAATAGGATGTAAGCTCCAACAATTCAATCACTTTCGAATCTTCATTCTACCCCTCAAGTGCCTTCGCTCCGGTCCCGCCGTCTGTGACGACCCTCCCTCCGCTTCGTCCAAGCTTCGTGTCCAAGATCGATACCTTCCATCAGAGTACTGCGAGACTTCTGTGATGCTAGCGGACATCATGACGAAGGCTCTCGCGGGACCACGCCATACGGATCTGACGGTGGCTCTCGGCATTCGTGGGACTTCGAATTGAGGGGGCGTATTGAGGGTTATTGAGGGTTGCTGATCTTGGGTACTGTGTACCAGTTGTACCCATTAACCGGGTAACCCGAACCGGTCCAATCCGAACCCACGATGATTATGGTGATTACGGTAAGTTGTTTACGCCACCGATGATTAGACGAGTAGGATGATTGGATGAACACCGGTGAGTGATGGTTGATTAGATGCACTAGGTGATAGGACGCAGGGTCGCGTGTCTATAACAGTAGGATGTAAGCTCCAACAATTCAATCACTTTCGAATCTTCATTCTACCCCTCAAGTGCCTTCGCTCCGGTCCCGCCGTCTGTGACGACCCTCCCTCCGCTTCGTCCAAGCTTCGTGTCCAAGATCTATACCTTCCATCAGAGTACTGCGAGACTTCTGTGATGCTAGCGGACATCATGACGAAGGCTCTCGCGGGACCACGCCATACGGATCTGACGGTGGCTCTCGGCATTCGTGGGACTTCGAATTGAGGGGGCGTATTGAGGGTTATTGAGGGTTGCTGGTCTTGGGTACTGTGTACCAGTTGTACCCATTAACCGGGTAACCCGAACCGGTCCAATCCGAACCCACGATGATTATGGTGATTACGGTAAGTTGTTTACGCCACCGATGATTAGACGAGTAGGATGATTGGATGAACACCGGTGAGTGATGGTTGATTAGATGCACTAGGTGATAGGACGCAGGGTCGCGTGTCTATAACAGTAGGATGTAAGCTCCAACAATTCAATCACTTTCGAATCTTCATTCTACCCCTCAAGTGCCTTCGCTCCGGTCCCGCCGTCTGCGACGACCCTCCCTCCGCTTCGTCCAAGCTTCGTGTCCAAGATCCATACCTTCCATCACAAGTACCACCACATCCGCGATGAAGTCAAGCGCGGTGAAGTCAAGCTCCAGTACTGCGAGACTTCTGTGATGCTAGCGGACATCATGACGAAGGCGCTTGCGGGACCACGTCACACGGATCTGACGGTGGCTCTCGGCATTCGTGGGACTTCGAATTGAGGGGGCGTATTGAGGGTTATTGAGGGTTGCTGGTCTTGGGTACTGTGTACCAGTTGTACCCATTAACCGGTTAACCCGAACCGGTCCAATCCGAACCCACGATGATTATGGTGATTACGGTAAGTTGTTTACGCCACCGATGATTAGACGAGTAGGATGATTGGATGAACACCGGTGAGTGATGGTTGATTAGATGCACTAGGTGATAGGACGCAGGGTCGCGTGTCTATAACAGTAGGATGTAAGCTCCAACAATTCAATCACTTTCGAATCTTCATTCTACCCCTCAAGTGCCTTCGCTCCGGTCCCGCCGTCTGCGACGACCCTCCCTCCGCTTCGTCCAAGCTTCGTGTCCAAGATCTATACCTTCCATCACAAGTACCACCACATCCGCGATGAAGTCAAGCGCGGTGAAGTCAAGCTCCAGTACTGCGAGACTTCTGTGATGCTAGCGGACATCATGACGAAGGCGCTTGCGGGACCACGTCACACGGATCTGACGGTGGCTCTCGGCATTCGTGGGACTTCGAATTGAGGGGGCGTATTGAGGGTTATTGAGGGTTGCTGGTCTTGGGTACTGTGTACCAGTTGTACCCATTAACTGGTTAACCCGAACCGGTCCAATCCGAACCCACGTTGATTATGGTGATTACGGTAAGTTGTTTACGCCACCGATTATTAGACGAGTAGGATGATTGGATGAACACCGGTGAGTGATGGTTGATTAGATGCACTAGGTGATAGGACGCAGGGTCGCGTGTCTATAACAGTAGGATGTAAGCTCCAACAATTCAATCACTTTCGAATCTTCATTCTACCCCTCAAGTGCCTTCGCTCCGGTCCCGCCGTCTGTGACGACCCTCCCTCCGCTTCGTCCAAGCTTCGTGTCCAAGATCTATACCTTCCATCAGAGTACTGCGAGACTTCTGTGATGCTAGCGGACATCATGACGAAGGCTCTCGCGGGACCACGCCATACGGATCTGACGGTGGCTCTCGGCATTCGTGGGACTTCGAATTGAGGGGGCGTATTGAGGGTTATTGAGGGTTGCTGGTCTTGGGTACTGTGTACCAGTTGTACCCATTAACCGGGTAACCCGAACCGGTCCAATCCGAACCCACGATGATTATGGTGATTACGGTAAGTTGTTTACGCCACCGATGATTAGACGAGTAGGATGATTGGATGAACACCGGTGAGTGATGGTTGATTAGATGCACTAGGTGATAGGACGCAGGGTCGCGTGTCTATAACAGTAGGATGTAAGCTCCAACAATTCAATCACTTTCGAATCTTCATTCTACCCCTCAAGTGCCTTCGCTCCGGTCCCGCCGTCTGCGACGACCCTCCCTCCGCTTCGTCCAAGCTTCGTGTCCAAGATCCATACCTTCCATCACAAGTACCACCACATCCGCGATGAAGTCAAGCGCGGTGAAGTCAAGCTCCAGTACTGCGAGACTTCTGTGATGCTAGCGGACATCATGACGAAGGCGCTTGCGGGACCACGTCACACGGATCTGACGGTGGCTCTCGGCATTCGTGGGACTTCGAATTGAGGGGGCGTATTGAGGGTTATTGAGGGTTGCTGGTCTTGGGTACTGTGTACCAGTTGTACCCATTAACCGGTTAACCCGAACCGGTCCAATCCGAACCCACGTTGATTATGGTGATTACGGTAAGTTGTTTACGCCACCGATGATTAGACGAGTAGGATGATTGGATGAACACCGGTGAGTGATGGTTGATTAGATGCACTAGGTGATAGGACGCAGGGTCGCGTGTCTATAACAGTAGGATGTAAGCTCCAACAATTCAATCACTTTCGAATCTTCATTCTACCCCTCAAGTGCCTTCGCTCCGGTCCCGCCGTCTGCGACGACCCTCCCTCCGCTTCGTCCAAGCTTCGTGTCCAAGATCCATACCTTCCATCACAAGTACCACCACATCCGCGATGAAGTCAAGCGCGGTGAAGTCAAGCTCCAGTACTGCGAGACTTCTGTGATGCTAGCGGACATCATGACGAAGGCGCTTGCGGGACCACGTCACACGGATCTGACGGTGGCTCTCGGCATTCGTGGGACTTCGAATTGAGGGGGCGTATTGAGGGTTATTGAGGGTTGCTGGTCTTGGGTACTGTGTACCAGTTGTACCCATTAACTGGTTAACCCGAACCGGTCCAATCCGAACCCACGTTGATTATGGTGATTACGGTAAGTTGTTTACGCCACCGATTATTAGACGAGTAGGATGATTGGATGAACACCGGTGAGTGATGGTTGATTAGATGCACTAGGTGATAGGACGCAGGGTCGCGTGTCTATAACAGTAGGATGTAAGCTCCAACAATTCAATCACTTTCGAATCTTCATTCTACCCCTCAAGTGCCTTCGCTCCGGTCCCGCCGTCTGTGACGACCCTCCCTCCGCTTCGTCCAAGCTTCGTGTCCAAGATCTATACCTTCCATCAGAGTACTGCGAGACTTCTGTGATGCTAGCGGACATCATGACGAAGGCTCTCGCGGGACCACGCCATACGGATCTGACGGTGGCTCTCGGCATTCGTGGGACTTCGAATTGAGGGGGCGTATTGAGGGTTATTGAGGGTTGCTGGTCTTGGGTACTGTGTACCAGTTGTACCCATTAACCGGGTAACCCGAACCGGTCCAATCCGAACCCACGATGATTATGGTGATTACGGTAAGTTGTTTACGCCACCGATGATTAGACGAGTAGGATGATTGGATGAACACCGGTGAGTGATGGTTGATTAGATGCACTAGGTGATAGGACGCAGGGTCGCGTGTCTATAACAGTAGGATGTAAGCTCCAACAATTCAATCACTTTCGAATCTTCATTCTACCCCTCAAGTGCCTTCGCTCCGGTCCCGCCGTCTGTGACGACCCTCCCTCCGCTTCGTCCAAGCTTCGTGTCCAAGATCTATACCTTCCATCAGAGTACTGCGAGACTTCTGTGATGCTAGCGGACATCATGACGAAGGCTCTCGCGGGACCACGCCATACGGATCTGACGGTGGCTCTCGGCATTCGTGGGACTTCGAATTGAGGGGGCGTATTGAGGGTTATTGAGGGTTGCTGGTCTTGGGTACTGTGTACCAGTTGTACCCATTAACCGGGTAACCCGAACCGGTCCAATCCGAACCCACGATGATTATGGTGATTACGGTAAGTTGTTTACGCCACCGATGATTAGACGAGTAGGATGATTGGATGAACACCGGTGAGTGATGGTTGATTAGATGCACTAGGTGATAGGACGCAGGGTCGCGTGTCTATAACAGTAGGATGTAAGCTCCAACAATTCAATCACTTTCGAATCTTCATTCTACCCCTCAAGTGCCTTCGCTCCGGTCCCGCCGTCTGTGACGACCCTCCCTCCGCTTCGTCCAAGCTTCGTGTCCAAGATCTATACCTTCCATCAGAGTACTGCGAGACTTCTGTGATGCTAGCGGACATCATGACGAAGGCTCTCGCGGGACCACGCCATACGGATCTGACGGTGGCTCTCGGCATTCGTGGGACTTCGAATTGAGGGGGCGTATTGAGGGTTATTGAGGGTTGCTGGTCTTGGGTACTGTGTACCAGTTGTACCCATTAACCGGGTAACCCGAACCGGTCCAATCCGAACCCACGATGATTATGGTGATTACGGTAAGTTGTTTACGCCACCGATGATTAGACGAGTAGGATGATTGGATGAACACCGGTGAGTGATGGTTGATTAGATGCACTAGGTGATAGGACGCAGGGTCGCGTGTCTATAACAGTAGGATGTAAGCTCCAACAATTCAATCACTTTCGAATCTTCATTCTACCCCTCAAGTGCCTTCGCTCCGGTCCCGCCGTCTGTGACGACCCTCCCTCCGCTTCGTCCAAGCTTCGTGTCCAAGATCTATACCTTCCATCAGAGTACTGCGAGACTTCTGTGATGCTAGCGGACATCATGACGAAGGCTCTCGCGGGACCACGCCATACGGATCTGACGGTGGCTCTCGGCATTCGTGGGACTTCGAATTGAGGGGGCGTATTGAGGGTTATTGAGGGTTGCTGGTCTTGGGTACTGTGTACCAGTTGTACCCATTAACCGGGTAACCCGAACCGGTCCAATCCGAACCCACGATGATTATGGTGATTACGGTAAGTTGTTTACGCCACCGATGATTAGACGAGTAGGATGATTGGATGAACACCGGTGAGTGATGGTTGATTAGATGCACTAGGTGATAGGACGCAGGGTCGCGTGTCTATAACAGTAGGATGTAAGCTCCAACAATTCAATCACTTTCGAATCTTCATTCTACCCCTCAAGTGCCTTCGCTCCGGTCCCGCCGTCTGTGACGACCCTCCCTCCGCTTCGTCCAAGCTTCGTGTCCAAGATCTATACCTTCCATCAGAGTACTGCGAGACTTCTGTGATGCTAGCGGACATCATGACGAAGGCTCTCGCGGGACCACGCCATACGGATCTGACGGTGGCTCTCGGCATTCGTGGGACTTCGAATTGAGGGGGCGTATTGAGGGTTATTGAGGGTTGCTGGTCTTGGGTACTGTGTACCAGTTGTACCCATTAACCGGGTAACCCGAACTGGTCCAATCCGAACCCACGATGATTATGGTGATTACGGTAAGTTGTTTACGCCACCGATGATTAGACGAGTAGGATGATTGGATGAACACCGGTGAGTGATGGTTGATTAGATGCACTAGGTGATAGGACGCAGGGTCGCGTGTCTATAACAGTAGGATGTAAGCTCCAACAATTCAATCACTTTCGAATCTTCATTCTACCCCTCAAGTGCCTTCGCTCCGGTCCCGCCGTCTGTGACGACCCTCCCTCCGCTTCGTCCAAGCTTCGTGTCCAAGATCTATACCTTCCATCAGAGTACTGCGAGACTTCTGTGATGCTAGCGGACATCATGACGAAGGCTCTCGCGGGACCACGCCATACGGATCTGACGGTGGCTCTCGGCATTCGTGGGACTTCGAATTGAGGGGGCGTATTGAGGGTTATTGAGGGTTGCTGGTCTTGGGTACTGTGTACCAGTTGTACCCATTAACCGGGTAACCCGAACTGGTCCAATCCGAACCCACGATGATTATGGTGATTACGGTAAGTTGTTTACGCCACCGATGATTAGACGAGTAGGATGATTGGATGAACACCGGTGAGTGATGGTTGATTAGATGCACTAGGTGATAGGACGCAGGGTCGCGTGTCTATAACAGTAGGATGTAAGCTCCAACAATTCAATCACTTTCGAATCTTCATTCTACCCCTCAAGTGCCTTCGCTCCGGTCCCGCCGTCTGCGACGACCCTCCCTCCGCTTCGTCCAAGCTTCGTGTCCAAGATCCATACCTTCCATCACAAGTACCACCACATCCGCGATGAAGTCAAGCGCGGTGAAGTCAAGCTCCAGTACTGCGAGACTTCTGTGATGCTAGCGGACATCATGACGAAGGCGCTTGCGGGACCACGTCACACGGATCTGACGGTGGCTCTCGGCATTCGTGGGACTTCGAATTGAGGGGGCGTATTGAGGGTTATTGAGGGTTGCTGGTCTTGGGTACTGTGTACCAGTTGTACCCATTAACCGGGTAACCCGAACCGGTCCAATCCGAACCCACGATGATTATGGTGATTACGGTAAGTTGTTTAGGCCACCGATGATTAGACGAGTAGGATGATTGGATGAACACCGGTGAGTGATGGTTGATTAGATGCACTAGGTGATAGGACGCAGGGTCGCGTGTCTATAACAGTAGGATGTAAGCTCCAACAATTCAATCACTTTCGAATCTTCATTCTACCCCTCAAGTGCCTTCGCTCCGGTCCCGCCGTCTGTGACGACCCTCCCTCCGCTTCGTCCAAGCTTCGTGTCCAAGATCTATACCTTCCATCAGAGTACTGCGAGACTTCTGTGATGCTAGCGGACATCATGACGAAGGCTCTCGCGGGACCACGCCATACGGATCTGACGGTGGCTCTCGGCATTCGTGGGACTTCGAATTGAGGGGGCGTATTGAGGGTTATTGAGGGTTGCTGGTCTTGGGTACTGTGTACCAGTTGTACCCATTAACCGGGTAACCCGAACTGGTCCAATCCGAACCCACGATGATTATGGTGATTACGGTAAGTTGTTTACGCCACCGATGATTAGACGAGTAGGATGATTGGATGAACACCGGTGAGTGATGGTTGATTAGATGCACTAGGTGATAGGACGCAGGGTCGCGTGTCTATAACAGTAGGATGTAAGCTCCAACAATTCAATCACTTTCGAATCTTCATTCTACCCCTCAAGTGCCTTCGCTCCGGTCCCGCCGTCTGCGACGACCCTCCCTCCGCTTCGTCCAAGCTTCGTGTCCAAGATCCATACCTTCCATCACAAGTACCACCACATCCGCGATGAAGTCAAGCGCGGTGAAGTCAAGCTCCAGTACTGCGAGACTTCTGTGATGCTAGCGGACATCATGACGAAGGCGCTTGCGGGACCACGTCACACGGATCTGACGGTGGCTCTCGGCATTCGTGGGACTTCGAATTGAGGGGGCGTATTGAGGGTTATTGAGGGTTGCTGGTCTTGGGTACTGTGTACCAGTTGTACCCATTAAGCGGTTAACCCGAACCGGTCCAATCCGAACCCACGATGATTATGGTGATTACGGTAAGTTGTTTACGCCACCGATGATTAGACGAGTAGGATGATTGGATGAACACCGGTGAGTGATGGTTGATTAGATGCACTAGGTGATAGGACGCAGGGTCGCGTGTCTATAACAGTAGGATGTAAGCTCCAACAATTCAATCACTTTCGAATCTTCATTCTACCCCTCAAGTGCCTTCGCTCCGGTCCCGCCGTCTGCGACGACCCTCCCTCCGCTTCGTCCAAGCTTCGTGTCCAAGATCCATACCTTCCATCACAAGTACCACCACATCCGCGATGAAGTCAAGCGCGGTGAAGTCAAGCTCCAGTACTGCGAGACTTCTGTGATGCTAGCGGACATCATGACGAAGGCGCTTGCGGGACCACGTCACACGGATCTGACGGTGGCTCTCGGCATTCGTGGGACTTCGAATTGAGGGGGCGTATTGAGGGTTATTGAGGGTTGCTGGTCTTGGGTACTGTGTACCAGTTGTACCCATTAACCGGGTAACCCGAACCGGTCCAATCCGAACCCACGTTGATTATGGTGATTACGGTAAGTTGTTTACGCCACCGATGATTAGACGAGTAGGATGATTGGATGAACACCGGTGAGTGATGGTTGATTAGATGCACTAGGTGATAGGACGCAGGGTCGCGTGTCTATAACAGTAGGATGTAAGCTCCAACAATTCAATCACTTTCGAATCTTCATTCTACCCCTCAAGTGCCTTCGCTCCGGTCCCGCCGTCTGCGACGACCCTCCCTCCACTTCGTCCAAGCTTCGTGTCCAAGATCTATACCTTCCATCAGAGTACTGCGAGACTTCTGTGATGCTAGCGGACATCATGACGAAGGCTCTCGCGGGACCACGCCATACGGATCTGACGGTGGCTCTCGGCATTCGTGGGACTTCGAATTGAGGGGGCGTATTGAGGGTTATTGAGGGTTGCTGGTCTTGGGTACTGTGTACCAGTTGTACCCATTAACCGGGTAACCCGAACCGGTCCAATCCGAACCCACGTTGATTATGGTGATTACGGTAAGTTGTTTACGCCACCGATGATTAGACGAGTAGGATGATTGGATGAACACCGGTGAGTGATGGTTGATTAGATGCACTAGGTGATAGGACGCAGGGTCGCGTGTCTATAACAGTAGGATGTAAGCTCCAACAATTCAATCACTTTCGAATCTTCATTCTACCCCTCAAGTGCCTTCGCTCCGGTCCCGCCGTCTGCGACGACCCTCCCTCCACTTCGTCCAAGCTTCGTGTCCAAGATCTATACCTTCCATCAGAGTACTGCGAGACTTCTGTGATGCTAGCGGACATCATGACGAAGGCTCTCGCGGGACCACGCCATACGGATCTGACGGTGGCTCTCGGCATTCGTGGGACTTCGAATTGAGGGGGCGTATTGAGGGTTATTGAGGGTTGCTGGTCTTGGGTACTGTGTACCAGTTGTACCCATTAACCGGGTAACCCGAACCGGTCCAATCCGAACCCACGTTGATTATGGTGATTACGGTAAGTTGTTTACGCCACCGATGATTAGACGAGTAGGATGATTGGATGAACACCGGTGAGTGATGGTTGATTAGATGCACTAGGTGATAGGACGCAGGGTCGCGTGTCTATAACAGTAGGATGTAAGCTCCAACAATTCAATCACTTTCGAATCTTCATTCTACCCCTCAAGTGCCTTCGCTCCGGTCCCGCCGTCTGCGACGACCCTCCCTCCACTTCGTCCAAGCTTCGTGTCCAAGATCTATACCTTCCATCAGAGTACTGCGAGACTTCTGTGATGCTAGCGGACATCATGACGAAGGCGCTTGCGGGACCACGCCATACGGATCTGACGGTGGCTCTCGGCATTCGTGGGACTTCGAATTGAGGGGGCGTATTGAGGGTTATTGAGGGTTGCTGGTCTTGGGTACTGTGTACCAGTTGTACCCATTAACCGGGTAACCCGAACCGGTCCAATCCGAACCCACGATGATTATGGTGATTACGGTAAGTTGTTTACGCCACCGATGATTAGACGAGTAGGATGATTGGATGAACACCGGTGAGTGATGGTTGATTAGATGCACTAGGTGATAGGACGCAGGGTCGCGTGTCTATAACAGTAGGATGTAAGCTCCAACAATTCAATCACTTTCGAATCTTCATTCTACCCCTCAAGTGCCTTCGCTCCGGTCCCGCCGTCTGCGACGACCCTCCCTCCGCTTCGTCCAAGCTTCGTGTCCAAGATCTATACCTTCCATCAGAGTACTGCGAGACTTCTGTGATGCTAGCGGACATCATGACGAAGGCGCTTGCGGGACCACGTCACACGGATCTGACGGTGGCCCTCGGCATTCGTGGGACTTCGAATTGAGGGGGCGTATTGAGGGTTATTGAGGGTTGCTGGTCTTGGGTACTGTGTACCAGTTGTACCCATTAACCGGTTAACCCGAACCGGTCCAATCCGAATCCACGTTGATTATGGTGATTACGGTAAGTTGTTTACGCCACCGATGATTAGACGAGTAGGATGATTGGATGAACACCGGTGAGTGATGGTTGATTAGATGCACTAGGTGATAGGACGCAGGGTCGCGTGTCTATAACAGTAGGATGTAAGCTCCAACAATTCAATCACTTTCGAATCTTCATTCTACCCCTCAAGTGCCTTCGCTCCGGTCCCGCCGTCTGCGACGACCCTCCCTCCACTTCGTCCAAGCTTCGTGTCCAAGATCTATACCTTCCATCAGAGTACTGCGAGACTTCTGTGATGCTAGCGGACATCATGACGAAGGCTCTCGCGGGACCACGCCATACGGATCTGACGGTGGCTCTCGGCATTCGTGGGACTTCGAATTGAGGGGGCGTATTGAGGGTTATTGAGGGTTGCTGGTCTTGGGTACTGTGTACCAGTTGTACCCATTAACCGGGTAACCCGAACCGGTCCAATCCGAACCCACGTTGATTATGGTGATTACGGTAAGTTGTTTACGCCACCGATGATTAGACGAGTAGGATGATTGGATGAACACCGGTGAGTGATGGTTGATTAGATGCACTAGGTGATAGGACGCAGGGTCGCGTGTCTATAACAGTAGGATGTAAGCTCCAACAATTCAATCACTTTCGAATCTTCATTCTACCCCTCAAGTGCCTTCGCTCCGGTCCCGCCGTCTGCGACGACCCTCCCTCCACTTCGTCCAAGCTTCGTGTCCAAGATCTATACCTTCCATCAGAGTACTGCGAGACTTCTGTGATGCTAGCGGACATCATGACGAAGGCTCTCGCGGGACCACGCCATACGGATCTGACGGTGGCTCTCGGCATTCGTGGGACTTCGAATTGAGGGGGCGTATTGAGGGTTATTGAGGGTTGCTGGTCTTGGGTACTGTGTACCAGTTGTACCCATTAACCGGGTAACCCGAACCGGTCCAATCCGAACCCACGTTGATTATGGTGATTACGGTAAGTTGTTTACGCCACCGATGATTAGACGAGTAGGATGATTGGATGAACACCGGTGAGTGATGGTTGATTAGATGCACTAGGTGATAGGACGCAGGGTCGCGTGTCTATAACAGTAGGATGTAAGCTCCAACAATTCAATCACTTTCGAATCTTCATTCTACCCCTCAAGTGCCTTCGCTCCGGTCCCGCCGTCTGCGACGACCCTCCCTCCACTTCGTCCAAGCTTCGTGTCCAAGATCTATACCTTCCATCAGAGTACTGCGAGACTTCTGTGATGCTAGCGGACATCATGACGAAGGCGCTTGCGGGACCACGCCATACGGATCTGACGGTGGCTCTCGGCATTCGTGGGACTTCGAATTGAGGGGGCGTATTGAGGGTTATTGAGGGTTGCTGGTCTTGGGTACTGTGTACCAGTTGTACCCATTAACCGGGTAACCCGAACCGGTCCAATCCGAACCCACGATGATTATGGTGATTACGGTAAGTTGTTTACGCCACCGATGATTAGACGAGTAGGATGATTGGATGAACACCGGTGAGTGATGGTTGATTAGATGCACTAGGTGATAGGACGCAGGGTCGCGTGTCTATAACAGTAGGATGTAAGCTCCAACAATTCAATCACTTTCGAATCTTCATTCTACCCCTCAAGTGCCTTCGCTCCGGTCCCGCCGTCTGCGACGACCCTCCCTCCGCTTCGTCCAAGCTTCGTGTCCAAGATCTATACCTTCCATCAGAGTACTGCGAGACTTCTGTGATGCTAGCGGACATCATGACGAAGGCGCTTGCGGGACCACGTCACACGGATCTGACGGTGGCCCTCGGCATTCGTGGGACTTCGCATTGAGGGGGCGTATTGAGGGTTATTGAGGGTTGCTGGTCTTGGGTACTGTGTACCAGTTGTACCCATTAACCGGTTAACCCGAACCGGTCCAATCCGAATCCACGTTGATTATGGTGATTACGGTAAGTTGTTTACGCCACCGATGATTAGACGAGTAGGATGATTGGATGAACACCGGTGAGTGATGGTTGATTAGATGCACTAGGTGATAGGACGCAGGGTCGCGTGTCTATAACAGTAGGATGTAAGCTCCAACAATTCAATCACTTTCGAATCTTCATTCTACCCCTCAAGTGCCTTCGCTCCGGTCCCGCCGTCTGCGACGACCCTCCCTCCACTTCGTCCAAGCTTCGTGTCCAAGATCTATACCTTCCATCAGAGTACTGCGAGACTTCTGTGATGCTAGCGGACATCATGACGAAGGCTCTCGCGGGACCACGCCATACGGATCTGACGGTGGCTCTCGGCATTCGTGGGACTTCGAATTGAGGGGGCGTATTGAGGGTTATTGAGGGTTGCTGGTCTTGGGTACTGTGTACCAGTTGTACCCATTAACCGGGTAACCCGAACCGGTCCAATCCGAACCCACGTTGATTATGGTGATTACGGTAAGTTGTTTACGCCACCGATGATTAGACGAGTAGGATGATTGGATGAACACCGGTGAGTGATGGTTGATTAGATGCACTAGGTGATAGGACGCAGGGTCGCGTGTCTATAACAGTAGGATGTAAGCTCCAACAATTCAATCACTTTCGAATCTTCATTCTACCCCTCAAGTGCCTTCGCTCCGGTCCCGCCGTCTGCGACGACCCTCCCTCCACTTCGTCCAAGCTTCGTGTCCAAGATCTATACCTTCCATCAGAGTACTGCGAGACTTCTGTGATGCTAGCGGACATCATGACGAAGGCGCTTGCGGGACCACGCCATACGGATCTGACGGTGGCTCTCGGCATTCGTGGGACTTCGAATTGAGGGGGCGTATTGAGGGTTATTGAGGGTTGCTGGTCTTGGGTACTGTGTACCAGTTGTACCCATTAACCGGGTAACCCGAACCGGTCCAATCCGAACCCACGATGATTATGGTGATTACGGTAAGTTGTTTACGCCACCGATGATTAGACGAGTAGGATGATTGGATGAACACCGGTGAGTGATGGTTGATTAGATGCACTAGGTGATAGGACGCAGGGTCGCGTGTCTATAACAGTAGGATGTAAGCTCCAACAATTCAATCACTTTCGAATCTTCATTCTACCCCTCAAGTGCCTTCGCTCCGGTCCCGCCGTCTGCGACGACCCTCCCTCCACTTCGTCCAAGCTTCGTGTCCAAGATCTATACCTTCCATCAGAGTACTGCGAGACTTCTGTGATGCTAGCGGACATCATGACGAAGGCGCTTGCGGGACCACGCCATACGGATCTGACGGTGGCTCTCGGCATTCGTGGGACTTCGAATTGAGGGGGCGTATTGAGGGTTATTGAGGGTTGCTGGTCTTGGGTACTGTGTACCAGTTGTACCCATTAACCGGGTAACCCGAACCGGTCCAATCCGAACCCACGTTGATTATGGTGATTACGGTAAGTTGTTTACGCCACCGATGATTAGACGAGTAGGATGATTGGATGAACACCGGTGAGTGATGGTTGATTAGATGCACTAGGTGATAGGACGCAGGGTCGCGTGTCTATAACAGTAGGATGTAAGCTCCAACAATTCAATCACTTTCGAATCTTCATTCTACCCCTCAAGTGCCTTCGCTCCGGTCCCGCCGTCTGCGACGACCCTCCCTCCACTTCGTCCAAGCTTCGTGTCCAAGATCTATACCTTCCATCAGAGTACTGCGAGACTTCTGTGATGCTAGCGGACATCATGACGAAGGCGCTTGCGGGACCACGCCATACGGATCTGACGGTGGCTCTCGGCATTCGTGGGACTTCGAATTGAGGGGGCGTATTGAGGGTTATTGAGGGTTGCTGGTCTTGGGTACTGTGTACCAGTTGTACCCATTAACCGGGTAACCCGAACCGGTCCAATCCGAACCCACGATGATTATGGTGATTACGGTAAGTTGTTTACGCCACCGATGATTAGACGAGTAGGATGATTGGATGAACACCGGTGAGTGATGGTTGATTAGATGCACTAGGTGATAGGACGCAGGGTCGCGTGTCTATAACAGTAGGATGTAAGCTCCAACAATTCAATCACTATCGAATCTTCATTCTACCCCTCAAGTGCCTTCGCTCCGGTCCCGCCGTCTGCGACGACCCTCCCTCCGCTTCGTCCAAGCTTCGTGTCCAAGATCTATACCTTCCATCAGAGTACTGCGAGACTTCTGTGATGCTAGCGGACATCATGACGAAGGCGCTTGCGGGACCACGTCACACGGATCTGACGGTGGCCCTCGGCATTCGTGGGACTTCGCATTGAGGGGGCGTATTGAGGGTTATTGAGGGTTGCTGGTCTTGGGTACTGTGTACCAGTTGTACCCATTAACCGGTTAACCCGAACCGGTCCAATCCGAACCCACGTTGATTATGGTGATTACGGTAAGTTGTTTACGCCACCGATGATTAGACGAGTAGGATGATTGGATGAACACCGGTGAGTGATGGTTGATTAGATGCACTAGGTGATAGGACGCAGGGTCGCGTGTCTATAACAGTAGGATGTAAGCTCCAACAATTCAATCACTTTCGAATCTTCATTCTACCCCTCAAGTGCCTTCGCTCCGGTCCCGCCGTCTGCGACGACCCTCCCTCCGCTTCGTCCAAGCTTCGTGTCCAAGATCCATACCTTCCATCACAAGTACCACCACATCCGCGATGAAGTCAAGCGCGGTGAAGTCAAGCTCCAGTACTGCGAGACTTCTGTGATGCTAGCGGACATCATGACGAAGGCGCTTGCGGGACCACGTCACACGGATCTGACGGTGGCTCTCGGCATTCGTGGGACTTCGAATTGAGGGGGCGTATTGAGGGTTATTGAGGGTTGCTGGTCTTGGGTACTGTGTACCAGTTGTACCCATTAACCGGGTAACCCGAACCGGTCCAATCCGAACCCACGTTGATTATGGTGATTACGGTAAGTTGTTTACGCCACCGATGATTAGACGAGTAGGATGATTGGATGAACACCGGTGAGTGATGGTTGATTAGATGCACTAGGTGATAGGACGCAGGGTCGCGTGTCTATAACAGTAGGATGTAAGCTCCAACAATTCAATCACTTTCGAATCTTCATTCTACCCCTCAAGTGCCTTCGCTCCGGTCCCGCCGTCTGCGACGACCCTCCCTCCACTTCGTCCAAGCTTCGTGTCCAAGATCTATACCTTCCATCAGAGTACTGCGAGACTTCTGTGATGCTAGCGGACATCATGACGAAGGCGCTTGCGGGACCACGCCATACGGATCTGACGGTGGCTCTCGGCATTCGTGGGACTTCGAATTGAGGGGGCGTATTGAGGGTTATTGAGGGTTGCTGGTCTTGGGTACTGTGTACCAGTTGTACCCATTAACCGGGTAACCCGAACCGGTCCAATCCGAACCCACGTTGATTATGGTGATTACGGTAAGTTGTTTACGCCACCGATGATTAGACGAGTAGGATGATTGGATGAACACCGGTGAGTGATGGTTGATTAGATGCACTAGGTGATAGGACGCAGGGTCGCGTGTCTATAACAGTAGGATGTAAGCTCCAACAATTCAATCACTTTCGAATCTTCATTCTACCCCTCAAGTGCCTTCGCTCCGGTCCCGCCGTCTGCGACGACCCTCCCTCCACTTCGTCCAAGCTTCGTGTCCAAGATCTATACCTTCCATCAGAGTACTGCGAGACTTCTGTGATGCTAGCGGACATCATGACGAAGGCGCTTGCGGGACCACGCCATACGGATCTGACGGTGGCTCTCGGCATTCGTGGGACTTCGAATTGAGGGGGCGTATTGAGGGTTATTGAGGGTTGCTGGTCTTGGGTACTGTGTACCAGTTGTACCCATTAACCGGGTAACCCGAACCGGTCCAATCCGAACCCACGATGATTATGGTGATTACGGTAAGTTGTTTACGCCACCGATGATTAGACGAGTAGGATGATTGGATGAACACCGGTGAGTGATGGTTGATTAGATGCACTAGGTGATAGGACGCAGGGTCGCGTGTCTATAACAGTAGGATGTAAGCTCCAACAATTCAATCACTATCGAATCTTCATTCTACCCCTCAAGTGCCTTCGCTCCGGTCCCGCCGTCTGCGACGACCCTCCCTCCGCTTCGTCCAAGCTTCGTGTCCAAGATCTATACCTTCCATCAGAGTACTGCGAGACTTCTGTGATGCTAGCGGACATCATGACGAAGGCGCTTGCGGGACCACGTCACACGGATCTGACGGTGGCCCTCGGCATTCGTGGGACTTCGCATTGAGGGGGCGTATTGAGGGTTATTGAGGGTTGCTGGTCTTGGGTACTGTGTACCAGTTGTACCCATTAACCGGTTAACCCGAACCGGTCCAATCCGAACCCACGTTGATTATGGTGATTACGGTAAGTTGTTTACGCCACCGATGATTAGACGAGTAGGATGATTGGATGAACACCGGTGAGTGATGGTTGATTAGATGCACTAGGTGATAGGACGCAGGGTCGCGTGTCTATAACAGTAGGATGTAAGCTCCAACAATTCAATCACTTTCGAATCTTCATTCTACCCCTCAAGTGCCTTCGCTCCGGTCCCGCCGTCTGCGACGACCCTCCCTCCGCTTCGTCCAAGCTTCGTGTCCAAGATCCATACCTTCCATCACAAGTACCACCACATCCGCGATGAAGTCAAGCGCGGTGAAGTCAAGCTCCAGTACTGCGAGACTTCTGTGATGCTAGCGGACATCATGACGAAGGCGCTTGCGGGACCACGTCACACGGATCTGACGGTGGCTCTCGGCATTCGTGGGACTTCGAATTGAGGGGGCGTATTGAGGGTCATTGAGGGTTGCTGGTCTTGGGTACTGTGTACCAGTTGTACCCATTAACCGGGTAACCCGAACCGGTCCAATCCGAACCCACGATGATTATGGTGATTACGGTAAGTTGTTTACGCCACCGATGATTAGACGAGTAGGATGATTGGATGAACACCGGTGAGTGATGGTTGATTAGATGCACTAGGTGATAGGACGCAGGGTTGCGTGTCTATAACAGTAGGGTGTAAGCTCCAACAATTCAATCACTTTCGAATCTTCATTCTACCCCTCAAGTGCCTTCGCTCCGGTCCCGCCGTCTGCGACGACCCTCCCTCCACTTCGTCCAAGCTTCGTGTCCAAGATCTATACCTTCCATCAGAGTACTGCGAGACTTCTGTGATGCTAGCGGACATCATGACGAAGGCTCTCGCGGGACCACGCCATACGGATCTGACGGTGGCTCTCGGCATTCGTGGGACTTCGAATTGAGGGGGCGTATTGAGGGTTATTGAGGGTTGCTGGTCTTGGGTACTGTGTACCAGTTGTACCCATTAACCGGGTAACCCGAACCGGTCCAATCCGAACCCACGTTGATTATGGTGATTACGGTAAGTTGTTTACGCCACCGATGATTAGACGAGTAGGATGATTGGATGAACACCGGTGAGTGATGGTTGATTAGATGCACTAGGTGATAGGACGCAGGGTCGCGTGTCTATAACAGTAGGATGTAAGCTCCAACAATTCAATCACTTTCGAATCTTCATTCTACCCCTCAAGTGCCTTCGCTCCGGTCCCGCCGTCTGCGACGACCCTCCCTCCGCTTCGTCCAAGCTTCGTGTCCAAGATCCATACCTTCCATCACAAGTACCACCACATCCGCGATGAAGTCAAGCGCGGTGAAGTCAAGCTCCAGTACTGCGAGACTTCTGTGATGCTAGCGGACATCATGACGAAGGCGCTTGCGGGACCACGTCACACGGATCTGACGGTGGCTCTCGGCATTCGTGGGACTTCGAATTGAGGGGGCGTATTGAGGGTCATTGAGGGTTGCTGGTCTTGGGTACTGTGTACCAGTTGTACCCATTAACCGGTTAACCCGAACCGGTCCAATCCGAACCCACGTTGATTATGGTGATTACGGTAAGTTGTTTACGCCACCGATGATTAGACGAGTAGGATGATTGGATGAACACCGGTGAGTGATGGTTGATTAGATGCACTAGGTGATAGGACGCAGGGTCGCGTGTCTATAACAGTAGGATGTAAGCTCCAACAATTCAATCACTTTCGAATCTTCATTCTACCCCTCAAGTGCCTTCGCTCCGGTCCCGCCGTCTGCGACGACCCTCCCTCCGCTTCGTCCAAGCTTCGTGTCCAAGATCTATACCTTCCATCAGAGTACTGCGAGACTTCTGTGATGCTAGCGGACATCATGACGAAGGTGCTTGCGGGACCACGTCACACGGATCTGACGGTGGCCCTCGGCATTCGTGGGACTTCGCATTGAGGGGGCGTATTGAGGGTTGCTGGTCTTGGGTACTGTGTACCAGTTGTACCCATTAACCGGTTAACCCGAACCGGTCCAATCCGAACCCACGTTGATTATGGTGATTACGGTAAGTTGTTTAGGCCACCGATGATTAGACGAGTAGGATGATTGGATGAACACCGGTGAGTGATGGTTGATTAGATGCACTAGGTGATAGGACGCAGGGTCGCGTGTCTATAACAGTAGGATGTAAGCTCCAACAATTCAATCACTTTCGAATCTTCATTCTACCCCTCAAGTGCCTTCGCTCCGGTCCCGCCGTCTGCGACGACCCTCCCTCCGCTTCGTCCAAGCTTCGTGTCCAAGATCCATATCTTCCATCACAAGTACCACCACATCCGCGATGAAGTCAAGCGCGGTGAAGTCAAGCTCCAGTACTGCGAGACTTCTGTGATGCTAGTGGACATCATGACGAAGGCGCTTGCGGGACCACGTCACACGGATCTGACGGTGGCTCTCGGCATTCGTGGGACTTCGAATTGAGGGGGCGTATTGAGGGTTATTGAGGGTTGCTGGTCTTGGGTACTGTGTACCAGTTGTACCCATTAACCGGGTAACCCGAACCGGTCCAATCCGAACCCACGATGATTATGGTGATTACGGTAAGTTGTTTACGCCACCGATGATTAGACGAGTAGGATGATTGGATGAACACCGGTGAGTGATGGTTGATTAGATGCACTAGGTGATAGGACGCAGGGTCGCGTGTCTATAACAGTAGGATGTAAGCTCCAACAATTCAATCACTTTCGAATCTTCATTCTACCCCTCAAGTGCCTTCGCTCCGGTCCCGCCGTCTGCGACGACCCTCCCTCCGCTTCGTCCAAGCTTCGTGTCCAAGATCTATACCTTCCATCAGAGTACTGCGAGACTTCTGTGATGCTAGCGGACATCATGACGAAGGCGCTTGCGGGACCACGTCACACGGATCTGACGGTGGCTCTCGGCATTCGTGGGACTTCGAATTGAGGGGGCGTATTGAGGGTTATTGAGGGTTGCTGGTCTTGGGTACTGTGTACCAGTTGTACCCATTAACCGGTTAACCCGAACCGGTCCAATCCGAACCCACGTTGATTATGGTGATTACGGTAAGTTGTTTACGCCACCGATTATTAGACGAGTAGGATGATTGGATGAACACCGGTGAGTGATGGTTGATTAGATGCACTAGGTGATAGGACGCAGGGTCGCGTGTCTATAACAGTAGGATGTAAGCTCCAACAATTCAATCACTTTCGAATCTTCATTCTACCCCTCAAGTGCCTTCGCTCCGGTCCCGCCGTCTGTGACGACCCTCCCTCCGCTTCGTCCAAGCTTCGTGTCCAAGATCTATACCTTCCATCAGAGTACTGCGAGACTTCTGTGATGCTAGCGGACATCATGACGAAGGCTCTCGCGGGACCACGCCATACGGATCTGACGGTGGCTCTCGGCATTCGTGGGACTTCGAATTGAGGGGGCGTATTGAGGGTTATTGAGGGTTGCTGGTCTTGGGTACTGTGTACCAGTTGTACCCATTAACCGGGTAACCCGAACCGGTCCAATCCGAACCCACGTTGATTATGGTGATTACGGTAAGTTGTTTACGCCACCGATTATTAGACGAGTAGGATGATTGGATGAACACCGGTGAGTGATGGTTGATTAGATGCACTAGGTGATAGGACGCAGGGTCGCGTGTCTATAACAGTAGGATGTAAGCTCCAACAATTCAATCACTTTCGAATCTTCATTCTACCCCTCAAGTGCCTTCGCTCCGGTCCCGCCGTCTGCGACGACCCTCCCTCCACTTCGTCCAAGCTTCGTGTCCAAGATCTATACCTTCCATCAGAGTACTGCGAGACTTCTGTGATGCTAGCGGACATCATGACGAAGGCTCTCGCGGGACCACGCCATACGGATCTGACGGTGGCTCTCGGCATTCGTGGGACTTCGAATTGAGGGGGCGTATTGAGGGTTATTGAGGGTTGCTGGTCTTGGGTACTGTGTACCAGTTGTACCCATTAACCGGGTAACCCGAACCGGTCCAATCCGAACCCACGTTGATTATGGTGATTACGGTAAGTTGTTTACGCCACCGATGATTAGACGAGTAGGATGATTGGATGAACACCGGTGAGTGATGGTTGATTAGATGCACTAGGTGATAGGACGCAGGGTCGCGTGTCTATAACAGTAGGATGTAAGCTCCAACAATTCAATCACTTTCGAATCTTCATTCTACCCCTCAAGTGCCTTCGCTCCGGTCCCGCCGTCTGCGACGACCCTCCCTCCGCTTCGTCCAAGCTTCGTGTCCAAGATCCATACCTTCCATCACAAGTACCACCACATCCGCGATGAAGTCAAGCGCGGTGAAGTCAAGCTCCAGTACTGCGAGACTTCTGTGATGCTAGCGGACATCATGACGAAGGCGCTTGCGGGACCACGTCACACGGATCTGACGGTGGCTCTCGGCATTCGTGGGACTTCGAATTGAGGGGGCGTATTGAGGGTTATTGAGGGTTGCTGGTCTTGGGTACTGTGTACCAGTTGTACCCATTAACCGGGTAACCCGAACCGGTCCAATCCGAACCCACGATGATTATGGTGATTACGGTAAGTTGTTTACGCCACCGATGATTAGACGAGTAGGATGATTGGATGAACACCGGTGAGTGATGGTTGATTAGATGCACTAGGTGATAGGACGCAGGGTCGCGTGTCTATAACAGTAGGATGTAAGCTCCAACAATTCAATCACTTTCGAATCTTCATTCTACCCCTCAAGTGCCTTCGCTCCGGTCCCGCCGTCTGCGACGACCCTCCCTCCGCTTCGTCCAAGCTTCGTGTCCAAGATCCATACCTTCCATCACAAGTACCACCACATCCGCGATGAAGTCAAGCGCGGTGAAGTCAAGCTCCAGTACTGCGAGACTTCTGTGATGCTAGCGGACATCATGACGAAGGCTCTCGCGGGACCACGCCATACGGATCTGACGGTGGCTCTCGGCATTCGTGGGACTTCGAATTGAGGGGGCGTATTGAGGGTTATTGAGGGTTGCTGGTCTTGGGTACTGTGTACCAGTTGTACCCATTAACCGGGTAACCCGAACCGGTCCAATCCGAACCCACGATGATTATGGTGATTACGGTAAGTTGTTTACGCCACCGATGATTAGACGAGTAGGATGATTGGATGAACACCGGTGAGTGATGGTTGATTAGATGCACTAGGTGATAGGACGCAGGGTCGCGTGTCTATAACAGTAGGATGTAAGCTCCAACAATTCAATCACTTTCGAATCTTCATTCTACCCCTCAAGTGCCTTCGCTCCGGTCCCGCCGTCTGCGACGACCCTCCCTCCGCTTCGTCCAAGCTTCGTGTCCAAGATCCATACCTTCCATCACAAGTACCACCACATCCGCGATGAAGTCAAGCGCGGTGAAGTCAAGCTCCAGTACTGCGAGACTTCTGTGATGCTAGCGGACATCATGACGAAGGCGCTTGCGGGACCACGTCACACGGATCTGACGGTGGCTCTCGGCATTCGTGGGACTTCTAATTGAGGGGGCGTATTGAGGGTTATTGAGGGTTGCTGGTCTTGGGTACTGTGTACCAGTTGTACCCATTAACCGGGTAACCCGAACCGGTCCAATCCGAACCCACGATGATTATGGTGATTACGGTAAGTTGTTTACGCCACCGATGATTAGACGAGTAGGATGATTGGATGAACACCGGTGAGTGATGGTTGATTAGATGCACTAGGTGATAGGACGCAGGGTCGCGTGTCTATAACAGTAGGATGTAAGCTCCAACAATTCAATCACTTTCGAATCTTCATTCTACCCCTCAAGTGCCTTCGCTCCGGTCCCGCCGTCTGCGACGACCCTCCCTCCGCTTCGTCCAAGCTTCGTGTCCAAGATCCATACCTTCCATCACAAGTACCACCACATCCGCGATGAAGTCAAGCGCGGTGAAGTCAAGCTCCAGTACTGCGAGACTTCTGTGATGCTAGCGGACATCATGACGAAGGCTCTCGCGGGACCACGCCATACGGATCTGACGGTGGCTCTCGGCATTCGTGGGACTTCGAATTGAGGGGGCGTATTGAGGGTTATTGAGGGTTGCTGGTCTTGGGTACTGTGTACCAGTTGTACCCATTAACCGGGTAACCCGAACCGGTCCAATCCGAACCCACGATGATTATGGTGATTACGGTAAGTTGTTTACGCCACCGATGATTAGACGAGTAGGATGATTGGATGAACACCGGTGAGTGATGGTTGATTAGATGCACTAGGTGATAGGACGCAGGGTCGCGTGTCTATAACAGTAGGATGTAAGCTCCAACAATTCAATCACTTTCGAATCTTCATTCTACCCCTCAAGTGCCTTCGCTCCGGTCCCGCCGTCTGCGACGACCCTCCCTCCGCTTCGTCCAAGCTTCGTGTCCAAGATCCATACCTTCCATCACAAGTACCACCACATCCGCGATGAAGTCAAGCGCGGTGAAGTCAAGCTCCAGTACTGCGAGACTTCTGTGATGCTAGCGGACATCATGACGAAGGCTCTCGCGGGACCACGCCATACGGATCTGACGGTGGCTCTCGGCATTCGTGGGACTTCGAATTGAGGGGGCGTATTGAGGGTTATTGAGGGTTGCTGGTCTTGGGTACTGTGTACCAGTTGTACCCATTAACCGGGTAACCCGAACCGGTCCAATCCGAACCCACGATGATTATGGTGATTACGGTAAGTTGTTTACGCCACCGATGATTAGACGAGTAGGATGATTGGATGAACACCGGTGAGTGATGGTTGATTAGATGCACTAGGTGATAGGACGCAGGGTCGCGTGTCTATAACAGTAGGATGTAAGCTCCAACAATTCAATCACTTTCGAATCTTCATTCTACCCCTCAAGTGCCTTCGCTCCGGTCCCGCCGTCTGCGACGACCCTCCCTCCGCTTCGTCCAAGCTTCGTGTCCAAGATCCATACCTTCCATCACAAGTACCACCACATCCGCGATGAAGTCAAGCGCGGTGAAGTCAAGCTCCAGTACTGCGAGACTTCTGTGATGCTAGCGGACATCATGACGAAGGCGCTTGCGGGACCACGTCACACGGATCTGACGGTGGCTCTCGGCATTCGTGGGACTTCGAATTGAGGGGGCGTATTGAGGGTTATTGAGGGTTGCTGGTCTTGGGTACTGTGTACCAGTTGTACCCATTAACCGGGTAACCCGAACCGGTCCAATCCGAACCCACGATGATTATGGTGATTACGGTAAGTTGTTTACGCCACCGATGATTAGACGAGTAGGATGATTGGATGAACACCGGTGAGTGATGGTTGATTAGATGCACTAGGTGATAGGACGCAGGGTCGCGTGTCTATAACAGTAGGATGTAAGCTCCAACAATTCAATCACTTTCGAATCTTCATTCTACCCCTCAAGTGCCTTCGCTCCGGTCCCGCCGTCTGCGACGACCCTCCCTCCGCTTCGTCCAAGCTTCGTGTCCAAGATCCATACCTTCCATCACAAGTACCACCACATCCGCGATGAAGTCAAGCGCGGTGAAGTCAAGCTCCAGTACTGCGAGACTTCTGTGATGCTAGCGGACATCATGACGAAGGCTCTCGCGGGACCACGCCATACGGATCTGACGGTGGCTCTCGGCATTCGTGGGACTTCGAATTGAGGGGGCGTATTGAGGGTTATTGAGGGTTGCTGGTCTTGGGTACTGTGTACCAGTTGTACCCATTAACCGGGTAACCCGAACCGGTCCAATCCGAACCCACGATGATTATGGTGATTACGGTAAGTTGTTTACGCCACCGATGATTAGACGAGTAGGATGATTGGATGAACACCGGTGAGTGATGGTTGATTAGATGCACTAGGTGATAGGACGCAGGGTCGCGTGTCTATAACAGTAGGATGTAAGCTCCAACAATTCAATCACTTTCGAATCTTCATTCTACCCCTCAAGTGCCTTCGCTCCGGTCCCGCCGTCTGCGACGACCCTCCCTCCGCTTCGTCCAAGCTTCGTGTCCAAGATCCATACCTTCCATCACAAGTACCACCACATCCGCGATGAAGTCAAGCGCGGTGAAGTCAAGCTCCAGTACTGCGAGACTTCTGTGATGCTAGCGGACATCATGACGAAGGCGCTTGCGGGACCACGTCACACGGATCTGACGGTGGCTCTCGGCATTCGTGGGACTTCGAATTGAGGGGGCGTATTGAGGGTTATTGAGGGTTGCTGGTCTTGGGTACTGTGTACCAGTTGTACCCATTAACCGGTTAACCCGAACCGGTCCAATCCGAACCCACGATGATTATGGTGATTACGGTAAGTTGTTTACGCCACCGATGATTAGACGAGTAGGATGATTGGATGAACACCGGTGAGTGATGGTTGATTAGATGCACTAGGTGATAGGACGCAGGGTCGCGTGTCTATAACAGTAGGATGTAAGCTCCAACAATTCAATCACTTTCGAATCTTCATTCTACCCCTCAAGTGCCTTCGCTCCGGTCCCGCCGTCTGCGACGACCCTCCCTCCGCTTCGTCCAAGCTTCGTGTCCAAGATCCATACCTTCCATCACAAGTACCACCACATCCGCGATGAAGTCAAGCGCGGTGAAGTCAAGCTCCAGTACTGCGAGACTTCTGTGATGCTAGCGGACATCATGACGAAGGCGCTTGCGGGACCACGTCACACGGATCTGACGGTGGCTCTCGGCATTCGTGGGACTTCGAATTGAGGGGGCGTATTGAGGGTTATTGAGGGTTGCTGGTCTTGGGTACTGTGTACCAGTTGTACCCATTAACCGGTTAACCCGAACCGGTCCAATCCGAACCCACGATGATTATGGTGATTACGGTAAGTTGTTTACGCCACCGATGATTAGACGAGTAGGATGATTGGATGAACACCGGTGAGTGATGGTTGATTAGATGCACTAGGTGATAGGACGCAGGGTCGCGTGTCTATAACAGTAGGATGTAAGCTCCAACAATTCAATCACTTTCGAACCTTCATTCTACCCCTCAAGTGCCTTCGCTCCGGTCCCGCCGTCTGCGACGACCCTCCCTCCGCTTCGTCCAAGCTTCGTGTCCAAGATCCATACCTTCCATCACAAGTACCACCACATCCGCGATGAAGTCAAGCGCGGTGAAGTCAAGCTCCAGTACTGCGAGACTTCTGTGATGCTAGCGGACATCATGACGAAGGCGCTTGCGGGACCACGTCACACGGATCTGACGGTGGCTCTCGGCATTCGTGGGACTTCGAATTGAGGGGGCGTATTGAGGGTTATTGAGGGTTGCTGGTCTTGGGTACTGTGTACCAGTTGTACCCATTAACCGGTTAACCCGAACCGGTCCAATCCGAACCCACGATGATTATGGTGATTACGGTAAGTTGTTTACGCCACCGATGATTAGACGAGTAGGATGATTGGATGAACACCGGTGAGTGATGGTTGATTAGATGCACTAGGTGATAGGACGCAGGGTCGCGTGTCTATAACAGTAGGATGTAAGCTCCAACAATTCAATCACTTTCGAACCTTCATTCTACCCCTCAAGTGCCTTCGCTCCGGTCCCGCCGTCTGCGACGACCCTCCCTCCGCTTCGTCCAAGCTTCGTGTCCAAGATCCATACCTTCCATCACAAGTACCACCACATCCGCGATGAAGTCAAGCGCGGTGAAGTCAAGCTCCAGTACTGCGAGACTTCTGTGATGCTAGCGGACATCATGACGAAGGCGCTTGCGGGACCACGTCACACGGATCTGACGGTGGCTCTCGGCATTCGTGGGACTTCGAATTGAGGGGGCGTATTGAGGGTTATTGAGGGTTGCTGGTCTTGGGTACTGTGTACCAGTTGTACCCATTAACCGGTTAACCCGAACCGGTCCAATCCGAACCCACGATGATTATGGTGATTACGGTAAGTTGTTTACGCCACCGATGATTAGACGAGTAGGATGATTGGATGAACACCGGTGAGTGATGGTTGATTAGATGCACTAGGTGATAGGACGCAGGGTCGCGTGTCTATAACAGTAGGATGTAAGCTCCAACAATTCAATCACTTTCGAATCTTCATTCTACCCCTCAAGTGCCTTCGCTCCGGTCCCGCCGTCTGCGACGACCCTCCCTCCGCTTCGTCCAAGCTTCGTGTCCAAGATCCATACCTTCCATCACAAGTACCACCACATCCGCGATGAAGTCAAGCGCGGTGAAGTCAAGCTCCAGTACTGCGAGACTTCTGTGATGCTAGCGGACATCATGACGAAGGCTCTCGCGGGACCACGCCATACGGATCTGACGGTGGCTCTCGGCATTCGTGGGACTTCGAATTGAGGGGGCGTATTGAGGGTTATTGAGGGTTGCTGGTCTTGGGTACTGTGTACCAGTTGTACCCATTAACCGGTTAACCCGAACCGGTCCAATCCGAACCCACGATGATTATGGTGATTACGGTAAGTTGTTTACGCCACCGATGATTAGACGAGTAGGATGATTGGATGAACACCGGTGAGTGATGGTTGATTAGATGCACTAGGTGATAGGACGCAGGGTCGCGTGTCTATAACAGTAGGATGTAAGCTCCAACAATTCAATCACTTTCGAATCTTCATTCTACCCCTCAAGTGCCTTCGCTCCGGTCCCGCCGTCTGCGACGACCCTCCCTCCGCTTCGTCCAAGCTTCGTGTCCAAGATCCATACCTTCCATCACAAGTACCACCACATCCGCGATGAAGTCAAGCGCGGTGAAGTCAAGCTCCAGTACTGCGAGACTTCTGTGATGCTAGCGGACATCATGACGAAGGCTCTCGCGGGACCACGCCATACGGATCTGACGGTGGCTCTCGGCATTCGTGGGACTTCGAATTGAGGGGGCGTATTGAGGGTTATTGAGGGTTGCTGGTCTTGGGTACTGTGTACCAGTTGTACCCATTAACCGGGTAACCCGAACCGGTCCAATCCGAACCCACGATGATTATGGTGATTACGGTAAGTTGTTTACGCCACCGATGATTAGACGAGTAGGATGATTGGATGAACACCGGTGAGTGATGGTTGATTAGATGCACTAGGTGATAGGACGCAGGGTCGCGTGTCTATAACAGTAGGATGTAAGCTCCAACAATTCAATCACTTTCGAATCTTCATTCTACCCCTCAAGTGCCTTCGCTCCGGTCCCGCCGTCTGCGACGACCCTCCCTCCGCTTCGTCCAAGCTTCGTGTCCAAGATCCATACCTTCCATCACAAGTACCACCACATCCGCGATGAAGTCAAGCGCGGTGAAGTCAAGCTCCAGTACTGCGAGACTTCTGTGATGCTAGCGGACATCATGACGAAGGCTCTCGCGGGACCACGCCATACGGATCTGACGGTGGCTCTCGGCATTCGTGGGACTTCGAATTGAGGGGGCGTATTGAGGGTTATTGAGGGTTGCTGGTCTTGGGTACTGTGTACCAGTTGTACCCATTAACCGGTTAACCCGAACCGGTCCAATCCGAACCCACGATGATTATGGTGATTACGGTAAGTTGTTTACGCCACCGATGATTAGACGAGTAGGATGATTGGATGAACACCGGTGAGTGATGGTTGATTAGATGCACTAGGTGATAGGACGCAGGGTCGCGTGTCTATAACAGTAGGATGTAAGCTCCAACAATTCAATCACTTTCGAATCTTCATTCTACCCCTCAAGTGCCTTCGCTCCGGTCCCGCCGTCTGCGACGACCCTCCCTCCGCTTCGTCCAAGCTTCGTGTCCAAGATCCATACCTTCCATCACAAGTACCACCACATCCGCGATGAAGTCAAGCGCGGTGAAGTCAAGCTCCAGTACTGCGAGACTTCTGTGATGCTAGCGGACATCATGACGAAGGCTCTCGCGGGACCACGCCATACGGATCTGACGGTGGCTCTCGGCATTCGTGGGACTTCGAATTGAGGGGGCGTATTGAGGGTTATTGAGGGTTGCTGGTCTTGGGTACTGTGTACCAGTTGTACCCATTAACCGGGTAACCCGAACCGGTCCAATCCGAACCCACGATGATTATGGTGATTACGGTAAGTTGTTTACGCCACCGATGATTAGACGAGTAGGATGATTGGATGAACACCGGTGAGTGATGGTTGATTAGATGCACTAGGTGATAGGACGCAGGGTCGCGTGTCTATAACAGTAGGATGTAAGCTCCAACAATTCAATCACTTTCGAATCTTCATTCTACCCCTCAAGTGCCTTCGCTCCGGTCCCGCCGTCTGCGACGACCCTCCCTCCGCTTCGTCCAAGCTTCGTGTCCAAGATCCATACCTTCCATCACAAGTACCACCACATCCGCGATGAAGTCAAGCGCGGTGAAGTCAAGCTCCAGTACTGCGAGACTTCTGTGATGCTAGCGGACATCATGACGAAGGCTCTCGCGGGACCACGCCATACGGATCTGACGGTGGCTCTCGGCATTCGTGGGACTTCGAATTGAGGGGGCGTATTGAGGGTTATTGAGGGTTGCTGGTCTTGGGTACTGTGTACCAGTTGTACCCATTAACCGGTTAACCCGAACCGGTCCAATCCGAACCCACGATGATTATGGTGATTACGGTAAGTTGTTTACGCCACCGATGATTAGACGAGTAGGATGATTGGATGAACACCGGTGAGTGATGGTTGATTAGATGCACTAGGTGATAGGACGCAGGGTCGCGTGTCTATAACAGTAGGATGTAAGCTCCAACAATTCAATCACTTTCGAATCTTCATTCTACCCCTCAAGTGCCTTCGCTCCGGTCCCGCCGTCTGCGACGACCCTCCCTCCACTTCGTCCAAGCTTCGTGTCCAAGATCTATACCTTCCATCAGAGTACTGCGAGACTTCTGTGATGCTAGCGGACATCATGACGAAGGCTCTCGCGGGACCACGCCATACGGATCTGACGGTGGCTCTCGGCATTCGTGGGACTTCGAATTGAGGGGGCGTATTGAGGGTTATTGAGGGTTGCTGGTCTTGGGTACTGTGTACCAGTTGTACCCATTAACCGGGTAACCCGAACCGGTCCAATCCGAACCCACGTTGATTATGGTGATTACGGTAAGTTGTTTACGCCACCGATGATTAGACGAGTAGGATGATTGGATGAACACCGGTGAGTGATGGTTGATTAGATGCACTAGGTGATAGGACGCAGGGTCGCGTGTCTATAACAGTAGGATGTAAGCTCCAACAATTCAATCACTTTCGAATCTTCATTCTACCCCTCAAGTGCCTTCGCTCCGGTCCCGCCGTCTGCGACGACCCTCCCTCCGCTTCGTCCAAGCTTCGTGTCCAAGATCCATACCTTCCATCACAAGTACCACCACATCCGCGATGAAGTCAAGCGCGGTGAAGTCAAGCTCCAGTACTGCGAGACTTCTGTGATGCTAGCGGACATCATGACGAAGGCTCTCGCGGGACCACGCCATACGGATCTGACGGTGGCTCTCGGCATTCGTGGGACTTCGAATTGAGGGGGCGTATTGAGGGTTATTGAGGGTTGCTGGTCTTGGGTACTGTGTACCAGTTGTACCCATTAACCGGGTAACCCGAACCGGTCCAATCCGAACCCACGATGATTATGGTGATTACGGTAAGTTGTTTACGCCACCGATGATTAGACGAGTAGGATGATTGGATGAACACCGGTGAGTGATGGTTGATTAGATGCACTAGGTGATAGGACGCAGGGTCGCGTGTCTATAACAGTAGGATGTAAGCTCCAACAATTCAATCACTTTCGAATCTTCATTCTACCCCTCAAGTGCCTTCGCTCCGGTCCCGCCGTCTGCGACGACCCTCCCTCCGCTTCGTCCAAGCTTCGTGTCCAAGATCCATACCTTCCATCACAAGTACCACCACATCCGCGATGAAGTCAAGCGCGGTGAAGTCAAGCTCCAGTACTGCGAGACTTCTGTGATGCTAGCGGACATCATGACGAAGGCTCTCGCGGGACCACGCCATACGGATCTGACGGTGGCTCTCGGCATTCGTGGGACTTCGAATTGAGGGGGCGTATTGAGGGTTATTGAGGGTTGCTGGTCTTGGGTACTGTGTACCAGTTGTACCCATTAACCGGGTAACCCGAACCGGTCCAATCCGAACCCACGATGATTATGGTGATTACGGTAAGTTGTTTACGCCACCGATGATTAGACGAGTAGGATGATTGGATGAACACCGGTGAGTGATGGTTGATTAGATGCACTAGGTGATAGGACGCAGGGTCGCGTGTCTATAACAGTAGGATGTAAGCTCCAACAATTCAATCACTTTCGAATCTTCATTCTACCCCTCAAGTGCCTTCGCTCCGGTCCCGCCGTCTGCGACGACCCTCCCTCCGCTTCGTCCAAGCTTCGTGTCCAAGATCCATACCTTCCATCACAAGTACCACCACATCCGCGATGAAGTCAAGCGCGGTGAAGTCAAGCTCCAGTACTGCGAGACTTCTGTGATGCTAGCGGACATCATGACGAAGCTCTCGCGGGACCACGCCATACGGATCTGACGGTGGCTCTCGGAATTCGTGGGACTTCGAATTGAGGGGGCGTATTGAGGGTTATTGAGGGTTGCTGGTCTTGGGTACTGTGTACCAGTTGTACCCATTAACCGGGTAACCCGAACCGGTCCAATCCGAACCCACGATGATTATGGTGATTACGGTAAGTTGTTTACGCCACCGATGATTAGACGAGTAGGATGATTGGATGAACACCGGTGAGTGATGGTTGATTAGATGCACTAGGTGATAGGACGCAGGGTCGCGTGTCTATAACAGTAGGATGTAAGCTCCAACAATTCAATCACTTTCGAATCTTCATTCTACCCCTCAAGTGCCTTCGCTCCGGTCCCGCCGTCTGCGACGACCCTCCCTCCGCTTCGTCCAAGCTTCGTGTCCAAGATCCATACCTTCCATCACAAGTACCACCACATCCGCGATGAAGTCAAGCGCGGTGAAGTCAAGCTCCAGTACTGCGAGACTTCTGTGATGCTAGCGGACATCATGACGAAGGCTCTCGCGGGACCACGCCATACGGATCTGACGGTGGCTCTCGGCATTCGTGGGACTTCGAATTGAGGGGGCGTATTGAGGGTTATTGAGGGTTGCTGGTCTTGGGTACTGTGTACCAGTTGTACCCATTAACCGGGTAACCCGAACCGGTCCAATCCGAACCCACGATGATTATGGTGATTACGGTAAGTTGTTTACGCCACCGATGATTAGACGAGTAGGATGATTGGATGAACACCGGTGAGTGATGGTTGATTAGATGCACTAGGTGATAGGACGCAGGGTCGCGTGTCTATAACAATAGGATGTAAGCTCCAACAATTCAATCACTTTCGAATCTTCATTCTACCCCTCAAGTGCCTTCGCTCCGGTCCCGCCGTCTGCGACGACCCTCCCTCCGCTTCGTCCAAGCTTCGTGTCCAAGATCCATACCTTCCATCACAAGTACCACCACATCCGCGATGAAGTCAAGCGCGGTGAAGTCAAGCTCCAGTACTGCGAGACTTCTGTGATGCTAGCGGACATCATGACGAAGGCTCTCGCGGGACCACGCCATACGGATCTGACGGTGGCTCTCGGCATTCGTGGGACTTCGAATTGAGGGGGCGTATTGAGGGTTATTGAGGGTTGCTGGTCTTGGGTACTGTGTACCAGTTGTACCCATTAACCGGGTAACCCGAACCGGTCCAATCCGAACCCACGATGATTATGGTGATTACGGTAAGTTGTTTACGCCACCGATGATTAGACGAGTAGGATGATTGGATGAACACCGGTGAGTGATGGTTGATTAGATGCACTAGGTGATAGGACGCAGGGTCGCGTGTCTATAACAGTAGGATGTAAGCTCCAACAATTCAATCACTTTCGAATCTTCATTCTACCCCTCAAGTGCCTTCGCTCCGGTCCCGCCGTCTGTGACGACCCTCCCTCCGCTTCGTCCAAGCTTCGTGTCCAAGATCTATACCTTCCATCAGAGTACTGCGAGACTTCTGTGATGCTAGCGGACATCATGACGAAGGCTCTCGCGGGACCACGCCATACGGATCTGACGGTGGCTCTCGGCATTCGTGGGACTTCGAATTGAGGGGGCGTATTGAGGGTTATTGAGGGTTGCTGGTCTTGGGTACTGTGTACCAGTTGTACCCATTAACCGGTTAACCCGAACCGGTCCAATCCGAACCCACGATGATTATGGTGATTACGGTAAGTTGTTTACGCCACCGATGATTAGACGAGTAGGATGATTGGATGAACACCGGTGAGTGATGGTTGATTAGATGCACTAGGTGATAGGACGCAGGGTCGCGTGTCTATAACAGTAGGATGTAAGCTCCAACAATTCAATCACTTTCGAATCTTCATTCTACCCCTCAAGTGCCTTCGCTCCGGTCCCGCCGTCTGTGACGACCCTCCCTCCGCTTCGTCCAAGCTTCGTGTCCAAGATCTATACCTTCCATCAGAGTACTGCGAGACTTCTGTGATGCTAGCGGACATCATGACGAAGGCTCTCGCGGGACCACGCCATACGGATCTGACGGTGGCTCTCGGCATTCGTGGGACTTCGAATTGAGGGGGCGTATTGAGGGTTATTGAGGGTTGCTGGTCTTGGGTACTGTGTACCAGTTGTACCCATTAACCGGTTAACCCGAACCGGTCCAATCCGAACCCACGATGATTATGGTGATTACGGTAAGTTGTTTACGCCACCGATTATTAGACGAGTAGGATGATTGGATGAACACCGGTGAGTGATGGTTGATTAGATGCACTAGGTGATAGGACGCAGGGTCGCGTGTCTATAACAATAGGATGTAAGCTCCAACAATTCAATCACTTTCGAATCTTCATTCTACCCCTCAAGTGCCTTCGCTCCGGTCCCGCCGTCTGTGACGACCCTCCCTCCGCTTCGTCCAAGCTTCGTGTCCAAGATCTATACCTTCCATCAGAGTACTGCGAGACTTCTGTGATGCTAGCGGACATCATGACGAAGGCTCTCGCGGGACCACGCCATACGGATCTGACGGTGGCTCTCGGCATTCGTGGGACTTCGAATTGAGGGGGCGTATTGAGGGTTATTGAGGGTTGCTGGTCTTGGGTACTGTGTACCAGTTGTACCCATTAACCGGGTAACCCGAACCGGTCCAATCCGAACCCACGATGATTATGGTGATTACGGTAAGTTGTTTACGCCACCGATGATTAGACGAGTAGGATGATTGGATGAACACCGGTGAGTGATGGTTGATTAGATGCACTAGGTGATAGGACGCAGGGTCGCGTGTCTATAACAGTAGGATGTAAGCTCCAACAATTCAATCACTTTCGAATCTTCATTCTACCCCTCAAGTGCCTTCGCTCCGGTCCCGCCGTCTGTGACGACCCTCCCTCCGCTTCGTCCAAGCTTCGTGTCCAAGATCTATACCTTCCATCAGAGTACTGCGAGACTTCTGTGATGCTAGCGGACATCATGACGAAGGCTCTCGCGGGACCACGCCATACGGATCTGACGGTGGCTCTCGGCATTCGTGGGACTTCGAATTGAGGGGGCGTATTGAGGGTTATTGAGGGTTGCTGGTCTTGGGTACTGTGTACCAGTTGTACCCATTAACCGGTTAACCCGAACCGGTCCAATCCGAACCCACGATGATTATGGTGATTACGGTAAGTTGTTTACGCCACCGATGATTAGACGAGTAGGATGATTGGATGAACACCGGTGAGTGATGGTTGATTAGATGCACTAGGTGATAGGACGCAGGGTCGCGTGTCTATAACAGTAGGATGTAAGCTCCAACAATTCAATCACTTTCGAATCTTCATTCTACCCCTCAAGTGCCTTCGCTCCGGTCCCGCCGTCTGTGACGACCCTCCCTCCGCTTCGTCCAAGCTTCGTGTCCAAGATCTATACCTTCCATCAGAGTACTGCGAGACTTCTGTGATGCTAGCGGACATCATGACGAAGGCTCTCGCGGGACCACGCCATACGGATCTGACGGTGGCTCTCGGCATTCGTGGGACTTCGAATTGAGGGGGCGTATTGAGGGTTATTGAGGGTTGCTGGTCTTGGGTACTGTGTACCAGTTGTACCCATTAACCGGGTAACCCGAACCGGTCCAATCCGAACCCACGATGATTATGGTGATTACGGTAAGTTGTTTACGCCACCGATGATTAGACGAGTAGGATGATTGGATGAACACCGGTGAGTGATGGTTGATTAGATGCACTAGGTGATAGGACGCAGGGTCGCGTGTCTATAACAATAGGATGTAAGCTCCAACAATTCAATCACTTTCGAATCTTCATTCTACCCCTCAAGTGCCTTCGCTCCGGTCCCGCCGTCTGTGACGACCCTCCCTCCGCTTCGTCCAAGCTTCGTGTCCAAGATCCATACCTTCCATCACAAGTACCACCACATCCGCGATGAAGTCAAGCGCGGTGAAGTCAAGCTCCAGTACTGCGAGACTTCTGTGATGCTAGCGGACATCATGACGAAGGCTCTCGCGGGACCACGCCATACGGATCTGACGGTGGCTCTCGGCATTCGTGGGACTTCGAATTGAGGGGGCGTATTGAGGGTTATTGAGGGTTGCTGGTCTTGGGTACTGTGTACCAGTTGTACCCATTAACCGGGTAACCCGAACCGGTCCAATCCGAACCCACGATGATTATGGTGATTACGGTAAGTTGTTTACGCCACCGATGATTAGACGAGTAGGATGATTGGATGAACACCGGTGAGTGATGGTTGATTAGATGCACTAGGTGATAGGACGCAGGGTCGCGTGTCTATAACAGTAGGATGTAAGCTCCAACAATTCAATCACTTTCGAATCTTCATTCTACCCCTCAAGTGCCTTCGCTCCGGTCCCGCCGTCTGTGACGACCCTCCCTCCGCTTCGTCCAAGCTTCGTGTCCAAGATCTATACCTTCCATCAGAGTACTGCGAGACTTCTGTGATGCTAGCGGACATCATGACGAAGGCTCTCGCGGGACCACGCCATACGGATCTGACGGTGGCTCTCGGCATTCGTGGGACTTCGAATTGAGGGGGCGTATTGAGGGTTATTGAGGGTTGCTGGTCTTGGGTACTGTGTACCAGTTGTACCCATTAACCGGTTAACCCGAACCGGTCCAATCCGAACCCACGATGATTATGGTGATTACGGTAAGTTGTTTACGCCACCGATGATTAGACGAGTAGGATGATTGGATGAACACCGGTGAGTGATGGTTGATTAGATGCACTAGGTGATAGGACGCAGGGTCGCGTGTCTATAACAGTAGGATGTAAGCTCCAACAATTCAATCACTTTCGAATCTTCATTCTACCCCTCAAGTGCCTTCGCTCCGGTCCCGCCGTCTGTGACGACCCTCCCTCCGCTTCGTCCAAGCTTCGTGTCCAAGATCCATACCTTCCATCACAAGTACCACCACATCCGCGATGAAGTCAAGCGCGGTGAAGTCAAGCTCCAGTACTGCGAGACTTCTGTGATGCTAGCGGACATCATGACGAAGGCGCTTGCGGGACCACGTCACACGGATCTGACGGTGGCTCTCGGCATTCGTGGGACTTCGAATTGAGGGGGCGTATTGAGGGTTATTGAGGGTTGCTGGTCTTGGGTACTGTGTACCAGTTGTACCCATTAACCGGGTAACCCGAACCGGTCCAATCCGAACCCACGATGATTATGGTGATTACGGTAAGTTGTTTACGCCACCGATGATTAGACGAGTAGGATGATTGGATGAACACCGGTGAGTGATGGTTGATTAGATGCACTAGGTGATAGGACGCAGGGTCGCGTGTCTATAACAGTAGGATGTAAGCTCCAACAATTCAATCACTTTCGAATCTTCATTCTACCCCTCAAGTGCCTTCGCTCCGGTCCCGCCGTCTGCGACGACCCTCCCTCCGCTTCGTCCAAGCTTCGTGTCCAAGATCTATACCTTCCATCAGAGTACTGCGAGACTTCTGTGATGCTAGCGGACATCATGACGAAGGCGCTTGCGGGACCACGTCACACGGATCTGACGGTGGCTCTCGGCATTCGTGGGACTTCGAATTGAGGGGGCGTATTGAGGGTTATTGAGGGTTGCTGGTCTTGGGTACTGTGTACCAGTTGTACCCATTAACCGGTTAACCCGAACCGGTCCAATCCGAACCCACGTTGATTATGGTGATTACGGTAAGTTGTTTACGCCACCGATTATTAGACGAGTAGGATGATTGGATGAACACCGGTGAGTGATGGTTGATTAGATGCACTAGGTGATAGGACGCAGGGTCGCGTGTCTATAACAGTAGGATGTAAGCTCCAACAATTCAATCACTTTCGAATCTTCATTCTACCCCTCAAGTGCCTTCGCTCCGGTCCCGCCGTCTGTGACGACCCTCCCTCCGCTTCGTCCAAGCTTCGTGTCCAAGATCTATACCTTCCATCAGAGTACTGCGAGACTTCTGTGATGCTAGCGGACATCATGACGAAGGCTCTCGCGGGACCACGCCATACGGATCTGACGGTGGCTCTCGGCATTCGTGGGACTTCGAATTGAGGGGGCGTATTGAGGGTTATTGAGGGTTGCTGGTCTTGGGTACTGTGTACCAGTTGTACCCATTAACCGGGTAACCCGAACCGGTCCAATCCGAACCCACGATGATTATGGTGATTACGGTAAGTTGTTTACGCCACCGATGATTAGACGAGTAGGATGATTGGATGAACACCGGTGAGTGATGGTTGATTAGATGCACTAGGTGATAGGACGCAGGGTCGCGTGTCTATAACAGTAGGATGTAAGCTCCAACAATTCAATCACTTTCGAATCTTCATTCTACCCCTCAAGTGCCTTCGCTCCGGTCCCGCCGTCTGTGACGACCCTCCCTCCGCTTCGTCCAAGCTTCGTGTCCAAGATCTATACCTTCCATCAGAGTACTGCGAGACTTCTGTGATGCTAGCGGACATCATGACGAAGGCTCTCGCGGGACCACGCCATACGGATCTGACGGTGGCTCTCGGCATTCGTGGGACTTCGAATTGAGGGGGCGTATTGAGGGTTATTGAGGGTTGCTGGTCTTGGGTACTGTGTACCAGTTGTACCCATTCACCGGGTAACCCGAACTGGTCCAATCCGAACCCACGATGATTATGGTGATTACGGTAAGTTGTTTACGCCACCGATGATTAGACGAGTAGGATGATTGGATGAACACCGGTGAGTGATGGTTGATTAGATGCACTAGGTGATAGGACGCAGGGTCGCGTGTCTATAACAGTAGGATGTAAGCTCCAACAATTCAATCACTTTCGAATCTTCATTCTACCCCTCAAGTGCCTTCGCTCCGGTCCCGCCGTCTGCGACGACCCTCCCTCCGCTTCGTCCAAGCTTCGTGTCCAAGATCCATACCTTCCATCACAAGTACCACCACATCCGCGATGAAGTCAAGCGCGGTGAAGTCAAGCTCCAGTACTGCGAGACTTCTGTGATGCTAGCGGACATCATGACGAAGGCGCTTGCGGGACCACGTCACACGGATTTGACGGTGGCTCTCGGCATTCGTGGGACTTCGAATTGAGGGGGCGTATTGAGGGTTATTGAGGGTTGCTGGTCTTGGGTACTGTGTACCAGTTGTACCCATTAACCGGTTAACCCGAACCGGTCCAATCCGAACCCACGATGATTATGGTGATTACGGTAAGTTGTTTACGCCACCGATGATTAGACGAGTAGGATGATTGGATGAACACCGGTGAGTGATGGTTGATTAGATGCACTAGGTGATAGGACGCAGGGTCGCGTGTCTATAACAGTAGGATGTAAGCTCCAACAATTCAATCACTTTCGAATCTTCATTCTACCCCTCAAGTGCCTTCGCTCCGGTCCCGCCGTCTGCGACGACCCTCCCTCCGCTTCGTCCAAGCTTCGTGTCCAAGATCCATACCTTCCATCACAAGTACCACCACATCCGCGATGAAGTCAAGCGCGGTGAAGTCAAGCTCCAGTACTGCGAGACTTCTGTGATGCTAGCGGACATCATGACGAAGGCGCTTGCGGGACCACGTCACACGGATCTGACGGTGGCTCTCGGCATTCGTGGGACTTCGAATTGAGGGGGCGTATTGAGGGTTATTGAGGGTTGCTGGTCTTGGGTACTGTGTACCAGTTGTACCCATTAACCGGTTAACCCGAACCGGTCCAATCCGAACCCACGTTGATTATGGTGATTACGGTAAGTTGTTTACGCCACCGATGATTAGACGAGTAGGATGATTGGATGAACACCGGTGAGTGATGGTTGATTAGATGCACTAGGTGATAGGACGCAGGGTCGCGTGTCTATAACAGTAGGATGTAAGCTCCAACAATTCAATCACTTTCGAATCTTCATTCTACCCCTCAAGTGCCTTCGCTCCGGTCCCGCCGTCTGCGACGACCCTCCCTCCGCTTCGTCCAAGCTTCGTGTCCAAGATCTATACCTTCCATCAGAGTACTGCGAGACTTCTGTGATGCTAGCGGACATCATGACGAAGGCGCTTGCGGGACCACGTCACACGGATCTGACGGTGGCTCTCGGCATTCGTGGGACTTCGAATTGAGGGGGCGTATTGAGGGTTATTGAGGGTTGCTGGTCTTGGGTACTGTGTACCAGTTGTACCCATTAACCGGTTAACCCGAACCGGTCCAATCCGAACCCACGTTGATTATGGTGATTACGGTAAGTTGTTTACGCCACCGATTATTAGACGAGTAGGATGATTGGATGAACACCGGTGAGTGATGGTTGATTAGATGCACTAGGTGATAGGACGCAGGGTCGCGTGTCTATAACAGTAGGATGTAAGCTCCAACAATTCAATCACTTTCGAATCTTCATTCTACCCCTCAAGTGCCTTCGCTCCGGTCCCGCCGTCTGTGACGACCCTCCCTCCGCTTCGTCCAAGCTTCGTGTCCAAGATCTATACCTTCCATCAGAGTACTGCGAGACTTCTGTGATGCTAGCGGACATCATGACGAAGGCTCTCGCGGGACCACGCCATACGGATCTGACGGTGGCTCTCGGCATTCGTGGGACTTCGAATTGAGGGGGCGTATTGAGGGTTATTGAGGGTTGCTGGTCTTGGGTACTGTGTACCAGTTGTACCCATTAACCGGGTAACCCGAACCGGTCCAATCCGAACCCACGATGATTATGGTGATTACGGTAAGTTGTTTACGCCACCGATGATTAGACGAGTAGGATGATTGGATGAACACCGGTGAGTGATGGTTGATTAGATGCACTAGGTGATAGGACGCAGGGTCGCGTGTCTATAACAGTAGGATGTAAGCTCCAACAATTCAATCACTTTCGAATCTTCATTCTACCCCTCAAGTGCCTTCGCTCCGGTCCCGCCGTCTGTGACGACCCTCCCTCCGCTTCGTCCAAGCTTCGTGTCCAAGATCTATACCTTCCATCAGAGTACTGCGAGACTTCTGTGATGCTAGCGGACATCATGACGAAGGCTCTCGCGGGACCACGCCATACGGATCTGACGGTGGCTCTCGGCATTCGTGGGACTTCGAATTGAGGGGGCGTATTGAGGGTTATTGAGGGTTGCTGGTCTTGGGTACTGTGTACCAGTTGTACCCATTCACCGGGTAACCCGAACTGGTCCAATCCGAACCCACGATGATTATGGTGATTACGGTAAGTTGTTTACGCCACCGATGATTAGACGAGTAGGATGATTGGATGAACACCGGTGAGTGATGGTTGATTAGATGCACTAGGTGATAGGACGCAGGGTCGCGTGTCTATAACAGTAGGATGTAAGCTCCAACAATTCAATCACTTTCGAATCTTCATTCTACCCCTCAAGTGCCTTCGCTCCGGTCCCGCCGTCTGCGACGACCCTCCCTCCGCTTCGTCCAAGCTTCGTGTCCAAGATCCATACCTTCCATCACAAGTACCACCACATCCGCGATGAAGTCAAGCGCGGTGAAGTCAAGCTCCAGTACTGCGAGACTTCTGTGATGCTAGCGGACATCATGACGAAGGCGCTTGCGGGACCACGTCACACGGATTTGACGGTGGCTCTCGGCATTCGTGGGACTTCGAATTGAGGGGGCGTATTGAGGGTTATTGAGGGTTGCTGGTCTTGGGTACTGTGTACCAGTTGTACCCATTAACCGGTTAACCCGAACCGGTCCAATCCGAACCCACGATGATTATGGTGATTACGGTAAGTTGTTTACGCCACCGATGATTAGACGAGTAGGATGATTGGATGAACACCGGTGAGTGATGGTTGATTAGATGCACTAGGTGATAGGACGCAGGGTCGCGTGTCTATAACAGTAGGATGTAAGCTCCAACAATTCAATCACTTTCGAATCTTCATTCTACCCCTCAAGTGCCTTCGCTCCGGTCCCGCCGTCTGCGACGACCCTCCCTCCGCTTCGTCCAAGCTTCGTGTCCAAGATCCATACCTTCCATCACAAGTACCACCACATCCGCGATGAAGTCAAGCGCGGTGAAGTCAAGCTCCAGTACTGCGAGACTTCTGTGATGCTAGCGGACATCATGACGAAGGCGCTTGCGGGACCACGTCACACGGATCTGACGGTGGCTCTCGGCATTCGTGGGACTTCGAATTGAGGGGGCGTATTGAGGGTTATTGAGGGTTGCTGGTCTTGGGTACTGTGTACCAGTTGTACCCATTAACCGGTTAACCCGAACCGGTCCAATCCGAACCCACGTTGATTATGGTGATTACGGTAAGTTGTTTACGCCACCGATGATTAGACGAGTAGGATGATTGGATGAACACCGGTGAGTGATGGTTGATTAGATGCACTAGGTGATAGGACGCAGGGTCGCGTGTCTATAACAGTAGGATGTAAGCTCCAACAATTCAATCACTTTCGAATCTTCATTCTACCCCTCAAGTGCCTTCGCTCCGGTCCCGCCGTCTGCGACGACCCTCCCTCCGCTTCGTCCAAGCTTCGTGTCCAAGATCCATACCTTCCATCACAAGTACCACCACATCCGCGATGAAGTCAAGCGCGGTGAAGTCAAGCTCCAGTACTGCGAGACTTCTGTGATGCTAGCGGACATCATGACGAAGGCGCTTGCGGGACCACGTCACACGGATCTGACGGTGGCTCTCGGCATTCGTGGGACTTCGAATTGAGGGGGCGTATTGAGGGTTATTGAGGGTTGCTGGTCTTGGGTACTGTGTACCAGTTGTACCCATTAACCGGGTAACCCGAACCGGTCCAATCCGAACCCACGATGATTATGGTGATTACGGTAAGTTGTTTACGCCACCGATGATTAGACGAGTAGGATGATTGGATGAACACCGGTGAGTGATGGTTGATTAGATGCACTAGGTGATAGGACGCAGGGTCGCGTGTCTATAACAGTAGGATGTAAGCTCCAACAATTCAATCACTTTCGAATCTTCATTCTACCCCTCAAGTGCCTTCGCTCCGGTCCCGCCGTCTGCGACGACCCTCCCTCCGCTTCGTCCAAGCTTCGTGTCCAAGATCTATACCTTCCATCAGAGTACTGCGAGACTTCTGTGATGCTAGCGGACATCATGACGAAGGCGCTTGCGGGACCACGTCACACGGATCTGACGGTGGCTCTCGGCATTCGTGGGACTTCGAATTGAGGGGGCGTATTGAGGGTTATTGAGGGTTGCTGGTCTTGGGTACTGTGTACCAGTTGTACCCATTAACCGGTTAACCCGAACCGGTCCAATCCGAACCCACGATGATTATGGTGATTACGGTAAGTTGTTTACGCCACCGATGATTAGACGAGTAGGATGATTGGATGAACACCGGTGAGTGATGGTTGATTAGATGCACTAGGTGATAGGACGCAGGGTCGCGTGTCTATAACAGTAGGATGTAAGCTCCAACAATTCAATCACTTTCGAATCTTCATTCTACCCCTCAAGTGCCTTCGCTCCGGTCCCGCCGTCTGTGACGACCCTCCCTCCGCTTCGTCCAAGCTTCGTGTCCAAGATCTATACCTTCCATCAGAGTACTGCGAGACTTCTGTGATGCTAGCGGACATCATGACGAAGGCTCTCGCGGGACCACGCCATACGGATCTGACGGTGGCTCTCGGCATTCGTGGGACTTCGAATTGAGGGGGCGTATTGAGGGTTATTGAGGGTTGCTGGTCTTGGGTACTGTGTACCAGTTGTACCCATTAACCGGTTAACCCGAACCGGTCCAATCCGAACCCACGATGATTATGGTGATTACGGTAAGTTGTTTACGCCACCGATGATTAGACGAGTAGGATGATTGGATGAACACCGGTGAGTGATGGTTGATTAGATGCACTAGGTGATAGGACGCAGGGTCGCGTGTCTATAACAATAGGATGTAAGCTCCAACAATTCAATCACTTTCGAATCTTCATTCTACCCCTCAAGTGCCTTCGCTCCGGTCCCGCCGTCTGTGACGACCCTCCCTCCGCTTCGTCCAAGCTTCGTGTCCAAGATCTATACCTTCCATCAGAGTACTGCGAGACTTCTGTGATGCTAGCGGACATCATGACGAAGGCTCTCGCGGGACCACGCCATACGGATCTGACGGTGGCTCTCGGCATTCGTGGGACTTCGAATTGAGGGGGCGTATTGAGGGTTATTGAGGGTTGCTGGTCTTGGGTACTGTGTACCAGTTGTACCCATTAACCGGTTAACCCGAACCGGTCCAATCCGAACCCACGATGATTATGGTGATTACGGTAAGTTGTTTACGCCACCGATGATTAGACGAGTAGGATGATTGGATGAACACCGGTGAGTGATGGTTGATTAGATGCACTAGGTGATAGGACGCAGGGTCGCGTGTCTATAACAGTAGGATGTAAGCTCCAACAATTCAATCACTTTCGAATCTTCATTCTACCCCTCAAGTGCCTTCGCTCCGGTCCCGCCGTCTGTGACGACCCTCCCTCCGCTTCGTCCAAGCTTCGTGTCCAAGATCTATACCTTCCATCAGAGTACTGCGAGACTTCTGTGATGCTAGCGGACATCATGACGAAGGCTCTCGCGGGACCACGCCATACGGATCTGACGGTGGCTCTCGGCATTCGTGGGACTTCGAATTGAGGGGGCGTATTGAGGGTTATTGAGGGTTGCTGGTCTTGGGTACTGTGTACCAGTTGTACCCATTAACCGGTTAACCCGAACCGGTCCAATCCGAACCCACGATGATTATGGTGATTACGGTAAGTTGTTTACGCCACCGATGATTAGACGAGTAGGATGATTGGATGAACACCGGTGAGTGATGGTTGATTAGATGCACTAGGTGATAGGACGCAGGGTCGCGTGTCTATAACAGTAGGATGTAAGCTCCAACAATTCAATCACTTTCGAATCTTCATTCTACCCCTCAAGTGCCTTCGCTCCGGTCCCGCCGTCTGTGACGACCCTCCCTCCGCTTCGTCCAAGCTTCGTGTCCAAGATCTATACCTTCCATCAGAGTACTGCGAGACTTCTGTGATGCTAGCGGACATCATGACGAAGGCTCTCGCGGGACCACGCCATACGGATCTGACGGTGGCTCTCGGCATTCGTGGGACTTCGAATTGAGGGGGCGTATTGAGGGTTATTGAGGGTTGCTGGTCTTGGGTACTGTGTACCAGTTGTACCCGTTAACCGGTTAACCCGAACCGGTCCAATCCGAACCCACGATGATTATGGTGATTACGGTAAGTTGTTTACGCCACCGATGATTAGACGAGTAGGATGATTGGATGAACACCGGTGAGTGATGGTTGATTAGATGCACTAGGTGATAGGACGCAGGGTCGCGTGTCTATAACAATAGGATGTAAGCTCCAACAATTCAATCACTTTCGAATCTTCATTCTACCCCTCAAGTGCCTTCGCTCCGGTCCCGCCGTCTGTGACGACCCTCCCTCCGCTTCGTCCAAGCTTCGTGTCCAAGATCTATACCTTCCATCAGAGTACTGCGAGACTTCTGTGATGCTAGCGGACATCATGACGAAGGCTCTCGCGGGACCACGCCATACGGATCTGACGGTGGCTCTCGGCATTCGTGGGACTTCGAATTGAGGGGGCGTATTGAGGGTTATTGAGGGTTGCTGGTCTTGGGTACTGTGTACCAGTTGTACCCATTAACCGGTTAACCCGAACCGGTCCAATCCGAACCCACGATGATTATGGTGATTACGGTAAGTTGTTTACGCCACCGATGATTAGACGAGTAGGATGATTGGATGAACACCGGTGAGTGATGGTTGATTAGATGCACTAGGTGATAGGACGCAGGGTCGCGTGTCTATAACAGTAGGATGTAAGCTCCAACAATTCAATCACTTTCGAATCTTCATTCTACCCCTCAAGTGCCTTCGCTCCGGTCCCGCCGTCTGCGACGACCCTCCCTCCGCTTCGTCCAAGCTTCGTGTCCAAGATCCATACCTTCCATCACAAGTACCACCACATCCGCGATGAAGTCAAGCGCGGTGAAGTCAAGCTCCAGTACTGCGAGACTTCTGTGATGCTAGCGGACATCATGACGAAGGCGCTTGCGGGACCACGTCACACGGATCTGACGGTGGCTCTCGGCATTCGTGGGACTTCGAATTGAGGGGGCGTATTGAGGGTTATTGAGGGTTGCTGGTCTTGGGTACTGTGTACCAGTTGTACCCATTAACCGGTTAACCCGAACCGGTCCAATCCGAACCCACGATGATTATGGTGATTACGGTAAGTTGTTTACGCCACCGATGATTAGACGAGTAGGATGATTGGATGAACACCGGTGAGTGATGGTTGATTAGATGCACTAGGTGATAGGACGCAGGGTCGCGTGTCTATAACAATAGGATGTAAGCTCCAACAATTCAATCACTTTCGAATCTTCATTCTACCCCTCAAGTGCCTTCGCTCCGGTCCCGCCGTCTGTGACGACCCTCCCTCCGCTTCGTCCAAGCTTCGTGTCCAAGATCCATACCTTCCATCACAAGTACCACCACATCCGCGATGAAGTCAAGCGCGGTGAAGTCAAGCTCCAGTACTGCGAGACTTCTGTGATGCTAGCGGACATCATGACGAAGGCGCTTGCGGGACCACGTCACACGGATCTGACGGTGGCTCTCGGCATTCGTGGGACTTCGAATTGAGGGGGCGTATTGAGGGTTATTGAGGGTTGCTGGTCTTGGGTACTGTGTACCAGTTGTACCCATTAACCGGTTAACCCGAACCGGTCCAATCCGAACCCACGTTGATTATGGTGATTACGGTAAGTTGTTTACGCCACCGATGATTAGACGAGTAGGATGATTGGATGAACACCGGTGAGTGATGGTTGATTAGATGCACTAGGTGATAGGACGCAGGGTCGCGTGTCTATAACAGTAGGATGTAAGCTCCAACAATTCAATCACTTTCGAATCTTCATTCTACCCCTCAAGTGCCTTCGCTCCGGTCCCGCCGTCTGCGACGACCCTCCCTCCGCTTCGTCCAAGCTTCGTGTCCAAGATCCATACCTTCCATCACAAGTACCACCACATCCGCGATGAAGTCAAGCGCGGTGAAGTCAAGCTCCAGTACTGCGAGACTTCTGTGATGCTAGCGGACATCATGACGAAGGCGCTTGCGGGACCACGTCACACGGATCTGACGGTGGCTCTCGGCATTCGTGGGACTTCGAATTGAGGGGGCGTATTGAGGGTTATTGAGGGTTGCTGGTCTTGGGTACTGTGTACCAGTTGTACCCATTAACCGGTTAACCCGAACCGGTCCAATCCGAACCCACGATGATTATGGTGATTACGGTAAGTTGTTTACGCCACCGATGATTAGACGAGTAGGATGATTGGATGAACACCGGTGAGTGATGGTTGATTAGATGCACTAGGTGATAGGACGCAGGGTCGCGTGTCTATAACAATAGGATGTAAGCTCCAACAATTCAATCACTTTCGAATCTTCATTCTACCCCTCAAGTGCCTTCGCTCCGGTCCCGCCGTCTGTGACGACCCTCCCTCCGCTTCGTCCAAGCTTCGTGTCCAAGATCCATACCTTCCATCACAAGTACCACCACATCCGCGATGAAGTCAAGCGCGGTGAAGTCAAGCTCCAGTACTGCGAGACTTCTGTGATGCTAGCGGACATCATGACGAAGGCGCTTGCGGGACCACGTCACACGGATCTGACGGTGGCTCTCGGCATTCGTGGGACTTCGAATTGAGGGGGCGTATTGAGGGTTATTGAGGGTTGCTGGTCTTGGGTACTGTGTACCAGTTGTACCCATTAACCGGTTAACCCGAACCGGTCCAATCCGAACCCACGTTGATTATGGTGATTACGGTAAGTTGTTTACGCCACCGATGATTAGACGAGTAGGATGATTGGATGAACACCGGTGAGTGATGGTTGATTAGATGCACTAGGTGATAGGACGCAGGGTCGCGTGTCTATAACAGTAGGATGTAAGCTCCAACAATTCAATCACTTTCGAATCTTCATTCTACCCCTCAAGTGCCTTCGCTCCGGTCCCGCCGTCTGCGACGACCCTCCCTCCGCTTCGTCCAAGCTTCGTGTCCAAGATCCATACCTTCCATCACAAGTACCACCACATCCGCGATGAAGTCAAGCGCGGTGAAGTCAAGCTCCAGTACTGCGAGACTTCTGTGATGCTAGCGGACATCATGACGAAGGCGCTTGCGGGACCACGTCACACGGATTTGACGGTGGCTCTCGGCATTCGTGGGACTTCGAATTGAGGGGGCGTATTGAGGGTTATTGAGGGTTGCTGGTCTTGGGTACTGTGTACCAGTTGTACCCATTAAGCGGTTAACCCGAACCGGTCCAATCCGAACCCACGATGATTATGGTGATTACGGTAAGTTGTTTACGCCACCGATGATTAGACGAGTAGGATGATTGGATGAACACCGGTGAGTGATGGTTGATTAGATGCACTAGGTGATAGGACGCAGGGTCGCGTGTCTATAACAGTAGGATGTAAGCTCCAACAATTCAATCACTTTCGAATCTTCATTCTACCCCTCAAGTGCCTTCGCTCCGGTCCCGCCGTCTGTGACGACCCTCCCTCCGCTTCGTCCAAGCTTCGTGTCCAAGATCTATACCTTCCATCAGAGTACTGCGAGACTTCTGTGATGCTAGCGGACATCATGACGAAGGCTCTCGCGGGACCACGCCATACGGATCTGACGGTGGCTCTCGGCATTCGTGGGACTTCGAATTGAGGGGGCGTATTGAGGGTTATTGAGGGTTGCTGGTCTTGGGTACTGTGTACCAGTTGTACCCATTAACCGGTTAACCCGAACCGGTCCAATCCGAACCCACGATGATTATGGTGATTACGGTAAGTTGTTTACGCCACCGATGATTAGACGAGTAGGATGATTGGATGAACACCGGTGAGTGATGGTTGATTAGATGCACTAGGTGATAGGACGCAGGGTCGCGTGTCTATAACAGTAGGATGTAAGCTCCAACAATTCAATCACTTTCGAATCTTCATTCTACCCCTCAAGTGCCTTCGCTCCGGTCCCGCCGTCTGTGACGACCCTCCCTCCGCTTCGTCCAAGCTTCGTGTCCAAGATCTATACCTTCCATCAGAGTACTGCGAGACTTCTGTGATGCTAGCGGACATCATGACGAAGGCTCTCGCGGGACCACGCCATACGGATCTGACGGTGGCTCTCGGCATTCGTGGGACTTCGAATTGAGGGGGCGTATTGAGGGTTATTGAGGGTTGCTGGTCTTGGGTACTGTGTACCAGTTGTACCCATTAACCGGTTAACCCGAACCGGTCCAATCCGAACCCACGATGATTATGGTGATTACGGTAAGTTGTTTACGCCACCGATTATTAGACGAGTAGGATGATTGGATGAACACCGGTGAGTGATGGTTGATTAGATGCACTAGGTGATAGGACGCAGGGTCGCGTGTCTATAACAATAGGATGTAAGCTCCAACAATTCAATCACTTTCGAATCTTCATTCTACCCCTCAAGTGCCTTCGCTCCGGTCCCGCCGTCTGTGACGACCCTCCCTCCGCTTCGTCCAAGCTTCGTGTCCAAGATCCATACCTTCCATCACAAGTACCACCACATCCGCGATGAAGTCAAGCGCGGTGAAGTCAAGCTCCAGTACTGCGAGACTTCTGTGATGCTAGCGGACATCATGACGAAGGCGCTTGCGGGACCACGTCACACGGATCTGACGGTGGCTCTCGGCATTCGTGGGACTTCGAATTGAGGGGGCGTATTGAGGGTTATTGAGGGTTGCTGGTCTTGGGTACTGTGTACCAGTTGTACCCATTAACCGGTTAACCCGAACCGGTCCAATCCGAACCCACGTTGATTATGGTGATTACGGTAAGTTGTTTACGCCACCGATTATTAGACGAGTAGGATGATTGGATGAACACCGGTGAGTGATGGTTGATTAGATGCACTAGGTGATAGGACGCAGGGTCGCGTGTCTATAACAGTAGGATGTAAGCTCCAACAATTCAATCACTTTCGAATCTTCATTCTACCCCTCAAGTGCCTTCGCTCCGGTCCCGCCGTCTGTGACGACCCTCCCTCCGCTTCGTCCAAGCTTCGTGTCCAAGATCTATACCTTCCATCAGAGTACTGCGAGACTTCTGTGATGCTAGCGGACATCATGACGAAGGCTCTCGCGGGACCACGCCATACGGATCTGACGGTGGCTCTCGGCATTCGTGGGACTTCGAATTGAGGGGGCGTATTGAGGGTTATTGAGGGTTGCTGGTCTTGGGTACTGTGTACCAGTTGTACCCATTAACCGGTTAACCCGAACCGGTCCAATCCGAACCCACGATGATTATGGTGATTACGGTAAGTTGTTTACGCCACCGATGATTAGACGAGTAGGATGATTGGATGAACACCGGTGAGTGATGGTTGATTAGATGCACTAGGTGATAGGACGCAGGGTCGCGTGTCTATAACAATAGGATGTAAGCTCCAACAATTCAATCACTTTCGAATCTTCATTCTACCCCTCAAGTGCCTTCGCTCCGGTCCCGCCGTCTGTGACGACCCTCCCTCCGCTTCGTCCAAGCTTCGTGTCCAAGATCCATACCTTCCATCACAAGTACCACCACATCCGCGATGAAGTCAAGCGCGGTGAAGTCAAGCTCCAGTACTGCGAGACTTCTGTGATGCTAGCGGACATCATGACGAAGGCGCTTGCGGGACCACGTCACACGGATCTGACGGTGGCTCTCGGCATTCGTGGGACTTCGAATTGAGGGGGCGTATTGAGGGTTATTGAGGGTTGCTGGTCTTGGGTACTGTGTACCAGTTGTACCCATTAACCGGTTAACCCGAACCGGTCCAATCCGAACCCACGTTGATTATGGTGATTACGGTAAGTTGTTTACGCCACCGATTATTAGACGAGTAGGATGATTGGATGAACACCGGTGAGTGATGGTTGATTAGATGCACTAGGTGATAGGACGCAGGGTCGCGTGTCTATAACAGTAGGATGTAAGCTCCAACAATTCAATCACTTTCGAATCTTCATTCTACCCCTCAAGTGCCTTCGCTCCGGTCCCGCCGTCTGTGACGACCCTCCCTCCGCTTCGTCCAAGCTTCGTGTCCAAGATCTATACCTTCCATCAGAGTACTGCGAGACTTCTGTGATGCTAGCGGACATCATGACGAAGGCTCTCGCGGGACCACGCCATACGGATCTGACGGTGGCTCTCGGCATTCGTGGGACTTCGAATTGAGGGGGCGTATTGAGGGTTATTGAGGGTTGCTGGTCTTGGGTACTGTGTACCAGTTGTACCCATTAACCGGTTAACCCGAACCGGTCCAATCCGAACCCACGATGATTATGGTGATTACGGTAAGTTGTTTACGCCACCGATGATTAGACGAGTAGGATGATTGGATGAACACCGGTGAGTGATGGTTGATTAGATGCACTAGGTGATAGGACGCAGGGTCGCGTGTCTATAACAATAGGATGTAAGCTCCAACAATTCAATCACTTTCGAATCTTCATTCTACCCCTCAAGTGCCTTCGCTCCGGTCCCGCCGTCTGTGACGACCCTCCCTCCGCTTCGTCCAAGCTTCGTGTCCAAGATCCATACCTTCCATCACAAGTACCACCACATCCGCGATGAAGTCAAGCGCGGTGAAGTCAAGCTCCAGTACTGCGAGACTTCTGTGATGCTAGCGGACATCATGACGAAGGCGCTTGCGGGACCACGTCACACGGATCTGACGGTGGCTCTCGGCATTCGTGGGACTTCGAATTGAGGGGGCGTATTGAGGGTTATTGAGGGTTGCTGGTCTTGGGTACTGTGTACCAGTTGTACCCATTAACCGGTTAACCCGAACCGGTCCAATCCGAACCCACGTTGATTATGGTGATTACGGTAAGTTGTTTACGCCACCGATGATTAGACGAGTAGGATGATTGGATGAACACCGGTGAGTGATGGTTGATTAGATGCACTAGGTGATAGGACGCAGGGTCGCGTGTCTATAACAGTAGGATGTAAGCTCCAACAATTCAATCACTTTCGAATCTTCATTCTACCCCTCAAGTGCCTTCGCTCCGGTCCCGCCGTCTGTGACGACCCTCCCTCCGCTTCGTCCAAGCTTCGTGTCCAAGATCTATACCTTCCATCAGAGTACTGCGAGACTTCTGTGATGCTAGCGGACATCATGACGAAGGCTCTCGCGGGACCACGCCATACGGATCTGACGGTGGCTCTCGGCATTCGTGGGACTTCGAATTGAGGGGGCGTATTGAGGGTTATTGAGGGTTGCTGGTCTTGGGTACTGTGTACCAGTTGTACCCATTAACCGGTTAACCCGAACCGGTCCAATCCGAACCCACGATGATTATGGTGATTACGGTAAGTTGTTTACGCCACCGATGATTAGACGAGTAGGATGATTGGATGAACACCGGTGAGTGATGGTTGATTAGATGCACTAGGTGATAGGACGCAGGGTCGCGTGTCTATAACAATAGGATGTAAGCTCCAACAATTCAATCACTTTCGAATCTTCATTCTACCCCTCAAGTGCCTTCGCTCCGGTCCCGCCGTCTGTGACGACCCTCCCTCCGCTTCGTCCAAGCTTCGTGTCCAAGATCCATACCTTCCATCACAAGTACCACCACATCCGCGATGAAGTCAAGCGCGGTGAAGTCAAGCTCCAGTACTGCGAGACTTCTGTGATGCTAGCGGACATCATGACGAAGGCGCTTGCGGGACCACGTCACACGGATCTGACGGTGGCTCTCGGCATTCGTGGGACTTCGAATTGAGGGGGCGTATTGAGGGTTATTGAGGGTTGCTGGTCTTGGGTACTGTGTACCAGTTGTACCCATTAACCGGTTAACCCGAACCGGTCCAATCCGAACCCACGTTGATTATGGTGATTACGGTAAGTTGTTTACGCCACCGATGATTAGACGAGTAGGATGATTGGATGAACACCGGTGAGTGATGGTTGATTAGATGCACTAGGTGATAGGACGCAGGGTCGCGTGTCTATAACAGTAGGATGTAAGCTCCAACAATTCAATCACTTTCGAATCTTCATTCTACCCCTCAAGTGCCTTCGCTCCGGTCCCGCCGTCTGTGACGACCCTCCCTCCGCTTCGTCCAAGCTTCGTGTCCAAGATCTATACCTTCCATCAGAGTACTGCGAGACTTCTGTGATGCTAGCGGACATCATGACGAAGGCTCTCGCGGGACCACGCCATACGGATCTGACGGTGGCTCTCGGCATTCGTGGGACTTCGAATTGAGGGGGCGTATTGAGGGTTATTGAGGGTTGCTGGTCTTGGGTACTGTGTACCAGTTGTACCCATTAACCGGTTAACCCGAACCGGTCCAATCCGAACCCACGATGATTATGGTGATTACGGTAAGTTGTTTACGCCACCGATGATTAGACGAGTAGGATGATTGGATGAACACCGGTGAGTGATGGTTGATTAGATGCACTAGGTGATAGGACGCAGGGTCGCGTGTCTATAACAATAGGATGTAAGCTCCAACAATTCAATCACTTTCGAATCTTCATTCTACCCCTCAAGTGCCTTCGCTCCGGTCCCGCCGTCTGTGACGACCCTCCCTCCGCTTCGTCCAAGCTTCGTGTCCAAGATCCATACCTTCCATCACAAGTACCACCACATCCGCGATGAAGTCAAGCGCGGTGAAGTCAAGCTCCAGTACTGCGAGACTTCTGTGATGCTAGCGGACATCATGACGAAGGCGCTTGCGGGACCACGTCACACGGATCTGACGGTGGCTCTCGGCATTCGTGGGACTTCGAATTGAGGGGGCGTATTGAGGGTTATTGAGGGTTGCTGGTCTTGGGTACTGTGTACCAGTTGTACCCATTAACCGGTTAACCCGAACCGGTCCAATCCGAACCCACGTTGATTATGGTGATTACGGTAAGTTGTTTACGCCACCGATGATTAGACGAGTAGGATGATTGGATGAACACCGGTGAGTGATGGTTGATTAGATGCACTAGGTGATAGGACGCAGGGTCGCGTGTCTATAACAGTAGGATGTAAGCTCCAACAATTCAATCACTTTCGAATCTTCATTCTACCCCTCAAGTGCCTTCGCTCCGGTCCCGCCGTCTGTGACGACCCTCCCTCCGCTTCGTCCAAGCTTCGTGTCCAAGATCTATACCTTCCATCAGAGTACTGCGAGACTTCTGTGATGCTAGCGGACATCATGACGAAGGCTCTCGCGGGACCACGCCATACGGATCTGACGGTGGCTCTCGGCATTCGTGGGACTTCGAATTGAGGGGGCGTATTGAGGGTTATTGAGGGTTGCTGGTCTTGGGTACTGTGTACCAGTTGTACCCATTAACCGGTTAACCCGAACCGGTCCAATCCGAACCCACGATGATTATGGTGATTACGGTAAGTTGTTTACGCCACCGATGATTAGACGAGTAGGATGATTGGATGAACACCGGTGAGTGATGGTTGATTAGATGCACTAGGTGATAGGACGCAGGGTCGCGTGTCTATAACAGTAGGATGTAAGCTCCAACAATTCAATCACTTTCGAATCTTCATTCTACCCCTCAAGTGCCTTCGCTCCGGTCCCGCCGTCTGCGACGACCCTCCCTCCGCTTCGTCCAAGCTTCGTGTCCAAGATCTATAGCTTCCATCAGAGTACTGCGAGACTTCTGTGATGCTAGCGGACATCATGACGAAGGCTCTCGCGGGACCACGCCATACGGATCTGACGGTGGCTCTCGGCATTCGTGGGACTTCGAATTGAGGGGGCGTATTGAGGGTTATTGAGGGTTGCTGGTCTTGGGTACTGTGTACCAGTTGTACCCATTAACCGGTTAACCCGAACCAGTCCAATCCGAACCCACGATGATTATGGTGATTACGGTAAGTTGTTTACGCCACCGATGATTAGACGAGTAGGATGATTGGATGAACACCGGTGAGTGATGGTTGATTAGATGCACTAGGTGATAGGACGCAGGGTCGCGTGTCTATAACAATAGGATGTAAGCTCCAACAATTCAATCACTTTCGAATCTTCATTCTACCCCTCAAGTGCCTTCGCTCCGGTCCCGCCGTCTGCGACGACCCTCCCTCCGCTTCGTCCAAGCTTCGTGTCCAAGATCCATACCTTCCATCACAAGTACCACCACATCCGCGATGAAGTCAAGCGCGGTGAAGTCAAGCTCCAGTACTGCGAGACTTCTGTGATGCTAGCGGACATCATGACGAAGGCGCTTGCGGGACCACGTCACACGGATCTGACGGTGGCTCTCGGCATTCGTGGGACTTCGAATTGAGGGGGCGTATTGAGGGTTATTGAGGGTTGCTGGTCTTGGGTACTGTGTACCAGTTGTACCCATTAACCGGTTAACCCGAACCGGTCCAATCCGAACCCACGTTGATTATGGTGATTACGGTAAGTTGTTTACGCCACCGATGATTAGACGAGTAGGATGATTGGATGAACACCGGTGAGTGATGGTTGATTAGATGCACTAGGTGATAGGACGCAGGGTCGCGTGTCTATAACAGTAGGATGTAAGCTCCAACAATTCAATCACTTTCGAATCTTCATTCTACCCCTCAAGTGCCTTCGCTCCGGTCCCGCCGTCTGCGACGACCCTCCCTCCGCTTCGTCCAAGCTTCGTGTCCAAGATCCATACCTTCCATCACAAGTACCACCACATCCGCGATGAAGTCAAGCGCGGTGAAGTCAAGCTCCAGTACTGCGAGACTTCTGTGATGCTAGCGGACATCATGACGAAGGCGCTTGCGGGACCACGTCACACGGATCTGACGGTGGCTCTCGGCATTCGTGGGACTTCGAATTGAGGGGGCGTATTGAGGGTTATTGAGGGTTGCTGGTCTTGGGTACTGTGTACCAGTTGTACCCATTAACTGGTTAACCCGAACCGGTCCAATCCGAACCCACGTTGATTATGGTGATTACGGTAAGTTGTTTACGCCACCGATTATTAGACGAGTAGGATGATTGGATGAACACCGGTGAGTGATGGTTGATTAGATGCACTAGGTGATAGGACGCAGGGTCGCGTGTCTATAACAGTAGGATGTAAGCTCCAACAATTCAATCACTTTCGAATCTTCATTCTACCCCTCAAGTGCCTTCGCTCCGGTCCCGCCGTCTGTGACGACCCTCCCTCCGCTTCGTCCAAGCTTCGTGTCCAAGATCTATACCTTCCATCAGAGTACTGCGAGACTTCTGTGATGCTAGCGGACATCATGACGAAGGCTCTCGCGGGACCACGCCATACGGATCTGACGGTGGCTCTCGGCATTCGTGGGACTTCGAATTGAGGGGGCGTATTGAGGGTTATTGAGGGTTGCTGGTCTTGGGTACTGTGTACCAGTTGTACCCATTAACCGGGTAACCCGAACCGGTCCAATCCGAACCCACGATGATTATGGTGATTACGGTAAGTTGTTTACGCCACCGATGATTAGACGAGTAGGATGATTGGATGAACACCGGTGAGTGATGGTTGATTAGATGCACTAGGTGATAGGACGCAGGGTCGCGTGTCTATAACAGTAGGATGTAAGCTCCAACAATTCAATCACTTTCGAATCTTCATTCTACCCCTCAAGTGCCTTCGCTCCGGTCCCGCCGTCTGTGACGACCCTCCCTCCGCTTCGTCCAAGCTTCGTGTCCAAGATCTATACCTTCCATCAGAGTACTGCGAGACTTCTGTGATGCTAGCGGACATCATGACGAAGGCTCTCGCGGGACCACGCCATACGGATCTGACGGTGGCTCTCGGCATTCGTGGGACTTCGAATTGAGGGGGCGTATTGAGGGTTATTGAGGGTTGCTGGTCTTGGGTACTGTGTACCAGTTGTACCCATTAACCGGGTAACCCGAACTGGTCCAATCCGAACCCACGATGATTATGGTGATTACGGTAAGTTGTTTACGCCACCGATGATTAGACGAGTAGGATGATTGGATGAACACCGGTGAGTGATGGTTGATTAGATGCACTAGGTGATAGGACGCAGGGTCGCGTGTCTATAACAGTAGGATGTAAGCTCCAACAATTCAATCACTTTCGAATCTTCATTCTACCCCTCAAGTGCCTTCGCTCCGGTCCCGCCGTCTGTGACGACCCTCCCTCCGCTTCGTCCAAGCTTCGTGTCCAAGATCTATACCTTCCATCAGAGTACTGCGAGACTTCTGTGATGCTAGCGGACATCATGACGAAGGCTCTCGCGGGACCACGCCATACGGATCTGACGGTGGCTCTCGGCATTCGTGGGACTTCGAATTGAGGGGGCGTATTGAGGGTTATTGAGGGTTGCTGGTCTTGGGTACTGTGTACCAGTTGTACCCATTAACCGGGTAACCCGAACCGGTCCAATCCGAACCCACGATGATTATGGTGATTACGGTAAGTTGTTTACGCCACCGATGATTAGACGAGTAGGATGATTGGATGAACACCGGTGAGTGATGGTTGATTAGATGCACTAGGTGATAGGACGCAGGGTCGCGTGTCTATAACAGTAGGATGTAAGCTCCAACAATTCAATCACTTTCGAATCTTCATTCTACCCCTCAAGTGCCTTCGCTCCGGTCCCGCCGTCTGTGACGACCCTCCCTCCGCTTCGTCCAAGCTTCGTGTCCAAGATCTATACCTTCCATCAGAGTACTGCGAGACTTCTGTGATGCTAGCGGACATCATGACGAAGGCTCTCGCGGGACCACGCCATACGGATCTGACGGTGGCTCTCGGCATTCGTGGGACTTCGAATTGAGGGGGCGTATTGAGGGTTATTGAGGGTTGCTGGTCTTGGGTACTGTGTACCAGTTGTACCCATTAACCGGGTAACCCGAACCGGTCCAATCCGAACCCACGATGATTATGGTGATTACGGTAAGTTGTTTACGCCACCGATGATTAGACGAGTAGGATGATTGGATGAACACCGGTGAGTGATGGTTGATTAGATGCACTAGGTGATAGGACGCAGGGTCGCGTGTCTATAACAGTAGGATGTAAGCTCCAACAATTCAATCACTTTCGAATCTTCATTCTACCCCTCAAGTGCCTTCGCTCCGGTCCCGCCGTCTGTGACGACCCTCCCTCCGCTTCGTCCAAGCTTCGTGTCCAAGATCTATACCTTCCATCAGAGTACTGCGAGACTTCTGTGATGCTAGCGGACATCATGACGAAGGCTCTCGCGGGACCACGCCATACGGATCTGACGGTGGCTCTCGGCATTCGTGGGACTTCGAATTGAGGGGGCGTATTGAGGGTTATTGAGGGTTGCTGGTCTTGGGTACTGTGTACCAGTTGTACCCATTAACCGGGTAACCCGAACCGGTCCAATCCGAACCCACGATGATTATGGTGATTACGGTAAGTTGTTTACGCCACCGATGATTAGACGAGTAGGATGATTGGATGAACACCGGTGAGTGATGGTTGATTAGATGCACTAGGTGATAGGACGCAGGGTCGCGTGTCTATAACAGTAGGATGTAAGCTCCAACAATTCAATCACTTTCGAATCTTCATTCTACCCCTCAAGTGCCTTCGCTCCGGTCCCGCCGTCTGTGACGACCCTCCCTCCGCTTCGTCCAAGCTTCGTGTCCAAGATCTATACCTTCCATCAGAGTACTGCGAGACTTCTGTGATGCTAGCGGACATCATGACGAAGGCTCTCGCGGGACCACGCCATACGGATCTGACGGTGGCTCTCGGCATTCGTGGGACTTCGAATTGAGGGGGCGTATTGAGGGTTATTGAGGGTTGCTGGTCTTGGGTACTGTGTACCAGTTGTACCCATTAACCGGGTAACCCGAACTGGTCCAATCCGAACCCACGATGATTATGGTGATTACGGTAAGTTGTTTACGCCACCGATGATTAGACGAGTAGGATGATTGGATGAACACCGGTGAGTGATGGTTGATTAGATGCACTAGGTGATAGGACGCAGGGTCGCGTGTCTATAACAGTAGGATGTAAGCTCCAACAATTCAATCACTTTCGAATCTTCATTCTACCCCTCAAGTGCCTTCGCTCCGGTCCCGCCGTCTGTGACGACCCTCCCTCCGCTTCGTCCAAGCTTCGTGTCCAAGATCTATACCTTCCATCAGAGTACTGCGAGACTTCTGTGATGCTAGCGGACATCATGACGAAGGCTCTCGCGGGACCACGCCATACGGATCTGACGGTGGCTCTCGGCATTCGTGGGACTTCGAATTGAGGGGGCGTATTGAGGGTTATTGAGGGTTGCTGGTCTTGGGTACTGTGTACCAGTTGTACCCATTAACCGGGTAACCCGAACTGGTCCAATCCGAACCCACGATGATTATGGTGATTACGGTAAGTTGTTTACGCCACCGATGATTAGACGAGTAGGATGATTGGATGAACACCGGTGAGTGATGGTTGATTAGATGCACTAGGTGATAGGACGCAGGGTCGCGTGTCTATAACAGTAGGATGTAAGCTCCAACAATTCAATCACTTTCGAATCTTCATTCTACCCCTCAAGTGCCTTCGCTCCGGTCCCGCCGTCTGTGACGACCCTCCCTCCGCTTCGTCCAAGCTTCGTGTCCAAGATCTATACCTTCCATCAGAGTACTGCGAGACTTCTGTGATGCTAGCGGACATCATGACGAAGGCTCTCGCGGGACCACGCCATACGGATCTGACGGTGGCTCTCGGCATTCGTGGGACTTCGAATTGAGGGGGCGTATTGAGGGTTATTGAGGGTTGCTGGTCTTGGGTACTGTGTACCAGTTGTACCCATTAACCGGGTAACCCGAACTGGTCCAATCCGAACCCACGATGATTATGGTGATTACGGTAAGTTGTTTACGCCACCGATGATTAGACGAGTAGGATGATTGGATGAACACCGGTGAGTGATGGTTGATTAGATGCACTAGGTGATAGGACGCAGGGTCGCGTGTCTATAACAGTAGGATGTAAGCTCCAACAATTCAATCACTTTCGAATCTTCATTCTACCCCTCAAGTGCCTTCGCTCCGGTCCCGCCGTCTGTGACGACCCTCCCTCCGCTTCGTCCAAGCTTCGTGTCCAAGATCTATACCTTCCATCAGAGTACTGCGAGACTTCTGTGATGCTAGCGGACATCATGACGAAGGCTCTCGCGGGACCACGCCATACGGATCTGACGGTGGCTCTCGGCATTCGTGGGACTTCGAATTGAGGGGGCGTATTGAGGGTTATTGAGGGTTGCTGGTCTTGGGTACTGTGTACCAGTTGTACCCATTAACCGGGTAACCCGAACTGGTCCAATCCGAACCCACGATGATTATGGTGATTACGGTAAGTTGTTTACGCCACCGATGATTAGACGAGTAGGATGATTGGATGAACACCGGTGAGTGATGGTTGATTAGATGCACTAGGTGATAGGACGCAGGGTCGCGTGTCTATAACAGTAGGATGTAAGCTCCAACAATTCAATCACTTTCGAATCTTCATTCTACCCCTCAAGTGCCTTCGCTCCGGTCCCGCCGTCTGCGACGACCCTCCCTCCGCTTCGTCCAAGCTTCGTGTCCAAGATCCATACCTTCCATCACAAGTACCACCACATCCGCGATGAAGTCAAGCGCGGTGAAGTCAAGCTCCAGTACTGCGAGACTTCTGTGATGCTAGCGGACATCATGACGAAGGCGCTTGCGGGACCACGTCACACGGATCTGACGGTGGCTCTCGGCATTCGTGGGACTTCGAATTGAGGGGGCGTATTGAGGGTTATTGAGGGTTGCTGGTCTTGGGTACTGTGTACCAGTTGTACCCATTAACCGGGTAACCCGAACCGGTCCAATCCGAACCCACGATGATTATGGTGATTACGGTAAGTTGTTTAGGCCACCGATGATTAGACGAGTAGGATGATTGGATGAACACCGGTGAGTGATGGTTGATTAGATGCACTAGGTGATAGGACGCAGGGTCGCGTGTCTATAACAGTAGGATGTAAGCTCCAACAATTCAATCACTTTCGAATCTTCATTCTACCCCTCAAGTGCCTTCGCTCCGGTCCCGCCGTCTGTGACGACCCTCCCTCCGCTTCGTCCAAGCTTCGTGTCCAAGATCTATACCTTCCATCAGAGTACTGCGAGACTTCTGTGATGCTAGCGGACATCATGACGAAGGCTCTCGCGGGACCACGCCATACGGATCTGACGGTGGCTCTCGGCATTCGTGGGACTTCGAATTGAGGGGGCGTATTGAGGGTTATTGAGGGTTGCTGGTCTTGGGTACTGTGTACCAGTTGTACCCATTAACCGGGTAACCCGAACTGGTCCAATCCGAACCCACGATGATTATGGTGATTACGGTAAGTTGTTTACGCCACCGATGATTAGACGAGTAGGATGATTGGATGAACACCGGTGAGTGATGGTTGATTAGATGCACTAGGTGATAGGACGCAGGGTCGCGTGTCTATAACAGTAGGATGTAAGCTCCAACAATTCAATCACTTTCGAATCTTCATTCTACCCCTCAAGTGCCTTCGCTCCGGTCCCGCCGTCTGCGACGACCCTCCCTCCGCTTCGTCCAAGCTTCGTGTCCAAGATCCATACCTTCCATCACAAGTACCACCACATCCGCGATGAAGTCAAGCGCGGTGAAGTCAAGCTCCAGTACTGCGAGACTTCTGTGATGCTAGCGGACATCATGACGAAGGCGCTTGCGGGACCACGTCACACGGATCTGACGGTGGCTCTCGGCATTCGTGGGACTTCGAATTGAGGGGGCGTATTGAGGGTTATTGAGGGTTGCTGGTCTTGGGTACTGTGTACCAGTTGTACCCATTAAGCGGTTAACCCGAACCGGTCCAATCCGAACCCACGATGATTATGGTGATTACGGTAAGTTGTTTACGCCACCGATGATTAGACGAGTAGGATGATTGGATGAACACCGGTGAGTGATGGTTGATTAGATGCACTAGGTGATAGGACGCAGGGTCGCGTGTCTATAACAGTAGGATGTAAGCTCCAACAATTCAATCACTTTCGAATCTTCATTCTACCCCTCAAGTGCCTTCGCTCCGGTCCCGCCGTCTGCGACGACCCTCCCTCCGCTTCGTCCAAGCTTCGTGTCCAAGATCCATACCTTCCATCACAAGTACCACCACATCCGCGATGAAGTCAAGCGCGGTGAAGTCAAGCTCCAGTACTGCGAGACTTCTGTGATGCTAGCGGACATCATGACGAAGGCGCTTGCGGGACCACGTCACACGGATCTGACGGTGGCTCTCGGCATTCGTGGGACTTCGAATTGAGGGGGCGTATTGAGGGTTATTGAGGGTTGCTGGTCTTGGGTACTGTGTACCAGTTGTACCCATTAACCGGGTAACCCGAACCGGTCCAATCCGAACCCACGTTGATTATGGTGATTACGGTAAGTTGTTTACGCCACCGATGATTAGACGAGTAGGATGATTGGATGAACACCGGTGAGTGATGGTTGATTAGATGCACTAGGTGATAGGACGCAGGGTCGCGTGTCTATAACAGTAGGATGTAAGCTCCAACAATTCAATCACTTTCGAATCTTCATTCTACCCCTCAAGTGCCTTCGCTCCGGTCCCGCCGTCTGCGACGACCCTCCCTCCACTTCGTCCAAGCTTCGTGTCCAAGATCTATACCTTCCATCAGAGTACTGCGAGACTTCTGTGATGCTAGCGGACATCATGACGAAGGCTCTCGCGGGACCACGCCATACGGATCTGACGGTGGCTCTCGGCATTCGTGGGACTTCGAATTGAGGGGGCGTATTGAGGGTTATTGAGGGTTGCTGGTCTTGGGTACTGTGTACCAGTTGTACCCATTAACCGGGTAACCCGAACCGGTCCAATCCGAACCCACGTTGATTATGGTGATTACGGTAAGTTGTTTACGCCACCGATGATTAGACGAGTAGGATGATTGGATGAACACCGGTGAGTGATGGTTGATTAGATGCACTAGGTGATAGGACGCAGGGTCGCGTGTCTATAACAGTAGGATGTAAGCTCCAACAATTCAATCACTTTCGAATCTTCATTCTACCCCTCAAGTGCCTTCGCTCCGGTCCCGCCGTCTGCGACGACCCTCCCTCCACTTCGTCCAAGCTTCGTGTCCAAGATCTATACCTTCCATCAGAGTACTGCGAGACTTCTGTGATGCTAGCGGACATCATGACGAAGGCTCTCGCGGGACCACGCCATACGGATCTGACGGTGGCTCTCGGCATTCGTGGGACTTCGAATTGAGGGGGCGTATTGAGGGTTATTGAGGGTTGCTGGTCTTGGGTACTGTGTACCAGTTGTACCCATTAACCGGGTAACCCGAACCGGTCCAATCCGAACCCACGTTGATTATGGTGATTACGGTAAGTTGTTTACGCCACCGATGATTAGACGAGTAGGATGATTGGATGAACACCGGTGAGTGATGGTTGATTAGATGCACTAGGTGATAGGACGCAGGGTCGCGTGTCTATAACAGTAGGATGTAAGCTCCAACAATTCAATCACTTTCGAATCTTCATTCTACCCCTCAAGTGCCTTCGCTCCGGTCCCGCCGTCTGCGACGACCCTCCCTCCACTTCGTCCAAGCTTCGTGTCCAAGATCTATACCTTCCATCAGAGTACTGCGAGACTTCTGTGATGCTAGCGGACATCATGACGAAGGCGCTTGCGGGACCACGCCATACGGATCTGACGGTGGCTCTCGGCATTCGTGGGACTTCGAATTGAGGGGGCGTATTGAGGGTTATTGAGGGTTGCTGGTCTTGGGTACTGTGTACCAGTTGTACCCATTAACCGGGTAACCCGAACCGGTCCAATCCGAACCCACGATGATTATGGTGATTACGGTAAGTTGTTTACGCCACCGATGATTAGACGAGTAGGATGATTGGATGAACACCGGTGAGTGATGGTTGATTAGATGCACTAGGTGATAGGACGCAGGGTCGCGTGTCTATAACAGTAGGATGTAAGCTCCAACAATTCAATCACTTTCGAATCTTCATTCTACCCCTCAAGTGCCTTCGCTCCGGTCCCGCCGTCTGCGACGACCCTCCCTCCGCTTCGTCCAAGCTTCGTGTCCAAGATCTATACCTTCCATCAGAGTACTGCGAGACTTCTGTGATGCTAGCGGACATCATGACGAAGGCGCTTGCGGGACCACGTCACACGGATCTGACGGTGGCCCTCGGCATTCGTGGGACTTCGCATTGAGGGGGCGTATTGAGGGTTATTGAGGGTTGCTGGTCTTGGGTACTGTGTACCAGTTGTACCCATTAACCGGTTAACCCGAACCGGTCCAATCCGAATCCACGTTGATTATGGTGATTACGGTAAGTTGTTTACGCCACCGATGATTAGACGAGTAGGATGATTGGATGAACACCGGTGAGTGATGGTTGATTAGATGCACTAGGTGATAGGACGCAGGGTCGCGTGTCTATAACAGTAGGATGTAAGCTCCAACAATTCAATCACTTTCGAATCTTCATTCTACCCCTCAAGTGCCTTCGCTCCGGTCCCGCCGTCTGCGACGACCCTCCCTCCACTTCGTCCAAGCTTCGTGTCCAAGATCTATACCTTCCATCAGAGTACTGCGAGACTTCTGTGATGCTAGCGGACATCATGACGAAGGCTCTCGCGGGACCACGCCATACGGATCTGACGGTGGCTCTCGGCATTCGTGGGACTTCGAATTGAGGGGGCGTATTGAGGGTTATTGAGGGTTGCTGGTCTTGGGTACTGTGTACCAGTTGTACCCATTAACCGGGTAACCCGAACCGGTCCAATCCGAACCCACGTTGATTATGGTGATTACGGTAAGTTGTTTACGCCACCGATGATTAGACGAGTAGGATGATTGGATGAACACCGGTGAGTGATGGTTGATTAGATGCACTAGGTGATAGGACGCAGGGTCGCGTGTCTATAACAGTAGGATGTAAGCTCCAACAATTCAATCACTTTCGAATCTTCATTCTACCCCTCAAGTGCCTTCGCTCCGGTCCCGCCGTCTGCGACGACCCTCCCTCCACTTCGTCCAAGCTTCGTGTCCAAGATCTATACCTTCCATCAGAGTACTGCGAGACTTCTGTGATGCTAGCGGACATCATGACGAAGGCGCTTGCGGGACCACGCCATACGGATCTGACGGTGGCTCTCGGCATTCGTGGGACTTCGAATTGAGGGGGCGTATTGAGGGTTATTGAGGGTTGCTGGTCTTGGGTACTGTGTACCAGTTGTACCCATTAACCGGGTAACCCGAACCGGTCCAATCCGAACCCACGATGATTATGGTGATTACGGTAAGTTGTTTACGCCACCGATGATTAGACGAGTAGGATGATTGGATGAACACCGGTGAGTGATGGTTGATTAGATGCACTAGGTGATAGGACGCAGGGTCGCGTGTCTATAACAGTAGGATGTAAGCTCCAACAATTCAATCACTTTCGAATCTTCATTCTACCCCTCAAGTGCCTTCGCTCCGGTCCCGCCGTCTGCGACGACCCTCCCTCCGCTTCGTCCAAGCTTCGTGTCCAAGATCTATACCTTCCATCAGAGTACTGCGAGACTTCTGTGATGCTAGCGGACATCATGACGAAGGCGCTTGCGGGACCACGTCACACGGATCTGACGGTGGCCCTCGGCATTCGTGGGACTTCGCATTGAGGGGGCGTATTGAGGGTTATTGAGGGTTGCTGGTCTTGGGTACTGTGTACCAGTTGTACCCATTAACCGGTTAACCCGAACCGGTCCAATCCGAATCCACGTTGATTATGGTGATTACGGTAAGTTGTTTACGCCACCGATGATTAGACGAGTAGGATGATTGGATGAACACCGGTGAGTGATGGTTGATTAGATGCACTAGGTGATAGGACGCAGGGTCGCGTGTCTATAACAGTAGGATGTAAGCTCCAACAATTCAATCACTTTCGAATCTTCATTCTACCCCTCAAGTGCCTTCGCTCCGGTCCCGCCGTCTGCGACGACCCTCCCTCCACTTCGTCCAAGCTTCGTGTCCAAGATCTATACCTTCCATCAGAGTACTGCGAGACTTCTGTGATGCTAGCGGACATCATGACGAAGGCTCTCGCGGGACCACGCCATACGGATCTGACGGTGGCTCTCGGCATTCGTGGGACTTCGAATTGAGGGGGCGTATTGAGGGTTATTGAGGGTTGCTGGTCTTGGGTACTGTGTACCAGTTGTACCCATTAACCGGGTAACCCGAACCGGTCCAATCCGAACCCACGTTGATTATGGTGATTACGGTAAGTTGTTTACGCCACCGATGATTAGACGAGTAGGATGATTGGATGAACACCGGTGAGTGATGGTTGATTAGATGCACTAGGTGATAGGACGCAGGGTCGCGTGTCTATAACAGTAGGATGTAAGCTCCAACAATTCAATCACTTTCGAATCTTCATTCTACCCCTCAAGTGCCTTCGCTCCGGTCCCGCCGTCTGCGACGACCCTCCCTCCACTTCGTCCAAGCTTCGTGTCCAAGATCTATACCTTCCATCAGAGTACTGCGAGACTTCTGTGATGCTAGCGGACATCATGACGAAGGCGCTTGCGGGACCACGCCATACGGATCTGACGGTGGCTCTCGGCATTCGTGGGACTTCGAATTGAGGGGGCGTATTGAGGGTTATTGAGGGTTGCTGGTCTTGGGTACTGTGTACCAGTTGTACCCATTAACCGGGTAACCCGAACCGGTCCAATCCGAACCCACGATGATTATGGTGATTACGGTAAGTTGTTTACGCCACCGATGATTAGACGAGTAGGATGATTGGATGAACACCGGTGAGTGATGGTTGATTAGATGCACTAGGTGATAGGACGCAGGGTCGCGTGTCTATAACAGTAGGATGTAAGCTCCAACAATTCAATCACTTTCGAATCTTCATTCTACCCCTCAAGTGCCTTCGCTCCGGTCCCGCCGTCTGCGACGACCCTCCCTCCGCTTCGTCCAAGCTTCGTGTCCAAGATCTATACCTTCCATCAGAGTACTGCGAGACTTCTGTGATGCTAGCGGACATCATGACGAAGGCGCTTGCGGGACCACGCCATACGGATCTGACGGTGGCTCTCGGCATTCGTGGGACTTCGAATTGAGGGGGCGTATTGAGGGTTATTGAGGGTTGCTGGTCTTGGGTACTGTGTACCAGTTGTACCCATTAACCGGGTAACCCGAACCGGTCCAATCCGAACCCACGATGATTATGGTGATTACGGTAAGTTGTTTACGCCACCGATGATTAGACGAGTAGGATGATTGGATGAACACCGGTGAGTGATGGTTGATTAGATGCACTAGGTGATAGGACGCAGGGTCGCGTGTCTATAACAGTAGGATGTAAGCTCCAACAATTCAATCACTTTCGAATCTTCATTCTACCCCTCAAGTGCCTTCGCTCCGGTCCCGCCGTCTGCGACGACCCTCCCTCCGCTTCGTCCAAGCTTCGTGTCCAAGATCTATACCTTCCATCAGAGTACTGCGAGACTTCTGTGATGCTAGCGGACATCATGACGAAGGCGCTTGCGGGACCACGTCACACGGATCTGACGGTGGCCCTCGGCATTCGTGGGACTTCGCATTGAGGGGGCGTATTGAGGGTTATTGAGGGTTGCTGGTCTTGGGTACTGTGTACCAGTTGTACCCATTAACCGGTTAACCCGAACCGGTCCAATCCGAATCCACGTTGATTATGGTGATTACGGTAAGTTGTTTACGCCACCGATGATTAGACGAGTAGGATGATTGGATGAACACCGGTGAGTGATGGTTGATTAGATGCACTAGGTGATAGGACGCAGGGTCGCGTGTCTATAACAGTAGGATGTAAGCTCCAACAATTCAATCACTTTCGAATCTTCATTCTACCCCTCAAGTGCCTTCGCTCCGGTCCCGCCGTCTGCGACGACCCTCCCTCCACTTCGTCCAAGCTTCGTGTCCAAGATCTATACCTTCCATCAGAGTACTGCGAGACTTCTGTGATGCTAGCGGACATCATGACGAAGGCGCTTGCGGGACCACGCCATACGGATCTGACGGTGGCTCTCGGCATTCGTGGGACTTCGAATTGAGGGGGCGTATTGAGGGTTATTGAGGGTTGCTGGTCTTGGGTACTGTGTACCAGTTGTACCCATTAACCGGGTAACCCGAACCGGTCCAATCCGAACCCACGTTGATTATGGTGATTACGGTAAGTTGTTTACGCCACCGATGATTAGACGAGTAGGATGATTGGATGAACACCGGTGAGTGATGGTTGATTAGATGCACTAGGTGATAGGACGCAGGGTCGCGTGTCTATAACAGTAGGATGTAAGCTCCAACAATTCAATCACTTTCGAATCTTCATTCTACCCCTCAAGTGCCTTCGCTCCGGTCCCGCCGTCTGCGACGACCCTCCCTCCACTTCGTCCAAGCTTCGTGTCCAAGATCTATACCTTCCATCAGAGTACTGCGAGACTTCTGTGATGCTAGCGGACATCATGACGAAGGCGCTTGCGGGACCACGCCATACGGATCTGACGGTGGCTCTCGGCATTCGTGGGACTTCGAATTGAGGGGGCGTATTGAGGGTTATTGAGGGTTGCTGGTCTTGGGTACTGTGTACCAGTTGTACCCATTAACCGGGTAACCCGAACCGGTCCAATCCGAACCCACGATGATTATGGTGATTACGGTAAGTTGTTTACGCCACCGATGATTAGACGAGTAGGATGATTGGATGAACACCGGTGAGTGATGGTTGATTAGATGCACTAGGTGATAGGACGCAGGGTCGCGTGTCTATAACAGTAGGATGTAAGCTCCAACAATTCAATCACTATCGAATCTTCATTCTACCCCTCAAGTGCCTTCGCTCCGGTCCCGCCGTCTGCGACGACCCTCCCTCCGCTTCGTCCAAGCTTCGTGTCCAAGATCTATACCTTCCATCAGAGTACTGCGAGACTTCTGTGATGCTAGCGGACATCATGACGAAGGCGCTTGCGGGACCACGTCACACGGATCTGACGGTGGCCCTCGGCATTCGTGGGACTTCGCATTGAGGGGGCGTATTGAGGGTTATTGAGGGTTGCTGGTCTTGGGTACTGTGTACCAGTTGTACCCATTAACCGGTTAACCCGAACCGGTCCAATCCGAACCCACGTTGATTATGGTGATTACGGTAAGTTGTTTACGCCACCGATGATTAGACGAGTAGGATGATTGGATGAACACCGGTGAGTGATGGTTGATTAGATGCACTAGGTGATAGGACGCAGGGTCGCGTGTCTATAACAGTAGGATGTAAGCTCCAACAATTCAATCACTTTCGAATCTTCATTCTACCCCTCAAGTGCCTTCGCTCCGGTCCCGCCGTCTGCGACGACCCTCCCTCCGCTTCGTCCAAGCTTCGTGTCCAAGATCCATACCTTCCATCACAAGTACCACCACATCCGCGATGAAGTCAAGCGCGGTGAAGTCAAGCTCCAGTACTGCGAGACTTCTGTGATGCTAGCGGACATCATGACGAAGGCGCTTGCGGGACCACGTCACACGGATCTGACGGTGGCTCTCGGCATTCGTGGGACTTCGAATTGAGGGGGCGTATTGAGGGTCATTGAGGGTTGCTGGTCTTGGGTACTGTGTACCAGTTGTACCCATTAACCGGTTAACCCGAACCGGTCCAATCCGAACCCACGATGATTATGGTGATTACGGTAAGTTGTTTACGCCACCGATGATTAGACGAGTAGGATGATTGGATGAACACCGGTGAGTGATGGTTGATTAGATGCACTAGGTGATAGGACGCAGGGTTGCGTGTCTATAACAGTAGGGTGTAAGCTCCAACAATTCAATCACTTTCGAATCTTCATTCTACCCCTCAAGTGCCTTCGCTCCGGTCCCGCCGTCTGCGACGACCCTCCCTCCACTTCGTCCAAGCTTCGTGTCCAAGATCTATACCTTCCATCAGAGTACTGCGAGACTTCTGTGATGCTAGCGGACATCATGACGAAGGCTCTCGCGGGACCACGCCATACGGATCTGACGGTGGCTCTCGGCATTCGTGGGACTTCGAATTGAGGGGGCGTATTGAGGGTTATTGAGGGTTGCTGGTCTTGGGTACTGTGTACCAGTTGTACCCATTAACCGGGTAACCCGAACCGGTCCAATCCGAACCCACGTTGATTATGGTGATTACGGTAAGTTGTTTACGCCACCGATGATTAGACGAGTAGGATGATTGGATGAACACCGGTGAGTGATGGTTGATTAGATGCACTAGGTGATAGGACGCAGGGTCGCGTGTCTATAACAGTAGGATGTAAGCTCCAACAATTCAATCACTTTCGAATCTTCATTCTACCCCTCAAGTGCCTTCGCTCCGGTCCCGCCGTCTGCGACGACCCTCCCTCCGCTTCGTCCAAGCTTCGTGTCCAAGATCCATACCTTCCATCACAAGTACCACCACATCCGCGATGAAGTCAAGCGCGGTGAAGTCAAGCTCCAGTACTGCGAGACTTCTGTGATGCTAGCGGACATCATGACGAAGGCGCTTGCGGGACCACGTCACACGGATCTGACGGTGGCTCTCGGCATTCGTGGGACTTCGAATTGAGGGGGCGTATTGAGGGTCATTGAGGGTTGCTGGTCTTGGGTACTGTGTACCAGTTGTACCCATTAACCGGTTAACCCGAACCGGTCCAATCCGAACCCACGTTGATTATGGTGATTACGGTAAGTTGTTTAGGCCACCGATGATTAGACGAGTAGGATGATTGGATGAACACCGGTGAGTGATGGTTGATTAGATGCACTAGGTGATAGGACGCAGGGTCGCGTGTCTATAACAGTAGGATGTAAGCTCCAACAATTCAATCACTTTCGAATCTTCATTCTACCCCTCAAGTGCCTTCGCTCCGGTCCCGCCGTCTGCGACGACCCTCCCTCCGCTTCGTCCAAGCTTCGTGTCCAAGATCTATACCTTCCATCAGAGTACTGCGAGACTTCTGTGATGCTAGCGGACATCATGACGAAGGTGCTTGCGGGACCACGTCACACGGATCTGACGGTGGCCCTCGGCATTCGTGGGACTTCGCATTGAGGGGGCGTATTGAGGGTTGCTGGTCTTGGGTACTGTGTACCAGTTGTACCCATTAACCGGTTAACCCGAACCGGTCCAATCCGAACCCACGTTGATTATGGTGATTACGGTAAGTTGTTTAGGCCACCGATGATTAGACGAGTAGGATGATTGGATGAACACCGGTGAGTGATGGTTGATTAGATGCACTAGGTGATAGGACGCAGGGTCGCGTGTCTATAACAGTAGGATGTAAGCTCCAACAATTCAATCACTTTCGAATCTTCATTCTACCCCTCAAGTGCCTTCGCTCCGGTCCCGCCGTCTGCGACGACCCTCCCTCCGCTTCGTCCAAGCTTCGTGTCCAAGATCCATATCTTCCATCACAAGTACCACCACATCCGCGATGAAGTCAAGCGCGGTGAAGTCAAGCTCCAGTACTGCGAGACTTCTGTGATGCTAGTGGACATCATGACGAAGGCGCTTGCGGGACCACGTCACACGGATCTGACGGTGGCTCTCGGCATTCGTGGGACTTCGAATTGAGGGGGCGTATTGAGGGTTATTGAGGGTTGCTGGTCTTGGGTACTGTGTACCAGTTGTACCCATTAACCGGGTAACCCGAACCGGTCCAATCCGAACCCACGATGATTATGGTGATTACGGTAAGTTGTTTACGCCACCGATGATTAGACGAGTAGGATGATTGGATGAACACCGGTGAGTGATGGTTGATTAGATGCACTAGGTGATAGGACGCAGGGTCGCGTGTCTATAACAGTAGGATGTAAGCTCCAACAATTCAATCACTTTCGAATCTTCATTCTACCCCTCAAGTGCCTTCGCTCCGGTCCCGCCGTCTGCGACGACCCTCCCTCCGCTTCGTCCAAGCTTCGTGTCCAAGATCTATACCTTCCATCAGAGTACTGCGAGACTTCTGTGATGCTAGCGGACATCATGACGAAGGCGCTTGCGGGACCACGTCACACGGATCTGACGGTGGCTCTCGGCATTCGTGGGACTTCGAATTGAGGGGGCGTATTGAGGGTTATTGAGGGTTGCTGGTCTTGGGTACTGTGTACCAGTTGTACCCATTAACCGGTTAACCCGAACCGGTCCAATCCGAACCCACGTTGATTATGGTGATTACGGTAAGTTGTTTACGCCACCGATTATTAGACGAGTAGGATGATTGGATGAACACCGGTGAGTGATGGTTGATTAGATGCACTAGGTGATAGGACGCAGGGTCGCGTGTCTATAACAGTAGGATGTAAGCTCCAACAATTCAATCACTTTCGAATCTTCATTCTACCCCTCAAGTGCCTTCGCTCCGGTCCCGCCGTCTGTGACGACCCTCCCTCCGCTTCGTCCAAGCTTCGTGTCCAAGATCTATACCTTCCATCAGAGTACTGCGAGACTTCTGTGATGCTAGCGGACATCATGACGAAGGCTCTCGCGGGACCACGCCATACGGATCTGACGGTGGCTCTCGGCATTCGTGGGACTTCGAATTGAGGGGGCGTATTGAGGGTTATTGAGGGTTGCTGGTCTTGGGTACTGTGTACCAGTTGTACCCATTAACCGGGTAACCCGAACCGGTCCAATCCGAACCCACGTTGATTATGGTGATTACGGTAAGTTGTTTACGCCACCGATTATTAGACGAGTAGGATGATTGGATGAACACCGGTGAGTGATGGTTGATTAGATGCACTAGGTGATAGGACGCAGGGTCGCGTGTCTATAACAGTAGGATGTAAGCTCCAACAATTCAATCACTTTCGAATCTTCATTCTACCCCTCAAGTGCCTTCGCTCCGGTCCCGCCGTCTGCGACGACCCTCCCTCCACTTCGTCCAAGCTTCGTGTCCAAGATCTATACCTTCCATCAGAGTACTGCGAGACTTCTGTGATGCTAGCGGACATCATGACGAAGGCTCTCGCGGGACCACGCCATACGGATCTGACGGTGGCTCTCGGCATTCGTGGGACTTCGAATTGAGGGGGCGTATTGAGGGTTATTGAGGGTTGCTGGTCTTGGGTACTGTGTACCAGTTGTACCCATTAACCGGGTAACCCGAACCGGTCCAATCCGAACCCACGTTGATTATGGTGATTACGGTAAGTTGTTTACGCCACCGATGATTAGACGAGTAGGATGATTGGATGAACACCGGTGAGTGATGGTTGATTAGATGCACTAGGTGATAGGACGCAGGGTCGCGTGTCTATAACAGTAGGATGTAAGCTCCAACAATTCAATCACTTTCGAATCTTCATTCTACCCCTCAAGTGCCTTCGCTCCGGTCCCGCCGTCTGCGACGACCCTCCCTCCGCTTCGTCCAAGCTTCGTGTCCAAGATCCATACCTTCCATCACAAGTACCACCACATCCGCGATGAAGTCAAGCGCGGTGAAGTCAAGCTCCAGTACTGCGAGACTTCTGTGATGCTAGCGGACATCATGACGAAGGCGCTTGCGGGACCACGTCACACGGATCTGACGGTGGCTCTCGGCATTCGTGGGACTTCGAATTGAGGGGGCGTATTGAGGGTTATTGAGGGTTGCTGGTCTTGGGTACTGTGTACCAGTTGTACCCATTAACCGGTTAACCCGAACCGGTCCAATCCGAACCCACGTTGATTATGGTGATTACGGTAAGTTGTTTACGCCACCGATGATTAGACGAGTAGGATGATTGGATGAACACCGGTGAGTGATGGTTGATTAGATGCACTAGGTGATAGGACGCAGGGTCGCGTGTCTATAACAGTAGGATGTAAGCTCCAACAATTCAATCACTTTCGAATCTTCATTCTACCCCTCAAGTGCCTTCGCTCCGGTCCCGCCGTCTGCGACGACCCTCCCTCCGCTTCGTCCAAGCTTCGTGTCCAAGATCTATACCTTCCATCAGAGTACTGCGAGACTTCTGTGATGCTAGCGGACATCATGACGAAGGCGCTTGCGGGACCACGTCACACGGATCTGACGGTGGCTCTCGGCATTCGTGGGACTTCGAATTGAGGGGGCGTATTGAGGGTTATTGAGGGTTGCTGGTCTTGGGTACTGTGTACCAGTTGTACCCATTAACCGGGTAACCCGAACCGGTCCAATCCGAACCCACGTTGATTATGGTGATTACGGTAAGTTGTTTACGCCACCGATGATTAGACGAGTAGGATGATTGGATGAACACCGGTGAGTGATGGTTGATTAGATGCACTAGGTGATAGGACGCAGGGTCGCGTGTCTATAACAGTAGGATGTAAGCTCCAACAATTCAATCACTTTCGAATCTTCATTCTACCCCTCAAGTGCCTTCGCTCCGGTCCCGCCGTCTGCGACGACCCTCCCTCCGCTTCGTCCAAGCTTCGTGTCCAAGATCTATACCTTCCATCAGAGTACTGCGAGACTTCTGTGATGCTAGCGGACATCATGACGAAGGCGCTTGCGGGACCACGTCACACGGATCTGACGGTGGCTCTCGGCATTCGTGGGACTTCGAATTGAGGGGGCGTATTGAGGGTTATTGAGGGTTGCTGGTCTTGGGTACTGTGTACCAGTTGTACCCATTAACCGGTTAACCCGAACCGGTCCAATCCGAACCCACGTTGATTATGGTGATTACGGTAAGTTGTTTACGCCACCGATGATTAGACGAGTAGGATGATTGGATGAACACCGGTGAGTGATGGTTGATTAGATGCACTAGGTGATAGGACGCAGGGTCGCGTGTCTATAACAGTAGGATGTAAGCTCCAACAATTCAATCACTTTCGAATCTTCATTCTACCCCTCAAGTGCCTTCGCTCCGGTCCCGCCGTCTGCGACGACCCTCCCTCCGCTTCGTCCAAGCTTCGTGTCCAAGATCTATACCTTCCATCAGAGTACTGCGAGACTTCTGTGATGCTAGCGGACATCATGACGAAGGCGCTTGCGGGACCACGTCACACGGATCTGACGGTGGCTCTCGGCATTCGTGGGACTTCGAATTGAGGGGGCGTATTGAGGGTTATTGAGGGTTGCTGGTCTTGGGTACTGTGTACCAGTTGTACCCATTAACCGGTTAACCCGAACCGGTCCAATCCGAACCCACGTTGATTATGGTGATTACGGTAAGTTGTTTACGCCACCGATGATTAGACGAGTAGGATGATTGGATGAACACCGGTGAGTGATGGTTGATTAGATGCACTAGGTGATAGGACGCAGGGTCGCGTGTCTATAACAGTAGGATGTAAGCTCCAACAATTCAATCACTTTCGAATCTTCATTCTACCCCTCAAGTGCCTTCGCTTCGGTCCCGCCGTCTGTGACGACCCTCCCTCCGCTTCGTCCAAGCTTCGTGTCCAAGATCTATACCTTCCATCAGAGTACTGCGAGACTTCTGTGATGCTAGCGGACATCATGACGAAGGCTCTCGCGGGACCACGCCATACGGATCTGACGGTGGCTCTCGGCATTCGTGGGACTTCGAATTGAGGGGGCGTATTGAGGGTTATTGAGGGTTGCTGGTCTTGGGTACTGTGTACCAGTTGTACCCATTAAGCGGTTAACCCGAACCGGTCCAATCCGAACCCACGATGATTATGGTGATTACGGTAAGTTGTTTACGCCACCGATGATTAGACGAGTAGGATGATTGGATGAACACCGGTGAGTGATGGTTGATTAGATGCACTAGGTGATAGGACGCAGGGTCGCGTGTCTATAACAGTAGGATGTAAGCTCCAACAATTCAATCACTTTCGAATCTTCATTCTACCCCTCAAGTGCCTTCGCTCCGGTCCTGCCGTCTGCGACGACCCTCCCTCCACTTCGTCCAAGCTTCGTGTCCAAGATCCATACCTTCCATCACAAGTACCACCACATCCGCGATGAAGTCAAGCGCGGTGAAGTCAAGCTCCAGTACTGCGAGACTTCTGTGATGCTAGCGGACATCATGACGAAGGCTCTCGCGGGACCACGTCACACGGATCTGACGGTGGCTCTCGGCATTCGTGGGACTTCGAATTGAGGGGGCGTATTGAGGGTTATTGAGGGTTGCTGGTCTTGGGTACTGTGTACCAGTTGTACCCATTAACCGGTTAACCCGAACCGGTCCAATCCGAACCCACGATGATTATGGTGATTACGGTAAGTTGTTTACGCCACCGATGATTAGACGAGTAGGATGATTGGATGAACACCGGTGAGTGATGGTTGATTAGATGCACTAGGTGATAGGACGCAGGGTCGCGTGTCTATAACAGTAGGATGTAAGCTCCAACAATTCAATCACTTTCGAATCTTCATTCTACCCCTCAAGTGCCTTCGCTCCGGTCCCGCCGTCTGTGACGACCCTCCCTCCGCTTCGTCCAAGCTTCGTGTCCAAGATCTATACCTTCCATCAGAGTACTGCGAGACTTCTGTGATGCTAGCGGACATCATGACGAAGGCGCTTGCGGGACCACGTCACACGGATCTGACGGTGGCTCTCGGCATTCGTGGGACTTCGAATTGAGGGGGCGTATTGAGGGTTATTGAGGGTTGCTGGTCTTGGGTACTGTGTACCAGTTGTACCCATTAACCGGTTAACCCGAACCGGTCCAATCCGAACCCACGATGATTATGGTGATTACGGTAAGTTGTTTACGCCACCGATGATTAGACGAGTAGGATGATTGGATGAACACCGGTGAGTGATGGTTGATTAGATGCACTAGGTGATAGGACGCAGGGTCGCGTGTCTATAACAGTAGGATGTAAGCTCCAACAATTCAATCACTTTCGAATCTTCATTCTACCCCTCAAGTGCCTTCGCTCCGGTCCCGCCGTCTGCGACGACCCTCCCTCCGCTTCGTCCAAGCTTCGTGTCCAAGATCTATACCTTCCATCACAAGTACCACCACATCCGCGATGAAGTCAAGCGCGGTGAAGTCAAGCTCCAGTACTGCGAGACTTCTGTGATGCTAGCGGACATCATGACGAAGGCTCTCGCGGGACCACGTCACACGGATCTGACGGTGGCTCTCGGCATTCGTGGGACTTCGAATTGAGGGGGCGTATTGAGGGTTATTGAGGGTTGCTGGTCTTGGGTACTGTGTACCAGTTGTACCCATTAACCGGTTAACCCGAACCGGTCCAATCCGAACCCACGATGATTATGGTGATTACGGTAAGTTGTTTACGCCACCGATGATTAGACGAGTAGGATGATTGGATGAACACCGGTGAGTGATGGTTGATTAGATGCACTAGGTGATAGGACGCAGGGTCGCGTGTCTATAACAGTAGGATGTAAGCTCCAACAATTCAATCACTTTCGAATCTTCATTCTACCCCTCAAGTGCCTTCGCTCCGGTCCCGCCGTCTGCGACGACCCTCCCTCCGCTTCGTCCAAGCTTCGTGTCCAAGATCCATACCTTCCATCACAAGTACCACCACATCCGCGATGAAGTCAAGCGCGGTGAAGTCAAGCTCCAGTACTGCGAGACTTCTGTGATGCTAGCGGACATCATGACGAAGGCGCTTGCGGGACCACGTCACACGGATCTGACGGTGGCTCTCGGCATTCGTGGGACTTCGAATTGAGGGGGCGTATTGAGGGTTATTGAGGGTTGCTGGTCTTGGGTACTGTGTACCAGTTGTACCCATTAAGCGGTTAACCCGAACCGGTCCAATCCGAACCCACGATGATTATGGTGATTACGGTAAGTTGTTTACGCCACCGATGATTAGACGAGTAGGATGATTGGATGAACACCGGTGAGTGATGGTTGATTAGATGCACTAGGTGATAGGACGCAGGGTCGCGTGTCTATAACAGTAGGATGTAAGCTCCAACAATTCAATCACTTTCGAATCTTCATTCTACCCCTCAAGTGCCTTCGCTCCGGTCCCGCCGTCTGCGACGACCCTCCCTCCGCTTCGTCCAAGCTTCGTGTCCAAGATCCATACCTTCCATCACAAGTACCACCACATCCGCGATGAAGTCAAGCGCGGTGAAGTCAAGCTCCAGTACTGCGAGACTTCTGTGATGCTAGCGGACATCATGACGAAGGCTCTCGCGGGACCACGTCACACGGATCTGACGGTGGCTCTCGGCATTCGTGGGACTTCGAATTGAGGGGGCGTATTGAGGGTTATTGAGGGTTGCTGGTCTTGGGTACTGTGTACCAGTTGTACCCATTAACCGGTTAACCCGAACCGGTCCAATCCGAACCCACGTTGATTATGGTGATTACGGTAAGTTGTTTACGCCACCGATGATTAGACGAGTAGGATGATTGGATGAACACCGGTGAGTGATGGTTGATTAGATGCACTAGGTGATAGGACGCAGGGTCGCGTGTCTATAACAGTAGGATGTAAGCTCCAACAATTCAATCACTTTCGAATCTTCATTCTACCCCTCAAGTGCCTTCGCTCCGGTCCCGCCGTCTGCGACGACCCTCCCTCCGCTTCGTCCAAGCTTCGTGTCCAAGATCCATACCTTCCATCACAAGTACCACCACATCCGCGATGAAGTCAAGCGCGGTGAAGTCAAGCTCCAGTACTGCGAGACTTCTGTGATGCTAGCGGACATCATGACGAAGGCGCTTGCGGGACCACGTCACACGGATCTGACGGTGGCTCTCGGCATTCGTGGGACTTCGAATTGAGGGGGCGTATTGAGGGTTATTGAGGGTTGCTGGTCTTGGGTACTGTGTACCAGTTGTACCCATTAAGCGGTTAACCCGAACCGGTCCAATCCGAACCCACGATGATTATGGTGATTACGGTAAGTTGTTTACGCCACCGATGATTAGACGAGTAGGATGATTGGATGAACACCGGTGAGTGATGGTTGATTAGATGCACTAGGTGATAGGACGCAGGGTCGCGTGTCTATAACAGTAGGATGTAAGCTCCAACAATTCAATCACTTTCGAATCTTCATTCTACCCCTCAAGTGCCTTCGCTCCGGTCCCGCCGTCTGCGACGACCCTCCCTCCGCTTCGTCCAAGCTTCGTGTCCAAGATCCATACCTTCCATCACAAGTACCACCACATCCGCGATGAAGTCAAGCGCGGTGAAGTCAAGCTCCAGTACTGCGAGACTTCTGTGATGCTAGCGGACATCATGACGAAGGCGCTTGCGGGACCACGTCACACGGATCTGACGGTGGCTCTCGGCATTCGTGGGACTTCGAATTGAGGGGGCGTATTGAGGGTTATTGAGGGTTGCTGGTCTTGGGTACTGTGTACCAGTTGTACCCATTAACCGGTTAACCCGAACCGGTCCAATCCGAACCCACGATGATTATGGTGATTACGGTAAGTTGTTTACGCCACCGATGATTAGACGAGTAGGATGATTGGATGAACACCGGTGAGTGATGGTTGATTAGATGCACTAGGTGATAGGACGCAGGGTCGCGTGTCTATAACAGTAGGATGTAAGCTCCAACAATTCAATCACTTTCGAATCTTCATTCTACCCCTCAAGTGCCTTCGCTCCGGTCCCGCCGTCTGTGACGACCCTCCCTCCGCTTCGTCCAAGCTTCGTGTCCAAGATCCATACCTTCCATCACAAGTACCACCACATCCGCGATGAAGTCAAGCGCGGTGAAGTCAAGCTCCAGTACTGCGAGACTTCTGTGATGCTAGCGGACATCATGACGAAGGCGCTTGCGGGACCACGTCACACGGATCTGACGGTGGCTCTCGGCATTCGTGGGACTTCGAATTGAGGGGGCGTATTGAGGGTTATTGAGGGTTGCTGGTCTTGGGTACTGTGTACCAGTTGTACCCATTAACCGGTTAACCCGAACCGGTCCAATCCGAACCCACGATGATTATGGTGATTACGGTAAGTTGTTTACGCCACCGATGATTAGACGAGTAGGATGATTGGATGAACACCGGTGAGTGATGGTTGATTAGATGCACTAGGTGATAGGACGCAGGGTCGCGTGTCTATAACAGTAGGATGTAAGCTCCAACAATTCAATCACTTTCGAATCTTCATTCTACCCCTCAAGTGCCTTCGCTCCGGTCCCGCCGTCTGTGACGACCCTCCCTCCGCTTCGTCCAAGCTTCGTGTCCAAGATCCATACCTTCCATCACAAGTACCACCACATCCGCGATGAAGTCAAGCGCGGTGAAGTCAAGCTCCAGTACTGCGAGACTTCTGTGATGCTAGCGGACATCATGACGAAGGCGCTTGCGGGACCACGTCACACGGATCTGACGGTGGCTCTCGGCATTCGTGGGACTTCGAATTGAGGGGGCGTATTGAGGGTTATTGAGGGTTGCTGGTCTTGGGTACTGTGTACCAGTTGTACCCATTAACCGGTTAACCCGAACCGGTCCAATCCGAACCCACGATGATTATGGTGATTACGGTAAGTTGTTTACGCCACCGATGATTAGACGAGTAGGATGATTGGATGAACACCGGTGAGTGATGGTTGATTAGATGCACTAGGTGATAGGACGCAGGGTCGCGTGTCTATAACAGTAGGATGTAAGCTCCAACAATTCAATCACTTTCGAATCTTCATTCTACCCCTCAAGTGCCTTCGCTCCGGTCCCGCCGTCTGCGACGACCCTCCCTCCGCTTCGTCCAAGCTTCGTGTCCAAGATCCATACCTTCCATCACAAGTACCACCACATCCGCGATGAAGTCAAGCGCGGTGAAGTCAAGCTCCAGTACTGCGAGACTTCTGTGATGCTAGCGGACATCATGACGAAGGCGCTTGCGGGACCACGTCACACGGATCTGACGGTGGCTCTCGGCATTCGTGGGACTTCGAATTGAGGGGGCGTATTGAGGGTTATTGAGGGTTGCTGGTCTTGGGTACTGTGTACCAGTTGTACCCATTAAGCGGTTAACCCGAACCGGTCCAATCCGAACCCACGATGATTATGGTGATTACGGTAAGTTGTTTACGCCACCGATGATTAGACGAGTAGGATGATTGGATGAACACCGGTGAGTGATGGTTGATTAGATGCACTAGGTGATAGGACGCAGGGTCGCGTGTCTATAACAGTAGGATGTAAGCTCCAACAATTCAATCACTTTCGAATCTTCATTCTACCCCTCAAGTGCCTTCGCTCCGGTCCCGCCGTCTGTGACGACCCTCCCTCCGCTTCGTCCAAGCTTCGTGTCCAAGATCCATACCTTCCATCACAAGTACCACCACATCCGCGATGAAGTCAAGCGCGGTGAAGTCAAGCTCCAGTACTGCGAGACTTCTGTGATGCTAGCGGACATCATGACGAAGGCGCTTGCGGGACCACGTCACACGGATCTGACGGTGGCTCTCGGCATTCGTGGGACTTCGAATTGAGGGGGCGTATTGAGGGTTATTGAGGGTTGCTGGTCTTGGGTACTGTGTACCAGTTGTACCCATTAACCGGTTAACCCGAACCGGTCCAATCCGAACCCACGATGATTATGGTGATTACGGTAAGTTGTTTACGCCACCGATGATTAGACGAGTAGGATGATTGGATGAACACCGGTGAGTGATGGTTGATTAGATGCACTAGGTGATAGGACGCAGGGTCGCGTGTCTATAACAGTAGGATGTAAGCTCCAACAATTCAATCACTTTCGAATCTTCATTCTACCCCTCAAGTGCCTTCGCTCCGGTCCCGCCGTCTGCGACGACCCTCCCTCCGCTTCGTCCAAGCTTCGTGTCCAAGATCCATACCTTCCATCACAAGTACCACCACATCCGCGATGAAGTCAAGCGCGGTGAAGTCAAGCTCCAGTACTGCGAGACTTCTGTGATGCTAGCGGACATCATGACGAAGGCGCTTGCGGGACCACGTCACACGGATCTGACGGTGGCTCTCGGCATTCGTGGGACTTCGAATTGAGGGGGCGTATTGAGGGTTATTGAGGGTTGCTGGTCTTGGGTACTGTGTACCAGTTGTACCCATTAAGCGGTTAACCCGAACCGGTCCAATCCGAACCCACGATGATTATGGTGATTACGGTAAGTTGTTTACGCCACCGATGATTAGACGAGTAGGATGATTGGATGAACACCGGTGAGTGATGGTTGATTAGATGCACTAGGTGATAGGACGCAGGGTCGCGTGTCTATAACAGTAGGATGTAAGCTCCAACAATTCAATCACTTTCGAATCTTCATTCTACCCCTCAAGTGCCTTCGCTCCGGTCCCGCCGTCTGCGACGACCCTCCCTCCGCTTCGTCCAAGCTTCGTGTCCAAGATCCATACCTTCCATCACAAGTACCACCACATCCGCGATGAAGTCAAGCGCGGTGAAGTCAAGCTCCAGTACTGCGAGACTTCTGTGATGCTAGCGGACATCATGACGAAGGCGCTTGCGGGACCACGTCACACGGATCTGACGGTGGCTCTCGGCATTCGTGGGACTTCGAATTGAGGGGGCGTATTGAGGGTTATTGAGGGTTGCTGGTCTTGGGTACTGTGTACCAGTTGTACCCATTAAGCGGTTAACCCGAACCGGTCCAATCCGAACCCACGATGATTATGGTGATTACGGTAAGTTGTTTACGCCACCGATGATTAGACGAGTAGGATGATTGGATGAACACCGGTGAGTGATGGTTGATTAGATGCACTAGGTGATAGGACGCAGGGTCGCGTGTCTATAACAGTAGGATGTAAGCTCCAACAATTCAATCACTTTCGAATCTTCATTCTACCCCTCAAGTGCCTTCGCTCCGGTCCCGCCGTCTGCGACGACCCTCCCTCCGCTTCGTCCAAGCTTCGTGTCCAAGATCCATACCTTCCATCACAAGTACCACCACATCCGCGATGAAGTCAAGCGCGGTGAAGTCAAGCTCCAGTACTGCGAGACTTCTGTGATGCTAGCGGACATCATGACGAAGGCGCTTGCGGGACCACGTCACACGGATCTGACGGTGGCTCTCGGCATTCGTGGGACTTCGAATTGAGGGGGCGTATTGAGGGTCATTGAGGGTTGCTGGTCTTGGGTACTGTGTACCAGTTGTACCCATTAACCGGGTAACCCGAACCGGTCCAATCCGAACCCACGATGATTATGGTGATTACGGTAAGTTGTTTACGCCACCGATGATTAGACGAGTAGGATGATTGGATGAACACCGGTGAGTGATGGTTGATTAGATGCACTAGGTGATAGGACGCAGGGTCGCGTGTCTATAACAGTAGGATGTAAGCTCCAACAATTCAATCACTTTCGAATCTTCATTCTACCCCTCAAGTGCCTTCGCTCCGGTCCCGCCGTCTGCGACGACCCTCCCTCCGCTTCGTCCAAGCTTCGTGTCCAAGATCCATACCTTCCATCACAAGTACCACCACATCCGCGATGAAGTCAAGCGCGGTGAAGTCAAGCTCCAGTACTGCGAGACTTCTGTGATGCTAGCGGACATCATGACGAAGGCGCTTGCGGGACCACGTCACACGGATCTGACGGTGGCTCTCGGCATTCGTGGGACTTCGAATTGAGGGGGCGTATTGAGGGTCATTGAGGGTTGCTGGTCTTGGGTACTGTGTACCAGTTGTACCCATTAACCGGGTAACCCGAACCGGTCCAATCCGAACCCACGATGATTATGGTGATTACGGTAAGTTGTTTACGCCACCGATGATTAGACGAGTAGGATGATTGGATGAACACCGGTGAGTGATGGTTGATTAGATGCACTAGGTGATAGGACGCAGGGTCGCGTGTCTATAACAGTAGGATGTAAGCTCCAACAATTCAATCACTTTCGAATCTTCATTCTACCCCTCAAGTGCCTTCGCTCCGGTCCCGCCGTCTGCGACGACCCTCCCTCCGCTTCGTCCAAGCTTCGTGTCCAAGATCCATACCTTCCATCACAAGTACCACCACATCCGCGATGAAGTCAAGCGCGGTGAAGTCAAGCTCCAGTACTGCGAGACTTCTGTGATGCTAGCGGACATCATGACGAAGGCGCTTGCGGGACCACGTCACACGGATCTGACGGTGGCTCTCGGCATTCGTGGGACTTCGAATTGAGGGGGCGTATTGAGGGTTATTGAGGGTTGCTGGTCTTGGGTACTGTGTACCAGTTGTACCCATTAAGCGGTTAACCCGAACCGGTCCAATCCGAACCCACGATGATTATGGTGATTACGGTAAGTTGTTTACGCCACCGATGATTAGACGAGTAGGATGATTGGATGAACACCGGTGAGTGATGGTTGATTAGATGCACTAGGTGATAGGACGCAGGGTCGCGTGTCTATAACAGTAGGATGTAAGCTCCAACAATTCAATCACTTTCGAATCTTCATTCTACCCCTCAAGTGCCTTCGCTCCGGTCCCGCCGTCTGCGACGACCCTCCCTCCGCTTCGTCCAAGCTTCGTGTCCAAGATCCATACCTTCCATCACAAGTACCACCACATCCGCGATGAAGTCAAGCGCGGTGAAGTCAAGCTCCAGTACTGCGAGACTTCTGTGATGCTAGCGGACATCATGACGAAGGCGCTTGCGGGACCACGTCACACGGATCTGACGGTGGCTCTCGGCATTCGTGGGACTTCGAATTGAGGGGGCGTATTGAGGGTTATTGAGGGTTGCTGGTCTTGGGTACTGTGTACCAGTTGTACCCATTAAGCGGTTAACCCGAACCGGTCCAATCCGAACCCACGATGATTATGGTGATTACGGTAAGTTGTTTACGCCACCGATGATTAGACGAGTAGGATGATTGGATGAACACCGGTGAGTGATGGTTGATTAGATGCACTAGGTGATAGGACGCAGGGTCGCGTGTCTATAACAGTAGGATGTAAGCTCCAACAATTCAATCACTTTCGAATCTTCATTCTACCCCTCAAGTGCCTTCGCTCCGGTCCCGCCGTCTGCGACGACCCTCCCTCCGCTTCGTCCAAGCTTCGTGTCCAAGATCCATACCTTCCATCACAAGTACCACCACATCCGCGATGAAGTCAAGCGCGGTGAAGTCAAGCTCCAGTACTGCGAGACTTCTGTGATGCTAGCGGACATCATGACGAAGGCGCTTGCGGGACCACGTCACACGGATCTGACGGTGGCTCTCGGCATTCGTGGGACTTCGAATTGAGGGGGCGTATTGAGGGTTATTGAGGGTTGCTGGTCTTGGGTACTGTGTACCAGTTGTACCCATTAAGCGGTTAACCCGAACCGGTCCAATCCGAACCCACGATGATTATGGTGATTACGGTAAGTTGTTTACGCCACCGATGATTAGACGAGTAGGATGATTGGATGAACACCGGTGAGTGATGGTTGATTAGATGCACTAGGTGATAGGACGCAGGGTCGCGTGTCTATAACAGTAGGATGTAAGCTCCAACAATTCAATCACTTTCGAATCTTCATTCTACCCCTCAAGTGCCTTCGCTCCGGTCCCGCCGTCTGCGACGACCCTCCCTCCGCTTCGTCCAAGCTTCGTGTCCAAGATCCATACCTTCCATCACAAGTACCACCACATCCGCGATGAAGTCAAGCGCGGTGAAGTCAAGCTCCAGTACTGCGAGACTTCTGTGATGCTAGCGGACATCATGACGAAGGCGCTTGCGGGACCACGTCACACGGATCTGACGGTGGCTCTCGGCATTCGTGGGACTTCGAATTGAGGGGGCGTATTGAGGGTTATTGAGGGTTGCTGGTCTTGGGTACTGTGTACCAGTTGTACCCATTAACCGGTTAACCCGAACCGGTCCAATCCGAACCCACGATGATTATGGTGATTACGGTAAGTTGTTTACGCCACCGATGATTAGACGAGTAGGATGATTGGATGAACACCGGTGAGTGATGGTTGATTAGATGCACTAGGTGATAGGACGCAGGGTCGCGTGTCTATAACAGTAGGATGTAAGCTCCAACAATTCAATCACTTTCGAATCTTCATTCTACCCCTCAAGTGCCTTCGCTCCGGTCCCGCCGTCTGCGACGACCCTCCCTCCGCTTCGTCCAAGCTTCGTGTCCAAGATCTATACCTTCCATCACAAGTACCACCACATCCGCGATGAAGTCAAGCGCGGTGAAGTCAAGCTCCAGTACTGCGAGACTTCTGTGATGCTAGCGGACATCATGACGAAGGCGCTTGCGGGACCACGTCACACGGATCTGACGGTGGCTCTCGGCATTCGTGGGACTTCGAATTGAGGGGGCGTATTGAGGGTTATTGAGGGTTGCTGGTCTTGGGTACTGTGTACCAGTTGTACCCATTAACCGGGTAACCCGAACCGGTCCAATCCGAACCCACGTTGATTATGGTGATTACGGTAAGTTGTTTACGCCACCGATGATTAGACGAGTAGGATGATTGGATGAACACCGGTGAGTGATGGTTGATTAGATGCACTAGGTGATAGGACGCAGGGTCGCGTGTCTATAACAGTAGGATGTAAGCTCCAACAATTCAATCACTTTCGAATCTTCATTCTACCCCTCAAGTGCCTTCGCTCCGGTCCCGCCGTCTGCGACGACCCTCCCTCCGCTTCGTCCAAGCTTCGTGTCCAAGATCCATACCTTCCATCACAAGTACCACCACATCCGCGATGAAGTCAAGCGCGGTGAAGTCAAGCTCCAGTACTGCGAGACTTCTGTGATGCTAGCGGACATCATGACGAAGGCGCTTGCGGGACCACGTCACACGGATCTGACGGTGGCTCTCGGCATTCGTGGGACTTCGAATTGAGGGGGCGTATTGAGGGTTATTGAGGGTTGCTGGTCTTGGGTACTGTGTACCAGTTGTACCCATTAACCGGTTAACCCGAACCGGTCCAATCCGAACCCACGATGATTATGGTGATTACGGTAAGTTGTTTACGCCACCGATGATTAGACGAGTAGGATGATTGGATGAACACCGGTGAGTGATGGTTGATTAGATGCACTAGGTGATAGGACGCAGGGTCGCGTGTCTATAACAGTAGGATGTAAGCTCCAACAATTCAATCACTTTCGAAGCTTCATTCTACCCCTCAAGTGCCTTCGCTCCGGTCCCGCCGTCTGCGACGACCCTCCCTCCGCTTCGTCCAAGCTTCGTGTCCAAGATCCATACCTTCCATCACAAGTACCACCACATCCGCGATGAAGTCAAGCGCGGTGAAGTCAAGCTCCAGTACTGCGAGACTTCTGTGATGCTAGCGGACATCATGACGAAGGCGCTTGCGGGACCACGTCACACGGATCTGACGGTGGCTCTCGGCATTCGTGGGACTTCGAATTGAGGGGGCGTATTGAGGGTTATTGAGGGTTGCTGGTCTTGGGTACTGTGTACCAGTTGTACCCATTAACCGGGTAACCCGAACCGGTCCAATCCGAACCCACGTTGATTATGGTGATTACGGTAAGTTGTTTACGCCACCGATGATTAGACGAGTAGGATGATTGGATGAACACCGGTGAGTGATGGTTGATTAGATGCACTAGGTGATAGGACGCAGGGTCGCGTGTCTATAACAGTAGGATGTAAGCTCCAACAATTCAATCACTTTCGAATCTTCATTCTACCCCTCAAGTGCCTTCGCTCCGGTCCCGCCGTCTGCGACGACCCTCCCTCCGCTTCGTCCAAGCTTCGTGTCCAAGATCCATACCTTCCATCACAAGTACCACCACATCCGCGATGAAGTCAAGCGCGGTGAAGTCAAGCTCCAGTACTGCGAGACTTCTGTGATGCTAGCGGACATCATGACGAAGGCGCTTGCGGGACCACGTCACACGGATCTGACGGTGGCTCTCGGCATTCGTGGGACTTCGAATTGAGGGGGCGTATTGAGGGTTATTGAGGGTTGCTGGTCTTGGGTACTGTGTACCAGTTGTACCCATTAACCGGGTAACCCGAACCGGTCCAATCCGAACCCACGTTGATTATGGTGATTACGGTAAGTTGTTTACGCCACCGATGATTAGACGAGTAGGATGATTGGATGAACACCGGTGAGTGATGGTTGATTAGATGCACTAGGTGATAGGACGCAGGGTCGCGTGTCTATAACAGTAGGATGTAAGCTCCAACAATTCAATCACTTTCGAATCTTCATTCTACCCCTCAAGTGCCTTCGCTCCGGTCCCGCCGTCTGCGACGACCCTCCCTCCGCTTCGTCCAAGCTTCGTGTCCAAGATCCATACCTTCCATCACAAGTACCACCACATCCGCGATGAAGTCAAGCGCGGTGAAGTCAAGCTCCAGTACTGCGAGACTTCTGTGATGCTAGCGGACATCATGACGAAGGCGCTTGCGGGACCACGTCACACGGATCTGACGGTGGCTCTCGGCATTCGTGGGACTTCGAATTGAGGGGGCGTATTGAGGGTTATTGAGGGTTGCTGGTCTTGGGTACTGTGTACCAGTTGTACCCATTAAGCGGTTAACCCGAACCGGTCCAATCCGAACCCACGATGATTATGGTGATTACGGTAAGTTGTTTACGCCACCGATGATTAGACGAGTAGGATGATTGGATGAACACCGGTGAGTGATGGTTGATTAGATGCACTAGGTGATAGGACGCAGGGTCGCGTGTCTATAACAGTAGGATGTAAGCTCCAACAATTCAATCACTTTCGAATCTTCATTCTACCCCTCAAGTGCCTTCGCTCCGGTCCCGCCGTCTGCGACGACCCTCCCTCCGCTTCGTCCAAGCTTCGTGTCCAAGATCCATACCTTCCATCACAAGTACCACCACATCCGCGATGAAGTCAAGCGCGGTGAAGTCAAGCTCCAGTACTGCGAGACTTCTGTGATGCTAGCGGACATCATGACGAAGGCGCTTGCGGGACCACGTCACATGGATCTGACGGTGGCTCTCGGCATTCGTGGGACTTCGAATTGAGGGGGCGTATTGAGGGTTATTGAGGGTTGCTGGTCTTGGGTACTGTGTACCAGTTGTACCCATTAACCGGGTAACCCGAACCGGTCCAATCCGAACCCACGATGATTATGGTGATTGCGGTAAGTTGTTTACGCCACCGATGATTAGACGAGTAGGATGATTGGATGAACACCGGTGAGTGATGGTTGATTAGATGCACTAGGTGATAGGACGCAGGGTCGCGTGTCTATAACAGTAGGATGTAAGCTCCAACAATTCAATCACTTTCGAATCTTCATTCTACCCCTCAATTGCCTTCGCTCCGGTCCCGCCGTCTGCGACGACCCTCCCTCCGCTTCGTCCAAGCTTCGTGTCCAAGATCCATACCTTCCATCACAAGTACCACCACATCCGCGATGAAGTCAAGCGCGGTGAAGTCAAGCTCCAGTACTGCGAGACTTCTGTGATGCTAGCGGACATCATGACGAAGGCGCTTGCGGGACCACGTCACACGGATCTGACGGTGGCTCTCGGCATTCGTGGGACTTCGAATTGAGGGGGCGTATTGAGGGTTATTGAGGGTTGCTGGTCTTGGGTACTGTGTACCAGTTGTACCCATTAACCGGTTAACCCGAACCGGTCCAATCCGAACCCACGATGATTATGGTGATTACGGTAAGTTGTTTACGCCACCGATGATTAGACGAGTAGGATGATTGGATGAACACCGGTGAGTGATGGTTGATTAGATGCACTAGGTGATAGGACGCAGGGTCGCGTGTCTATAACAGTAGGATGTAAGCTCCAACAATTCAATCACTTTCGAATCTTCATTCTACCCCTCAAGTGCCTTCGCTCCGGTCCCGCCGTCTGCGACGACCCTCCCTCCGCTTCGTCCAAGCTTCGTGTCCAAGATCCATACCTTCCATCACAAGTACCACCACATCCGCGATGAAGTCAAGCGCGGTGAAGTCAAGCTCCAGTACTGCGAGACTTCTGTGATGCTAGCGGACATCATGACGAAGGCGCTTGCGGGACCACGTCACATGGATCTGACGGTGGCTCTCGGCATTCGTGGGACTTCGAATTGAGGGGGCGTATTGAGGGTTATTGAGGGTTGCTGGTCTTGGGTACTGTGTACCAGTTGTACCCATTAACCGGGTAACCCGAACCGGTCCAATCCGAACCCACGTTGATTATGGTGATTACGGTAAGTTGTTTACGCCACCGATGATTAGACGAGTAGGATGATTGGATGAACACCGGTGAGTGATGGTTGATTAGATGCACTAGGTGATAGGACGCAGGGTCGCGTGTCTATAACAGTAGGATGTAAGCTCCAACAATTCAATCACTTTCGAATCTTCATTCTACCCCTCAAGTGCCTTCGCTCCGGTCCCGCCGTCTGCGACGACCCTCCCTCCGCTTCGTCCAAGCTTCGTGTCCAAGATCCATACCTTCCATCACAAGTACCACCACATCCGCGATGAAGTCAAGCGCGGTGAAGTCAAGCTCCAGTACTGCGAGACTTCTGTGATGCTAGCGGACATCATGACGAAGGCGCTTGCGGGACCACGTCACACGGATCTGACGGTGGCTCTCGGCATTCGTGGGACTTCGAATTGAGGGGGCGTATTGAGGGTTATTGAGGGTTGCTGGTCTTGGGTATTGTGTACCAGTTGTACCCATTAACCGGGTAACCCGAACCGGTCCAATCCGAACCCACGTTGATTATGGTGATTACGGTAAGTTGTTTACGCCACCGATGATTAGACGAGTAGGATGATTGGATGAACACCGGTGAGTGATGGTTGATTAGATGCACTAGGTGATAGGACGCAGGGTCGCGTGTCTATAACAGTAGGATGTAAGCTCCAACAATTCAATCACTTTCGAATCTTCATTCTACCCCTCAAGTGCCTTCGCTCCGGTCCCGCCGTCTGCGACGACCCTCCCTCCGCTTCGTCCAAGCTTCGTGTCCAAGATCCATACCTTCCATCACAAGTACCACCACATCCGCGATGAAGTCAAGCGCGGTGAAGTCAAGCTCCAGTACTGCGAGACTTCTGTGATGCTAGCGGACATCATGACGAAGGCGCTTGCGGGACCACGTCACACGGATCTGACGGTGGCTCTCGGCATTCGTGGGACTTCGAATTGAGGGGGCGTATTGAGGGTTATTGAGGGTTGCTGGTCTTGGGTATTGTGTACCAGTTGTACCCATTAACCGGGTAACCCGAACCGGTCCAATCCGAACCCACGTTGATTATGGTGATTACGGTAAGTTGTTTACGCCACCGATGATTAGACGAGTAGGATGATTGGATGAACACCGGTGAGTGATGGTTGATTAGATGCACTAGGTGATAGGACGCAGGGTCGCGTGTCTATAACAGTAGGATGTAAGCTCCAACAATTCAATCACTTTCGAATCTTCATTCTACCCCTCAAGTGCCTTCGCTCCGGTCCCGCCGTCTGCGACGACCCTCCCTCCGCTTCGTCCAAGCTTCGTGTCCAAGATCCATACCTTCCATCACAAGTACCACCACATCCGCGATGAAGTCAAGCGCGGTGAAGTCAAGCTCCAGTACTGCGAGACTTCTGTGATGCTAGCGGACATCATGACGAAGGCGCTTGCGGGACCACGTCACACGGATCTGACGGTGGCTCTCGGCATTCGTGGGACTTCGAATTGAGGGGGCGTATTGAGGGTTATTGAGGGTTGCTGGTCTTGGGTACTGTGTACCAGTTGTACCCATTAACCGGTTAACCCGAACCGGTCCAATCCGAACCCACGATGATTATGGTGATTACGGTAAGTTGTTTACGCCACCGATGATTAGACGAGTAGGATGATTGGATGAACACCGGTGAGTGATGGTTGATTAGATGCACTAGGTGATAGGACGCAGGGTCGCGTGTCTATAACAGTAGGATGTAAGCTCCAACAATTCAATCACTTTCGAATCTTCATTCTACCCCTCAAGTGCCTTCGCTCCGGTCCCGCCGTCTGCGACGACCCTCCCTCCGCTTCGTCCAAGCTTCGTGTCCAAGATCCATACCTTCCATCACAAGTACCACCACATCCGCGATGAAGTCAAGCGCGGTGAAGTCAAGCTCCAGTACTGCGAGACTTCTGTGATGCTAGCGGACATCATGACGAAGGCGCTTGCGGGACCACGTCACACGGATCTGACGGTGGCTCTCGGCATTCGTGGGACTTCGAATTGAGGGGGCGTATTGAGGGTTATTGAGGGTTGCTGGTCTTGGGTACTGTGTACCAGTTGTACCCATTAACCGGGTAACCCGAACCGGTCCAATCCGAACCCACGTTGATTATGGTGATTACGGTAAGTTGTTTACGCCACCGATGATTAGACGAGTAGGATGATTGGATGAACACCGGTGAGTGATGGTTGATTAGATGCACTAGGTGATAGGACGCAGGGTCGCGTGTCTATAACAGTAGGATGTAAGCTCCAACAATTCAATCACTTTCGAATCTTCATTCTACCCCTCAAGTGCCTTCGCTCCGGTCCCGCCGTCTGCGACGACCCTCCCTCCGCTTCGTCCAAGCTTCGTGTCCAAGATCCATACCTTCCATCACAAGTACCACCACATCCGCGATGAAGTCAAGCGCGGTGAAGTCAAGCTCCAGTACTGCGAGACTTCTGTGATGCTAGCGGACATCATGACGAAGGCGCTTGCGGGACCACGTCACACGGATCTGACGGTGGCTCTCGGCATTCGTGGGACTTCGAATTGAGGGGGCGTATTGAGGGTTATTGAGGGTTGCTGGTCTTGGGTACTGTGTACCAGTTGTACCCATTAACCGGGTAACCCGAACCGGTCCAATCCGAACCCACGTTGATTATGGTGATTACGGTAAGTTGTTTACGCCACCGATGATTAGACGAGTAGGATGATTGGATGAACACCGGTGAGTGATGGTTGATTAGATGCACTAGGTGATAGGACGCAGGGTCGCGTGTCTATAACAGTAGGATGTAAGCTCCAACAATTCAATCACTTTCGAATCTTCATTCTACCCCTCAAGTGCCTTCGCTCCGGTCCCGCCGTCTGCGACGACCCTCCCTCCGCTTCGTCCAAGCTTCGTGTCCAAGATCCATACCTTCCATCACAAGTACCACCACATCCGCGATGAAGTCAAGCGCGGTGAAGTCAAGCTCCAGTACTGCGAGACTTCTGTGATGCTAGCGGACATCATGACGAAGGCGCTTGCGGGACCACGTCACACGGATCTGACGGTGGCTCTCGGCATTCGTGGGACTTCGAATTGAGGGGGCGTATTGAGGGTTATTGAGGGTTGCTGGTCTTGGGTACTGTGTACCAGTTGTACCCATTAACCGGGTAACCCGAACCGGTCCAATCCGAACCCACGTTGATTATGGTGATTACGGTAAGTTGTTTACGCCACCGATGATTAGACGAGTAGGATGATTGGATGAACACCGGTGAGTGATGGTTGATTAGATGCACTAGGTGATAGGACGCAGGGTCGCGTGTCTATAACAGTAGGATGTAAGCTCCAACAATTCAATCACTTTCGAATCTTCATTCTACCCCTCAAGTGCCTTCGCTCCGGTCCCGCCGTCTGCGACGACCCTCCCTCCGCTTCGTCCAAGCTTCGTGTCCAAGATCCATACCTTCCATCACAAGTACCACCACATCCGCGATGAAGTCAAGCGCGGTGAAGTCAAGCTCCAGTACTGCGAGACTTCTGTGATGCTAGCGGACATCATGACGAAGGCGCTTGCGGGACCACGTCACACGGATCTGACGGTGGCTCTCGGCATTCGTGGGACTTCGAATTGAGGGGGCGTATTGAGGGTTATTGAGGGTTGCTGGTCTTGGGTACTGTGTACCAGTTGTACCCATTAACCGGGTAACCCGAACCGGTCCAATCCGAACCCACGATGATTATGGTGATTACGGTAAGTTGTTTACGCCACCGATGATTAGACGAGTAGGATGATTGGATGAACACCGGTGAGTGATGGTTGATTAGATGCACTAGGTGATAGGACGCAGGGTCGCGTGTCTATAACAGTAGGATGTAAGCTCCAACAATTCAATCACTTTCGAAGCTTCATTCTACCCCTCAAGTGCCTTCGCTCCGGTCCCGCCGTCTGCGACGACCCTCCCTCCGCTTCGTCCAAGCTTCGTGTCCAAGATCCATACCTTCCATCACAAGTACCACCACATCCGCGATGAAGTCAAGCGCGGTGAAGTCAAGCTCCAGTACTGCGAGACTTCTGTGATGCTAGCGGACATCATGACGAAGGCGCTTGCGGGACCACGTCACACGGATCTGACGGTGGCTCTCGGCATTCGTGGGACTTCGAATTGAGGGGGCGTATTGAGGGTTATTGAGGGTTGCTGGTCTTGGGTACTGTGTACCAGTTGTACCCATTAAGCGGTTAACCCGAACCGGTCCAATCCGAACCCACGATGATTATGGTGATTACGGTAAGTTGTTTACGCCACCGATGATTAGACGAGTAGGATGATTGGATGAACACCGGTGAGTGATGGTTGATTAGATGCACTAGGTGATAGGACGCAGGGTCGCGTGTCTATAACAGTAGGATGTAAGCTCCAACAATTCAATCACTTTCGAATCTTCATTCTACCCCTCAAGTGCCTTCGCTCCGGTCCCGCCGTCTGCGACGACCCTCCCTCCGCTTCGTCCAAGCTTCGTGTCCAAGATCCATACCTTCCATCACAAGTACCACCACATCCGCGATGAAGTCAAGCGCGGTGAAGTCAAGCTCCAGTACTGCGAGACTTCTGTGATGCTAGCGGACATCATGACGAAGGCGCTTGCGGGACCACGTCACACGGATCTGACGGTGGCTCTCGGCATTCGTGGGACTTCGAATTGAGGGGGCGTATTGAGGGTTATTGAGGGTTGCTGGTCTTGGGTACTGTGTACCAGTTGTACCCATTAACCGGGTAACCCGAACCGGTCCAATCCGAACCCACGATGATTATGGTGATTACGGTAAGTTGTTTACGCCACCGATGATTAGACGAGTAGGATGATTGGATGAACACCGGTGAGTGATGGTTGATTAGATGCACTAGGTGATAGGACGCAGGGTCGCGTGTCTATAACAGTAGGATGTAAGCTCCAACAATTCAATCACTTTCGAATCTTCATTCTACCCCTCAAGTGCCTTCGCTCCGGTCCCGCCGTCTGCGACGACCCTCCCTCCGCTTCGTCCAAGCTTCGTGTCCAAGATCCATACCTTCCATCACAAGTACCACCACATCCGCGATGAAGTCAAGCGCGGTGAAGTCAAGCTCCAGTACTGCGAGACTTCTGTGATGCTAGCGGACATCATGACGAAGGCGCTTGCGGGACCACGTCACACGGATCTGACGGTGGCTCTCGGCATTCGTGGGACTTCGAATTGAGGGGGCGTATTGAGGGTTATTGAGGGTTGCTGGTCTTGGGTACTGTGTACCAGTTGTACCCATTAACCGGTTAACCCGAACCGGTCCAATCCGAACCCACGATGATTATGGTGATTACGGTAAGTTGTTTACGCCACCGATGATTAGACGAGTAGGATGATTGGATGAACACCGGTGAGTGATGGTTGATTAGATGCACTAGGTGATAGGACGCAGGGTCGCGTGTCTATAACAGTAGGATGTAAGCTCCAACAATTCAATCACTTTCGAATCTTCATTCTACCCCTCAAGTGCCTTCGCTCCGGTCCCGCCGTCTGCGACGACCCTCCCTCCGCTTCGTCCAAGCTTCGTGTCCAAGATCCATACCTTCCATCACAAGTACCACCACATCCGCGATGAAGTCAAGCGCGGTGAAGTCAAGCTCCAGTACTGCGAGACTTCTGTGATGCTAGCGGACATCATGACGAAGGCGCTTGCGGGACCACGTCACACGGATCTGACGGTGGCTCTCGGCATTCGTGGGACTTCGAATTGAGGGGGCGTATTGAGGGTTATTGAGGGTTGCTGGTCTTGGGTACTGTGTACCAGTTGTACCCATTAACCGGGTAACCCGAACCGGTCCAATCCGAACCCACGATGATTATGGTGATTACGGTAAGTTGTTTACGCCACCGATGATTAGACGAGTAGGATGATTGGATGAACACCGGTGAGTGATGGTTGATTAGATGCACTAGGTGATAGGACGCAGGGTCGCGTGTCTATAACAGTAGGATGTAAGCTCCAACAATTCAATCACTTTCGAATCTTCATTCTACCCCTCAAGTGCCTTCGCTCCGGTCCCGCCGTCTGCGACGACCCTCCCTCCGCTTCGTCCAAGCTTCGTGTCCAAGATCCATACCTTCCATCACAAGTACCACCACATCCGCGATGAAGTCAAGCGCGGTGAAGTCAAGCTCCAGTACTGCGAGACTTCTGTGATGCTAGCGGACATCATGACGAAGGCGCTTGCGGGACCACGTCACACGGATCTGACGGTGGCTCTCGGCATTCGTGGGACTTCGAATTGAGGGGGCGTATTGAGGGTTATTGAGGGTTGCTGGTCTTGGGTACTGTGTACCAGTTGTACCCATTAACCGGGTAACCCGAACCGGTCCAATCCGAACCCACGATGATTATGGTGATTACGGTAAGTTGTTTACGCCACCGATGATTAGACGAGTAGGATGATTGGATGAACACCGGTGAGTGATGGTTGATTAGATGCACTAGGTGATAGGACGCAGGGTCGCGTGTCTATAACAGTAGGATGTAAGCTCCAACAATTCAATCACTTTCGAATCTTCATTCTACCCCTCAAGTGCCTTCGCTCCGGTCCCGCCGTCTGCGACGACCCTCCCTCCGCTTCGTCCAAGCTTCGTGTCCAAGATCCATACCTTCCATCACAAGTACCACCACATCCGCGATGAAGTCAAGCGCGGTGAAGTCAAGCTCCAGTACTGCGAGACTTCTGTGATGCTAGCGGACATCATGACGAAGGCGCTTGCGGGACCACGTCACACGGATCTGACGGTGGCTCTCGGCATTCGTGGGACTTCGAATTGAGGGGGCGTATTGAGGGTTATTGAGGGTTGCTGGTCTTGGGTACTGTGTACCAGTTGTACCCATTAACCGGGTAACCCGAACCGGTCCAATCCGAACCCACGATGATTATGGTGATTACGGTAAGTTGTTTACGCCACCGATGATTAGACGAGTAGGATGATTGGATGAACACCGGTGAGTGATGGTTGATTAGATGCACTAGGTGATAGGACGCAGGGTCGCGTGTCTATAACAGTAGGATGTAAGCTCCAACAATTCAATCACTTTCGAATCTTCATTCTACCCCTCAAGTGCCTTCGCTCCGGTCCCGCCGTCTGCGACGACCCTCCCTCCGCTTCGTCCAAGCTTCGTGTCCAAGATCCATACCTTCCATCACAAGTACCACCACATCCGCGATGAAGTCAAGCGCGGTGAAGTCAAGCTCCAGTACTGCGAGACTTCTGTGATGCTAGCGGACATCATGACGAAGGCGCTTGCGGGACCACGTCACACGGATCTGACGGTGGCTCTCGGCATTCGTGGGACTTCGAATTGAGGGGGCGTATTGAGGGTTATTGAGGGTTGCTGGTCTTGGGTACTGTGTACCAGTTGTACCCATTAACCGGGTAACCCGAACCGGTCCAATCCGAACCCACGATGATTATGGTGATTACGGTAAGTTGTTTACGCCACCGATGATTAGACGAGTAGGATGATTGGATGAACACCGGTGAGTGATGGTTGATTAGATGCACTAGGTGATAGGACGCAGGGTCGCGTGTCTATAACAGTAGGATGTAAGCTCCAACAATTCAATCACTTTCGAATCTTCATTCTACCCCTCAAGTGCCTTCGCTCCGGTCCCGCCGTCTGCGACGACCCTCCCTCCGCTTCGTCCAAGCTTCGTGTCCAAGATCCATACCTTCCATCACAAGTACCACCACATCCGCGATGAAGTCAAGCGCGGTGAAGTCAAGCTCCAGTACTGCGAGACTTCTGTGATGCTAGCGGACATCATGACGAAGGCGCTTGCGGGACCACGTCACACGGATCTGACGGTGGCTCTCGGCATTCGTGGGACTTCGAATTGAGGGGGCGTATTGAGGGTTATTGAGGGTTGCTGGTCTTGGGTACTGTGTACCAGTTGTACCCATTAACCGGGTAACCCGAACCGGTCCAATCCGAACCCACGATGATTATGGTGATTACGGTAAGTTGTTTACGCCACCGATGATTAGACGAGTAGGATGATTGGATGAACACCGGTGAGTGATGGTTGATTAGATGCACTAGGTGATAGGACGCAGGGTCGCGTGTCTATAACAGTAGGATGTAAGCTCCAACAATTCAATCACTTTCGAATCTTCATTCTACCCCTCAAGTGCCTTCGCTCCGGTCCCGCCGTCTGCGACGACCCTCCCTCCGCTTCGTCCAAGCTTCGTGTCCAAGATCCATACCTTCCATCACAAGTACCACCACATCCGCGATGAAGTCAAGCGCGGTGAAGTCAAGCTCCAGTACTGCGAGACTTCTGTGATGCTAGCGGACATCATGACGAAGGCGCTTGCGGGACCACGTCACACGGATCTGACGGTGGCTCTCGGCATTCGTGGGACTTCGAATTGAGGGGGCGTATTGAGGGTTATTGAGGGTTGCTGGTCTTGGGTACTGTGTACCAGTTGTACCCATTAACCGGGTAACCCGAACCGGTCCAATCCGAACCCACGATGATTATGGTGATTACGGTAAGTTGTTTACGCCACCGATGATTAGACGAGTAGGATGATTGGATGAACACCGGTGAGTGATGGTTGATTAGATGCACTAGGTGATAGGACGCAGGGTCGCGTGTCTATAACAGTAGGATGTAAGCTCCAACAATTCAATCACTTTCGAATCTTCATTCTACCCCTCAAGTGCCTTCGCTCCGGTCCCGCCGTCTGCGACGACCCTCCCTCCGCTTCGTCCAAGCTTCGTGTCCAAGATCCATACCTTCCATCACAAGTACCACCACATCCGCGATGAAGTCAAGCGCGGTGAAGTCAAGCTCCAGTACTGCGAGACTTCTGTGATGCTAGCGGACATCATGACGAAGGCGCTTGCGGGACCACGTCACACGGATCTGACGGTGGCTCTCGGCATTCGTGGGACTTCGAATTGAGGGGGCGTATTGAGGGTTATTGAGGGTTGCTGGTCTTGGGTACTGTGTACCAGTTGTACCCATTAACCGGTTAACCCGAACCGGTCCAATCCGAACCCACGATGATTATGGTGATTACGGTAAGTTGTTTACGCCACCGATGATTAGACGAGTAGGATGATTGGATGAACACCGGTGAGTGATGGTTGATTAGATGCACTAGGTGATAGGACGCAGGGTCGCGTGTCTATAACAGTAGGATGTAAGCTCCAACAATTCAATCACTTTCGAATCTTCATTCTACCCCTCAAGTGCCTTCGCTCCGGTCCCGCCGTCTGCGACGACCCTCCCTCCGCTTCGTCCAAGCTTCGTGTCCAAGATCCATACCTTCCATCACAAGTACCACCACATCCGCGATGAAGTCAAGCGCGGTGAAGTCAAGCTCCAGTACTGCGAGACTTCTGTGATGCTAGCGGACATCATGACGAAGGCGCTTGCGGGACCACGTCACACGGATCTGACGGTGGCTCTCGGCATTCGTGGGACTTCGAATTGAGGGGGCGTATTGAGGGTTATTGAGGGTTGCTGGTCTTGGGTACTGTGTACCAGTTGTACCCATTAACCGGGTAACCCGAACCGGTCCAATCCGAACCCACGATGATTATGGTGATTACGGTAAGTTGTTTACGCCACCGATGATTAGACGAGTAGGATGATTGGATGAACACCGGTGAGTGATGGTTGATTAGATGCACTAGGTGATAGGACGCAGGGTCGCGTGTCTATAACAGTAGGATGTAAGCTCCAACAATTCAATCACTTTCGAATCTTCATTCTACCCCTCAAGTGCCTTCGCTCCGGTCCCGCCGTCTGCGACGACCCTCCCTCCGCTTCGTCCAAGCTTCGTGTCCAAGATCCATACCTTCCATCACAAGTACCACCACATCCGCGATGAAGTCAAGCGCGGTGAAGTCAAGCTCCAGTACTGCGAGACTTCTGTGATGCTAGCGGACATCATGACGAAGGCGCTTGCGGGACCACGTCACACGGATCTGACGGTGGCTCTCGGCATTCGTGGGACTTCGAATTGAGGGGGCGTATTGAGGGTTATTGAGGGTTGCTGGTCTTGGGTACTGTGTACCAGTTGTACCCATTAACCGGGTAACCCGAACCGGTCCAATCCGAACCCACGATGATTATGGTGATTACGGTAAGTTGTTTACGCCACCGATGATTAGACGAGTAGGATGATTGGATGAACACCGGTGAGTGATGGTTGATTAGATGCACTAGGTGATAGGACGCAGGGTCGCGTGTCTATAACAGTAGGATGTAAGCTCCAACAATTCAATCACTTTCGAATCTTCATTCTACCCCTCAAGTGCCTTCGCTCCGGTCCCGCCGTCTGCGACGACCCTCCCTCCGCTTCGTCCAAGCTTCGTGTCCAAGATCCATACCTTCCATCACAAGTACCACCACATCCGCGATGAAGTCAAGCGCGGTGAAGTCAAGCTCCAGTACTGCGAGACTTCTGTGATGCTAGCGGACATCATGACGAAGGCGCTTGCGGGACCACGTCACACGGATCTGACGGTGGCTCTCGGCATTCGTGGGACTTCGAATTGAGGGGGCGTATTGAGGGTTATTGAGGGTTGCTGGTCTTGGGTACTGTGTACCAGTTGTACCCATTAACCGGTTAACCCGAACCGGTCCAATCCGAACCCACGATGATTATGGTGATTACGGTAAGTTGTTTACGCCACCGATGATTAGACGAGTAGGATGATTGGATGAACACCGGTGAGTGATGGTTGATTAGATGCACTAGGTGATAGGACGCAGGGTCGCGTGTCTATAACAGTAGGATGTAAGCTCCAACAATTCAATCACTTTCGAATCTTCATTCTACCCCTCAAGTGCCTTCGCTCCGGTCCCGCCGTCTGCGACGACCCTCCCTCCGCTTCGTCCAAGCTTCGTGTCCAAGATCCATACCTTCCATCACAAGTACCACCACATCCGCGATGAAGTCAAGCGCGGTGAAGTCAAGCTCCAGTACTGCGAGACTTCTGTGATGCTAGCGGACATCATGACGAAGGCGCTTGCGGGACCACGTCACACGGATCTGACGGTGGCTCTCGGCATTCGTGGGACTTCGAATTGAGGGGGCGTATTGAGGGTTATTGAGGGTTGCTGGTCTTGGGTACTGTGTACCAGTTGTACCCATTAACCGGGTAACCCGAACCGGTCCAATCCGAACCCACGATGATTATGGTGATTACGGTAAGTTGTTTACGCCACCGATGATTAGACGAGTAGGATGATTGGATGAACACCGGTGAGTGATGGTTGATTAGATGCACTAGGTGATAGGACGCAGGGTCGCGTGTCTATAACAGTAGGATGTAAGCTCCAACAATTCAATCACTTTCGAATCTTCATTCTACCCCTCAAGTGCCTTCGCTCCGGTCCCGCCGTCTGCGACGACCCTCCCTCCGCTTCGTCCAAGCTTCGTGTCCAAGATCCATACCTTCCATCACAAGTACCACCACATCCGCGATGAAGTCAAGCGCGGTGAAGTCAAGCTCCAGTACTGCGAGACTTCTGTGATGCTAGCGGACATCATGACGAAGGCGCTTGCGGGACCACGTCACACGGATCTGACGGTGGCTCTCGGCATTCGTGGGACTTCGAATTGAGGGGGCGTATTGAGGGTTATTGAGGGTTGCTGGTCTTGGGTACTGTGTACCAGTTGTACCCATTAACCGGGTAACCCGAACCGGTCCAATCCGAACCCACGATGATTATGGTGATTACGGTAAGTTGTTTACGCCACCGATGATTAGACGAGTAGGATGATTGGATGAACACCGGTGAGTGATGGTTGATTAGATGCACTAGGTGATAGGACGCAGGGTCGCGTGTCTATAACAGTAGGATGTAAGCTCCAACAATTCAATCACTTTCGAATCTTCATTCTACCCCTCAAGTGCCTTCGCTCCGGTCCCGCCGTCTGCGACGACCCTCCCTCCGCTTCGTCCAAGCTTCGTGTCCAAGATCCATACCTTCCATCACAAGTACCACCACATCCGCGATGAAGTCAAGCGCGGTGAAGTCAAGCTCCAGTACTGCGAGACTTCTGTGATGCTAGCGGACATCATGACGAAGGCGCTTGCGGGACCACGTCACACGGATCTGACGGTGGCTCTCGGCATTCGTGGGACTTCGAATTGAGGGGGCGTATTGAGGGTTATTGAGGGTTGCTGGTCTTGGGTACTGTGTACCAGTTGTACCCATTAACCGGGTAACCCGAACCGGTCCAATCCGAACCCACGATGATTATGGTGATTACGGTAAGTTGTTTACGCCACCGATGATTAGACGAGTAGGATGATTGGATGAACACCGGTGAGTGATGGTTGATTAGATGCACTAGGTGATAGGACGCAGGGTCGCGTGTCTATAACAGTAGGATGTAAGCTCCAACAATTCAATCACTTTCGAATCTTCATTCTACCCCTCAAGTGCCTTCGCTCCGGTCCCGCCGTCTGCGACGACCCTCCCTCCGCTTCGTCCAAGCTTCGTGTCCAAGATCCATACCTTCCATCACAAGTACCACCACATCCGCGATGAAGTCAAGCGCGGTGAAGTCAAGCTCCAGTACTGCGAGACTTCTGTGATGCTAGCGGACATCATGACGAAGGCGCTTGCGGGACCACGTCACACGGATCTGACGGTGGCTCTCGGCATTCGTGGGACTTCGAATTGAGGGGGCGTATTGAGGGTTATTGAGGGTTGCTGGTCTTGGGTACTGTGTACCAGTTGTACCCATTAACCGGTTAACCCGAACCGGTCCAATCCGAACCCACGATGATTATGGTGATTACGGTAAGTTGTTTACGCCACCGATGATTAGACGAGTAGGATGATTGGATGAACACCGGTGAGTGATGGTTGATTAGATGCACTAGGTGATAGGACGCAGGGTCGCGTGTCTATAACAGTAGGATGTAAGCTCCAACAATTCAATCACTTTCGAATCTTCATTCTACCCCTCAAGTGCCTTCGCTCCGGTCCCGCCGTCTGCGACGACCCTCCCTCCGCTTCGTCCAAGCTTCGTGTCCAAGATCCATACCTTTCATCACAAGTACCACCACATCCGCGATGAAGTCAAGCGCGGTGAAGTCAAGCTCCAGTACTGCGAGACTTCTGTGATGCTAGCGGACATCATGACGAAGGCGCTTGCGGGACCACGTCACACGGATCTGACGGTGGCTCTCGGCATTCGTGGGACTTCGAATTGAGGGGGCGTATTGAGGGTTATTGAGGGTTGCTGGTCTTGGGTACTGTGTACCAGTTGTACCCATTAACCGGGTAACCCGAACCGGTCCAATCCGAACCCACGATGATTATGGTGATTACGGTAAGTTGTTTACGCCACCGATGATTAGACGAGTAGGATGATTGGATGAACACCGGTGAGTGATGGTTGATTAGATGCACTAGGTGATAGGACGCAGGGTCGCGTGTCTATAACAGTAGGATGTAAGCTCCAACAATTCAATCACTTTCGAATCTTCATTCTACCCCTCAAGTGCCTTCGCTCCGGTCCCGCCGTCTGCGACGACCCTCCCTCCGCTTCGTCCAAGCTTCGTGTCCAAGATCCATACCTTCCATCACAAGTACCACCACATCCGCGATGAAGTCAAGCGCGGTGAAGTCAAGCTCCAGTACTGCGAGACTTCTGTGATGCTAGCGGACATCATGACGAAGGCGCTTGCGGGACCACGTCACACGGATCTGACGGTGGCTCTCGGCATTCGTGGGACTTCGAATTGAGGGGGCGTATTGAGGGTTATTGAGGGTTGCTGGTCTTGGGTACTGTGTACCAGTTGTACCCATTAACCGGGTAACCCGAACCGGTCCAATCCGAACCCACGATGATTATGGTGATTACGGTAAGTTGTTTACGCCACCGATGATTAGACGAGTAGGATGATTGGATGAACACCGGTGAGTGATGGTTGATTAGATGCACTAGGTGATAGGACGCAGGGTCGCGTGTCTATAACAGTAGGATGTAAGCTCCAACAATTCAATCACTTTCGAATCTTCATTCTACCCCTCAAGTGCCTTCGCTCCGGTCCCGCCGTCTGCGACGACCCTCCCTCCGCTTCGTCCAAGCTTCGTGTCCAAGATCCATACCTTCCATCACAAGTACCACCACATCCGCGATGAAGTCAAGCGCGGTGAAGTCAAGCTCCAGTACTGCGAGACTTCTGTGATGCTAGCGGACATCATGACGAAGGCGCTTGCGGGACCACGTCACACGGATCTGACGGTGGCTCTCGGCATTCGTGGGACTTCGAATTGAGGGGGCGTATTGAGGGTTATTGAGGGTTGCTGGTCTTGGGTACTGTGTACCAGTTGTACCCATTAACCGGTTAACCCGAACCGGTCCAATCCGAACCCACGATGATTATGGTGATTACGGTAAGTTGTTTACGCCACCGATGATTAGACGAGTAGGATGATTGGATGAACACCGGTGAGTGATGGTTGATTAGATGCACTAGGTGATAGGACGCAGGGTCGCGTGTCTATAACAGTAGGATGTAAGCTCCAACAATTCAATCACTTTCGAATCTTCATTCTACCCCTCAAGTGCCTTCGCTCCGGTCCCGCCGTCTGCGACGACCCTCCCTCCGCTTCGTCCAAGCTTCGTGTCCAAGATCCATACCTTTCATCACAAGTACCACCACATCCGCGATGAAGTCAAGCGCGGTGAAGTCAAGCTCCAGTACTGCGAGACTTCTGTGATGCTAGCGGACATCATGACGAAGGCGCTTGCGGGACCACGTCACACGGATCTGACGGTGGCTCTCGGCATTCGTGGGACTTCGAATTGAGGGGGCGTATTGAGGGTTATTGAGGGTTGCTGGTCTTGGGTACTGTGTACCAGTTGTACCCATTAACCGGGTAACCCGAACCGGTCCAATCCGAACCCACGATGATTATGGTGATTACGGTAAGTTGTTTACGCCACCGATGATTAGACGAGTAGGATGATTGGATGAACACCGGTGAGTGATGGTTGATTAGATGCACTAGGTGATAGGACGCAGGGTCGCGTGTCTATAACAGTAGGATGTAAGCTCCAACAATTCAATCACTTTCGAATCTTCATTCTACCCCTCAAGTGCCTTCGCTCCGGTCCCGCCGTCTGCGACGACCCTCCCTCCGCTTCGTCCAAGCTTCGTGTCCAAGATCCATACCTTCCATCACAAGTACCACCACATCCGCGATGAAGTCAAGCGCGGTGAAGTCAAGCTCCAGTACTGCGAGACTTCTGTGATGCTAGCGGACATCATGACGAAGGCGCTTGCGGGACCACGTCACACGGATCTGACGGTGGCTCTCGGCATTCGTGGGACTTCGAATTGAGGGGGCGTATTGAGGGTTATTGAGGGTTGCTGGTCTTGGGTACTGTGTACCAGTTGTACCCATTAACCGGGTAACCCGAACCGGTCCAATCCGAACCCACGATGATTATGGTGATTACGGTAAGTTGTTTACGCCACCGATGATTAGACGAGTAGGATGATTGGATGAACACCGGTGAGTGATGGTTGATTAGATGCACTAGGTGATAGGACGCAGGGTCGCGTGTCTATAACAGTAGGATGTAAGCTCCAACAATTCAATCACTTTCGAATCTTCATTCTACCCCTCAAGTGCCTTCGCTCCGGTCCCGCCGTCTGCGACGACCCTCCCTCCGCTTCGTCCAAGCTTCGTGTCCAAGATCCATACCTTTCATCACAAGTACCACCACATCCGCGATGAAGTCAAGCGCGGTGAAGTCAAGCTCCAGTACTGCGAGACTTCTGTGATGCTAGCGGACATCATGACGAAGGCGCTTGCGGGACCACGTCACACGGATCTGACGGTGGCTCTCGGCATTCGTGGGACTTCGAATTGAGGGGGCGTATTGAGGGTTATTGAGGGTTGCTGGTCTTGGGTACTGTGTACCAGTTGTACCCATTAACCGGGTAACCCGAACCGGTCCAATCCGAACCCACGATGATTATGGTGATTACGGTAAGTTGTTTACGCCACCGATGATTAGACGAGTAGGATGATTGGATGAACACCGGTGAGTGATGGTTGATTAGATGCACTAGGTGATAGGACGCAGGGTCGCGTGTCTATAACAGTAGGATGTAAGCTCCAACAATTCAATCACTTTCGAATCTTCATTCTACCCCTCAAGTGCCTTCGCTCCGGTCCCGCCGTCTGCGACGACCCTCCCTCCGCTTCGTCCAAGCTTCGTGTCCAAGATCCATACCTTTCATCACAAGTACCACCACATCCGCGATGAAGTCAAGCGCGGTGAAGTCAAGCTCCAGTACTGCGAGACTTCTGTGATGCTAGCGGACATCATGACGAAGGCGCTTGCGGGACCACGTCACACGGATCTGACGGTGGCTCTCGGCATTCGTGGGACTTCGAATTGAGGGGGCGTATTGAGGGTTATTGAGGGTTGCTGGTCTTGGGTACTGTGTACCAGTTGTACCCATTAACCGGGTAACCCGAACCGGTCCAATCCGAACCCACGATGATTATGGTGATTACGGTAAGTTGTTTACGCCACCGATGATTAGACGAGTAGGATGATTGGATGAACACCGGTGAGTGATGGTTGATTAGATGCACTAGGTGATAGGACGCAGGGTCGCGTGTCTATAACAGTAGGATGTAAGCTCCAACAATTCAATCACTTTCGAATCTTCATTCTACCCCTCAAGTGCCTTCGCTCCGGTCCCGCCGTCTGCGACGACCCTCCCTCCGCTTCGTCCAAGCTTCGTGTCCAAGATCCATACCTTTCATCACAAGTACCACCACATCCGCGATGAAGTCAAGCGCGGTGAAGTCAAGCTCCAGTACTGCGAGACTTCTGTGATGCTAGCGGACATCATGACGAAGGCGCTTGCGGGACCACGTCACACGGATCTGACGGTGGCTCTCGGCATTCGTGGGACTTCGAATTGAGGGGGCGTATTGAGGGTTATTGAGGGTTGCTGGTCTTGGGTACTGTGTACCAGTTGTACCCATTAACCGGGTAACCCGAACCGGTCCAATCCGAACCCACGATGATTATGGTGATTACGGTAAGTTGTTTACGCCACCGATGATTAGACGAGTAGGATGATTGGATGAACACCGGTGAGTGATGGTTGATTAGATGCACTAGGTGATAGGACGCAGGGTCGCGTGTCTATAACAGTAGGATGTAAGCTCCAACAATTCAATCACTTTCGAATCTTCATTCTACCCCTCAAGTGCCTTCGCTCCGGTCCCGCCGTCTGCGACGACCCTCCCTCCGCTTCGTCCAAGCTTCGTGTCCAAGATCCATACCTTTCATCACAAGTACCACCACATCCGCGATGAAGTCAAGCGCGGTGAAGTCAAGCTCCAGTACTGCGAGACTTCTGTGATGCTAGCGGACATCATGACGAAGGCGCTTGCGGGACCACGTCACACGGATCTGACGGTGGCTCTCGGCATTCGTGGGACTTCGAATTGAGGGGGCGTATTGAGGGTTATTGAGGGTTGCTGGTCTTGGGTACTGTGTACCAGTTGTACCCATTAACCGGGTAACCCGAACCGGTCCAATCCGAACCCACGATGATTATGGTGATTACGGTAAGTTGTTTACGCCACCGATGATTAGACGAGTAGGATGATTGGATGAACACCGGTGAGTGATGGTTGATTAGATGCACTAGGTGATAGGACGCAGGGTCGCGTGTCTATAACAGTAGGATGTAAGCTCCAACAATTCAATCACTTTCGAATCTTCATTCTACCCCTCAAGTGCCTTCGCTCCGGTCCCGCCGTCTGCGACGACCCTCCCTCCGCTTCGTCCAAGCTTCGTGTCCAAGATCCATACCTTTCATCACAAGTACCACCACATCCGCGATGAAGTCAAGCGCGGTGAAGTCAAGCTCCAGTACTGCGAGACTTCTGTGATGCTAGCGGACATCATGACGAAGGCGCTTGCGGGACCACGTCACACGGATCTGACGGTGGCTCTCGGCATTCGTGGGACTTCGAATTGAGGGGGCGTATTGAGGGTTATTGAGGGTTGCTGGTCTTGGGTACTGTGTACCAGTTGTACCCATTAACCGGGTAACCCGAACCGGTCCAATCCGAACCCACGATGATTATGGTGATTACGGTAAGTTGTTTACGCCACCGATGATTAGACGAGTAGGATGATTGGATGAACACCGGTGAGTGATGGTTGATTAGATGCACTAGGTGATAGGACGCAGGGTCGCGTGTCTATAACAGTAGGATGTAAGCTCCAACAATTCAATCACTTTCGAATCTTCATTCTACCCCTCAAGTGCCTTCGCTCCGGTCCCGCCGTCTGCGACGACCCTCCCTCCGCTTCGTCCAAGCTTCGTGTCCAAGATCCATACCTTTCATCACAAGTACCACCACATCCGCGATGAAGTCAAGCGCGGTGAAGTCAAGCTCCAGTACTGCGAGACTTCTGTGATGCTAGCGGACATCATGACGAAGGCGCTTGCGGGACCACGTCACACGGATCTGACGGTGGCTCTCGGCATTCGTGGGACTTCGAATTGAGGGGGCGTATTGAGGGTTATTGAGGGTTGCTGGTCTTGGGTACTGTGTACCAGTTGTACCCATTAAGCGGTTAACCCGAACCGGTCCAATCCGAACCCACGATGATTATGGTGATTACGGTAAGTTGTTTACGCCACCGATGATTAGACGAGTAGGATGATTGGATGAACACCGGTGAGTGATGGTTGATTAGATGCACTAGGTGATAGGACGCAGGGTCGCGTGTCTATAACAGTAGGATGTAAGCTCCAACAATTCAATCACTTTCGAATCTTCATTCTACCCCTCAAGTGCCTTCGCTCCGGTCCCGCCGTCTGCGACGACCCTCCCTCCGCTTCGTCCAAGCTTCGTGTCCAAGATCCATACCTTTCATCACAAGTACCACCACATCCGCGATGAAGTCAAGCGCGGTGAAGTCAAGCTCCAGTACTGCGAGACTTCTGTGATGCTAGCGGACATCATGACGAAGGCGCTTGCGGGACCACGTCACACGGATCTGACGGTGGCTCTCGGCATTCGTGGGACTTCGAATTGAGGGGGCGTATTGAGGGTTATTGAGGGTTGCTGGTCTTGGGTACTGTGTACCAGTTGTACCCATTAACCGGTTAACCCGAACCGGTCCAATCCGAACCCACGATGATTATGGTGATTACGGTAAGTTGTTTACGCCACCGATGATTAGACGAGTAGGATGATTGGATGAACACCGGTGAGTGATGGTTGATTAGATGCACTAGGTGATAGGACGCAGGGTCGCGTGTCTATAACAGTAGGATGTAAGCTCCAACAATTCAATCACTTTCGAATCTTCATTCTACCCCTCAATTGCCTTCGCTCCGGTCCCGCCGTCTGCGACGACCCTCCCTCCGCTTCGTCCAAGCTTCGTGTCCAAGATCCATACCTTCCATCACAAGTACCACCACATCCGCGATGAAGTCAAGCGCGGTGAAGTCAAGCTCCAGTACTGCGAGACTTCTGTGATGCTAGCGGACATCATGACGAAGGCGCTTGCGGGACCACGTCACACGGATCTGACGGTGGCTCTCGGCATTCGTGGGACTTCGAATTGAGGGGGCGTATTGAGGGTTATTGAGGGTTGCTGGTCTTGGGTACTGTGTACCAGTTGTACCCATTAACCGGTTAACCCGAACCGGTCCAATCCGAACCCACGATGATTATGGTGATTACGGTAAGTTGTTTACGCCACCGATGATTAGACGAGTAGGATGATTGGATGAACACCGGTGAGTGATGGTTGATTAGATGCACTAGGTGATAGGACGCAGGGTCGCGTGTCTATAACAGTAGGATGTAAGCTCCAACAATTCAATCACTTTCGAATCTTCATTCTACCCCTCAAGTGCCTTCGCTCCGGTCCCGCCGTCTGCGACGACCCTCCCTCCGCTTCGTCCAAGCTTCGTGTCCAAGATCCATACCTTCCATCACAAGTACCACCACATCCGCGATGAAGTCAAGCGCGGTGAAGTCAAGCTCCAGTACTGCGAGACTTCTGTGATGCTAGCGGACATCATGACGAAGGCGCTTGCGGGACCACGTCACACGGATCTGACGGTGGCTCTCGGCATTCGTGGGACTTCGAATTGAGGGGGCGTATTGAGGGTTATTGAGGGTTGCTGGTCTTGGGTACTGTGTACCAGTTGTACCCATTAACCGGTTAACCCGAACCGGTCCAATCCGAACCCACGATGATTATGGTGATTACGGTAAGTTGTTTACGCCACCGATGATTAGACGAGTAGGATGATTGGATGAACACCGGTGAGTGATGGTTGATTAGATGCACTAGGTGATAGGACGCAGGGTCGCGTGTCTATAACAGTAGGATGTAAGCTCCAACAATTCAATCACTTTCGAATCTTCATTCTACCCCTCAAGTGCCTTCGCTCCGGTCCCGCCGTCTGCGACGACCCTCCCTCCGCTTCGTCCAAGCTTCGTGTCCAAGATCCATACCTTCCATCACAAGTACCACCACATCCGCGATGAAGTCAAGCGCGGTGAAGTCAAGCTCCAGTACTGCGAGACTTCTGTGATGCTAGCGGACATCATGACGAAGGCGCTTGCGGGACCACGTCACACGGATCTGACGGTGGCTCTCGGCATTCGTGGGACTTCGAATTGAGGGGGCGTATTGAGGGTTATTGAGGGTTGCTGGTCTTGGGTACTGTGTACCAGTTGTACCCATTAACCGGTTAACCCGAACCGGTCCAATCCGAACCCACGATGATTATGGTGATTACGGTAAGTTGTTTACGCCACCGATGATTAGACGAGTAGGATGATTGGATGAACACCGGTGAGTGATGGTTGATTAGATGCACTAGGTGATAGGACGCAGGGTCGCGTGTCTATAACAGTAGGATGTAAGCTCCAACAATTCAATCACTTTCGAATCTTCATTCTACCCCTCAAGTGCCTTCGCTCCGGTCCCGCCGTCTGCGACGACCCTCCCTCCGCTTCGTCCAAGCTTCGTGTCCAAGATCCATACCTTCCATCACAAGTACCACCACATCCGCGATGAAGTCAAGCGCGGTGAAGTCAAGCTCCAGTACTGCGAGACTTCTGTGATGCTAGCGGACATCATGACGAAGGCGCTTGCGGGACCACGTCACACGGATCTGACGGTGGCTCTCGGCATTCGTGGGACTTCGAATTGAGGGGGCGTATTGAGGGTTATTGAGGGTTGCTGGTCTTGGGTACTGTGTACCAGTTGTACCCATTAACCGGTTAACCCGAACCGGTCCAATCCGAAACCACGATGATTATGGTGATTACGGTAAGTTGTTTACGCCACCGATGATTAGACGAGTAGGATGATTGGATGAACACCGGTGAGTGATGGTTGATTAGATGCACTAGGTGATAGGACGCAGGGTCGCGTGTCTATAACAGTAGGATGTAAGCTCCAACAATTCAATCACTTTCGAATCTTCATTCTACCCCTCAAGTGCCTTCGCTCCGGTCCCGCCGTCTGCGACGACCCTCCCTCCGCTTCGTCCAAGCTTCGTGTCCAAGATCCATACCTTCCATCACAAGTACCACCACATCCGCGATGAAGTCAAGCGCGGTGAAGTCAAGCTCCAGTACTGCGAGACTTCTGTGATGCTAGCGGACATCATGACGAAGGCGCTTGCGGGACCACGTCACACGGATCTGACGGTGGCTCTCGGCATTCGTGGGACTTCGAATTGAGGGGGCGTATTGAGGGTTATTGAGGGTTGCTGGTCTTGGGTACTGTGTACCAGTTGTACCCATTAACCGGTTAACCCGAACCGGTCCAATCCGAAACCACGATGATTATGGTGATTACGGTAAGTTGTTTACGCCACCGATGATTAGACGAGTAGGATGATTGGATGAACACCGGTGAGTGATGGTTGATTAGATGCACTAGGTGATAGGACGCAGGGTCGCGTGTCTATAACAGTAGGATGTAAGCTCCAACAATTCAATCACTTTCGAATCTTCATTCTACCCCTCAATTGCCTTCGCTCCGGTCCCGCCGTCTGCGACGACCCTCCCTCCGCTTCGTCCAAGCTTCGTGTCCAAGATCCATACCTTCCATCACAAGTACCACCACATCCGCGATGAAGTCAAGCGCGGTGAAGTCAAGCTCCAGTACTGCGAGACTTCTGTGATGCTAGCGGACATCATGACGAAGGCGCTTGCGGGACCACGTCACACGGATCTGACGGTGGCTCTCGGCATTCGTGGGACTTCGAATTGAGGGGGCGTATTGAGGGTTATTGAGGGTTGCTGGTCTTGGGTACTGTGTACCAGTTGTACCCATTAACCGGGTAACCCGAACCGGTCCAATCCGAAACCACGATGATTATGGTGATTACGGTAAGTTGTTTACGCCACCGATGATTAGACGAGTAGGATGATTGGATGAACACCGGTGAGTGATGGTTGATTAGATGCACTAGGTGATAGGACGCAGGGTCGCGTGTCTATAACAGTAGGATGTAAGCTCCAACAATTCAATCACTTTCGAATCTTCATTCTACCCCTCAATTGCCTTCGCTCCGGTCCCGCCGTCTGCGACGACCCTCCCTCCGCTTCGTCCAAGCTTCGTGTCCAAGATCCATACCTTCCATCACAAGTACCACCACATCCGCGATGAAGTCAAGCGCGGTGAAGTCAAGCTCCAGTACTGCGAGACTTCTGTGATGCTAGCGGACATCATGACGAAGGCGCTTGCGGGACCACGTCACACGGATCTGACGGTGGCTCTCGGCATTCGTGGGACTTCGAATTGAGGGGGCGTATTGAGGGTTATTGAGGGTTGCTGGTCTTGGGTACTGTGTACCAGTTGTACCCATTAACCGGGTAACCCGAACCGGTCCAATCCGAACCCACGATGATTATGGTGATTACGGTAAGTTGTTTACGCCACCGATGATTAGACGAGTAGGATGATTGGATGAACACCGGTGAGTGATGGTTGATTAGATGCACTAGGTGATAGGACGCAGGGTCGCGTGTCTATAACAGTAGGATGTAAGCTCCAACAATTCAATCACTTTCGAATCTTCATTCTACCCCTCAAGTGCCTTCGCTCCGGTCCCGCCGTCTGCGACGACCCTCCCTCCGCTTCGTCCAAGCTTCGTGTCCAAGATCCATACCTTCCATCACAAGTACCACCACATCCGCGATGAAGTCAAGCGCGGTGAAGTCAAGCTCCAGTACTGCGAGACTTCTGTGATGCTAGCGGACATCATGACGAAGGCGCTTGCGGGACCACGTCACACGGATCTGACGGTGGCTCTCGGCATTCGTGGGACTTCGAATTGAGGGGGCGTATTGAGGGTTATTGAGGGTTGCTGGTCTTGGGTACTGTGTACCAGTTGTACCCATTAACCGGGTAACCCGAACCGGTCCAATCCGAACCCACGATGATTATGGTGATTACGGTAAGTTGTTTACGCCACCGATGATTAGACGAGTAGGATGATTGGATGAACACCGGTGAGTGATGGTTGATTAGATGCACTAGGTGATAGGACGCAGGGTCGCGTGTCTATAACAGTAGGATGTAAGCTCCAACAATTCAATCACTTTCGAATCTTCATTCTACCCCTCAAGTGCCTTCGCTCCGGTCCCGCCGTCTGCGACGACCCTCCCTCCGCTTCGTCCAAGCTTCGTGTCCAAGATCCATACCTTTCATCACAAGTACCACCACATCCGCGATGAAGTCAAGCGCGGTGAAGTCAAGCTCCAGTACTGCGAGACTTCTGTGATGCTAGCGGACATCATGACGAAGGCGCTTGCGGGACCACGTCACACGGATCTGACGGTGGCTCTCGGCATTCGTGGGACTTCGAATTGAGGGGGCGTATTGAGGGTTATTGAGGGTTGCTGGTCTTGGGTACTGTGTACCAGTTGTACCCATTAACCGGGTAACCCGAACCGGTCCAATCCGAACCCACGATGATTATGGTGATTACGGTAAGTTGTTTACGCCACCGATGATTAGACGAGTAGGATGATTGGATGAACACCGGTGAGTGATGGTTGATTAGATGCACTAGGTGATAGGACGCAGGGTCGCGTGTCTATAACAGTAGGATGTAAGCTCCAACAATTCAATCACTTTCGAATCTTCATTCTACCCCTCAAGTGCCTTCGCTCCGGTCCCGCCGTCTGCGACGACCCTCCCTCCGCTTCGTCCAAGCTTCGTGTCCAAGATCCATACCTTTCATCACAAGTACCACCACATCCGCGATGAAGTCAAGCGCGGTGAAGTCAAGCTCCAGTACTGCGAGACTTCTGTGATGCTAGCGGACATCATGACGAAGGCGCTTGCGGGACCACGTCACACGGATCTGACGGTGGCTCTCGGCATTCGTGGGACTTCGAATTGAGGGGGCGTATTGAGGGTTATTGAGGGTTGCTGGTCTTGGGTACTGTGTACCAGTTGTACCCATTAAGCGGTTAACCCGAACCGGTCCAATCCGAACCCACGATGATTATGGTGATTACGGTAAGTTGTTTACGCCACCGATGATTAGACGAGTAGGATGATTGGATGAACACCGGTGAGTGATGGTTGATTAGATGCACTAGGTGATAGGACGCAGGGTCGCGTGTCTATAACAGTAGGATGTAAGCTCCAACAATTCAATCACTTTCGAATCTTCATTCTACCCCTCAAGTGCCTTCGCTCCGGTCCCGCCGTCTGCGACGACCCTCCCTCCGCTTCGTCCAAGCTTCGTGTCCAAGATCCATACCTTTCATCACAAGTACCACCACATCCGCGATGAAGTCAAGCGCGGTGAAGTCAAGCTCCAGTACTGCGAGACTTCTGTGATGCTAGCGGACATCATGACGAAGGCGCTTGCGGGACCACGTCACACGGATCTGACGGTGGCTCTCGGCATTCGTGGGACTTCGAATTGAGGGGGCGTATTGAGGGTTATTGAGGGTTGCTGGTCTTGGGTACTGTGTACCAGTTGTACCCATTAACCGGTTAACCCGAACCGGTCCAATCCGAACCCACGATGATTATGGTGATTACGGTAAGTTGTTTACGCCACCGATGATTAGACGAGTAGGATGATTGGATGAACACCGGTGAGTGATGGTTGATTAGATGCACTAGGTGATAGGACGCAGGGTCGCGTGTCTATAACAGTAGGATGTAAGCTCCAACAATTCAATCACTTTCGAATCTTCATTCTACCCCTCAATTGCCTTCGCTCCGGTCCCGCCGTCTGCGACGACCCTCCCTCCGCTTCGTCCAAGCTTCGTGTCCAAGATCCATACCTTCCATCACAAGTACCACCACATCCGCGATGAAGTCAAGCGCGGTGAAGTCAAGCTCCAGTACTGCGAGACTTCTGTGATGCTAGCGGACATCATGACGAAGGCGCTTGCGGGACCACGTCACACGGATCTGACGGTGGCTCTCGGCATTCGTGGGACTTCGAATTGAGGGGGCGTATTGAGGGTTATTGAGGGTTGCTGGTCTTGGGTACTGTGTACCAGTTGTACCCATTAACCGGTTAACCCGAACCGGTCCAATCCGAACCCACGATGATTATGGTGATTACGGTAAGTTGTTTACGCCACCGATGATTAGACGAGTAGGATGATTGGATGAACACCGGTGAGTGATGGTTGATTAGATGCACTAGGTGATAGGACGCAGGGTCGCGTGTCTATAACAGTAGGATGTAAGCTCCAACAATTCAATCACTTTCGAATCTTCATTCTACCCCTCAATTGCCTTCGCTCCGGTCCCGCCGTCTGCGACGACCCTCCCTCCGCTTCGTCCAAGCTTCGTGTCCAAGATCCATACCTTCCATCACAAGTACCACCACATCCGCGATGAAGTCAAGCGCGGTGAAGTCAAGCTCCAGTACTGCGAGACTTCTGTGATGCTAGCGGACATCATGACGAAGGCGCTTGCGGGACCACGTCACACGGATCTGACGGTGGCTCTCGGCATTCGTGGGACTTCGAATTGAGGGGGCGTATTGAGGGTTATTGAGGGTTGCTGGTCTTGGGTACTGTGTACCAGTTGTACCCATTAACCGGTTAACCCGAACCGGTCCAATCCGAACCCACGATGATTATGGTGATTACGGTAAGTTGTTTACGCCACCGATGATTAGACGAGTAGGATGATTGGATGAACACCGGTGAGTGATGGTTGATTAGATGCACTAGGTGATAGGACGCAGGGTCGCGTGTCTATAACAGTAGGATGTAAGCTCCAACAATTCAATCACTTTCGAATCTTCATTCTACCCCTCAATTGCCTTCGCTCCGGTCCCGCCGTCTGCGACGACCCTCCCTCCGCTTCGTCCAAGCTTCGTGTCCAAGATCCATACCTTCCATCACAAGTACCACCACATCCGCGATGAAGTCAAGCGCGGTGAAGTCAAGCTCCAGTACTGCGAGACTTCTGTGATGCTAGCGGACATCATGACGAAGGCGCTTGCGGGACCACGTCACACGGATCTGACGGTGGCTCTCGGCATTCGTGGGACTTCGAATTGAGGGGGCGTATTGAGGGTTATTGAGGGTTGCTGGTCTTGGGTACTGTGTACCAGTTGTACCCATTAACCGGTTAACCCGAACCGGTCCAATCCGAACCCACGATGATTATGGTGATTACGGTAAGTTGTTTACGCCACCGATGATTAGACGAGTAGGATGATTGGATGAACACCGGTGAGTGATGGTTGATTAGATGCACTAGGTGATAGGACGCAGGGTCGCGTGTCTATAACAGTAGGATGTAAGCTCCAACAATTCAATCACTTTCGAATCTTCATTCTACCCCTCAATTGCCTTCGCTCCGGTCCCGCCGTCTGCGACGACCCTCCCTCCGCTTCGTCCAAGCTTCGTGTCCAAGATCCATACCTTCCATCACAAGTACCACCACATCCGCGATGAAGTCAAGCGCGGTGAAGTCAAGCTCCAGTACTGCGAGACTTCTGTGATGCTAGCGGACATCATGACGAAGGCGCTTGCGGGACCACGTCACACGGATCTGACGGTGGCTCTCGGCATTCGTGGGACTTCGAATTGAGGGGGCGTATTGAGGGTTATTGAGGGTTGCTGGTCTTGGGTACTGTGTACCAGTTGTACCCATTAACCGGTTAACCCGAACCGGTCCAATCCGAACCCACGATGATTATGGTGATTACGGTAAGTTGTTTACGCCACCGATGATTAGACGAGTAGGATGATTGGATGAACACCGGTGAGTGATGGTTGATTAGATGCACTAGGTGATAGGACGCAGGGTCGCGTGTCTATAACAGTAGGATGTAAGCTCCAACAATTCAATCACTTTCGAATCTTCATTCTACCCCTCAATTGCCTTCGCTCCGGTCCCGCCGTCTGCGACGACCCTCCCTCCGCTTCGTCCAAGCTTCGTGTCCAAGATCCATACCTTCCATCACAAGTACCACCACATCCGCGATGAAGTCAAGCGCGGTGAAGTCAAGCTCCAGTACTGCGAGACTTCTGTGATGCTAGCGGACATCATGACGAAGGCGCTTGCGGGACCACGTCACACGGATCTGACGGTGGCTCTCGGCATTCGTGGGACTTCGAATTGAGGGGGCGTATTGAGGGTTATTGAGGGTTGCTGGTCTTGGGTACTGTGTACCAGTTGTACCCATTAACCGGTTAACCCGAACCGGTCCAATCCGAACCCACGATGATTATGGTGATTACGGTAAGTTGTTTACGCCACCGATGATTAGACGAGTAGGATGATTGGATGAACACCGGTGAGTGATGGTTGATTAGATGCACTAGGTGATAGGACGCAGGGTCGCGTGTCTATAACAGTAGGATGTAAGCTCCAACAATTCAATCACTTTCGAATCTTCATTCTACCCCTCAATTGCCTTCGCTCCGGTCCCGCCGTCTGCGACGACCCTCCCTCCGCTTCGTCCAAGCTTCGTGTCCAAGATCCATACCTTCCATCACAAGTACCACCACATCCGCGATGAAGTCAAGCGCGGTGAAGTCAAGCTCCAGTACTGCGAGACTTCTGTGATGCTAGCGGACATCATGACGAAGGCGCTTGCGGGACCACGTCACACGGATCTGACGGTGGCTCTCGGCATTCGTGGGACTTCGAATTGAGGGGGCGTATTGAGGGTTATTGAGGGTTGCTGGTCTTGGGTACTGTGTACCAGTTGTACCCATTAACCGGTTAACCCGAACCGGTCCAATCCGAACCCACGATGATTATGGTGATTACGGTAAGTTGTTTACGCCACCGATGATTAGACGAGTAGGATGATTGGATGAACACCGGTGAGTGATGGTTGATTAGATGCACTAGGTGATAGGACGCAGGGTCGCGTGTCTATAACAGTAGGATGTAAGCTCCAACAATTCAATCACTTTCGAATCTTCATTCTACCCCTCAATTGCCTTCGCTCCGGTCCCGCCGTCTGCGACGACCCTCCCTCCGCTTCGTCCAAGCTTCGTGTCCAAGATCCATACCTTCCATCACAAGTACCACCACATCCGCGATGAAGTCAAGCGCGGTGAAGTCAAGCTCCAGTACTGCGAGACTTCTGTGATGCTAGCGGACATCATGACGAAGGCGCTTGCGGGACCACGTCACACGGATCTGACGGTGGCTCTCGGCATTCGTGGGACTTCGAATTGAGGGGGCGTATTGAGAGTTATTGAGGGTTGCTGGTCTTGGGTACTGTGTACCAGTTGTACCCATTAACCGGTTAACCCGAACCGGTCCAATCCGAACCCACGATGATTATGGTGATTACGGTAAGTTGTTTACGCCACCGATGATTAGACGAGTAGGATGATTGGATGAACACCGGTGAGTGATGGTTGATTAGATGCACTAGGTGATAGGACGCAGGGTCGCGTGTCTATAACAGTAGGATGTAAGCTCCAACAATTCAATCACTTTCGAATCTTCATTCTACCCCTCAATTGCCTTCGCTCCGGTCCCGCCGTCTGCGACGACCCTCCCTCCGCTTCGTCCAAGCTTCGTGTCCAAGATCCATACCTTCCATCACAAGTACCACCACATCCGCGATGAAGTCAAGCGCGGTGAAGTCAAGCTCCAGTACTGCGAGACTTCTGTGATGCTAGCGGACATCATGACGAAGGCGCTTGCGGGACCACGTCACACGGATCTGACGGTGGCTCTCGGCATTCGTGGGACTTCGAATTGAGGGGGCGTATTGAGGGTTATTGAGGGTTGCTGGTCTTGGGTACTGTGTACCAGTTGTACCCATTAACCGGGTAACCCGAACCGGTCCAATCCGAACCCACGATGATTATGGTGATTACGGTAAGTTGTTTACGCCACCGATGATTAGACGAGTAGGATGATTGGATGAACACCGGTGAGTGATGGTTGATTAGATGCACTAGGTGATAGGACGCAGGGTCGCGTGTCTATAACAGTAGGATGTAAGCTCCAACAATTCAATCACTTTCGAATCTTCATTCTACCCCTCAAGTGCCTTCGCTCCGGTCCCGCCGTCTGCGACGACCCTCCCTCCGCTTCGTCCAAGCTTCGTGTCCAAGATCCATACCTTCCATCACAAGTACCACCACATCCGCGATGAAGTCAAGCGCGGTGAAGTCAAGCTCCAGTACTGCGAGACTTCTGTGATGCTAGCGGACATCATGACGAAGGCGCTTGCGGGACCACGTCACACGGATCTGACGGTGGCTCTCGGCATTCGTGGGACTTCGAATTGAGGGGGCGTATTGAGGGTTATTGAGGGTTGCTGGTCTTGGGTACTGTGTACCAGTTGTACCCATTAACCGGTTAACCCGAACCGGTCCAATCCGAACCCACGATGATTATGGTGATTACGGTAAGTTGTTTACGCCACCGATGATTAGACGAGTAGGATGATTGGATGAACACCGGTGAGTGATGGTTGATTAGATGCACTAGGTGATAGGACGCAGGGTCGCGTGTCTATAACAGTAGGATGTAAGCTCCAACAATTCAATCACTTTCGAATCTTCATTCTACCCCTCAAGTGCCTTCGCTCCGGTCCCGCCGTCTGCGACGACCCTCCCTCCGCTTCGTCCAAGCTTCGTGTCCAAGATCCATACCTTCCATCACAAGTACCACCACATCCGCGATGAAGTCAAGCGCGGTGAAGTCAAGCTCCAGTACTGCGAGACTTCTGTGATGCTAGCGGACATCATGACGAAGGCGCTTGCGGGACCACGTCACACGGATCTGACGGTGGCTCTCGGCATTCGTGGGACTTCGAATTGAGGGGGCGTATTGAGGGTTATTGAGGGTTGCTGGTCTTGGGTACTGTGTACCAGTTGTACCCATTAACCGGTTAACCCGAACCGGTCCAATCCGAACCCACGATGATTATGGTGATTACGGTAAGTTGTTTACGCCACCGATGATTAGACGAGTAGGATGATTGGATGAACACCGGTGAGTGATGGTTGATTAGATGCACTAGGTGATAGGACGCAGGGTCGCGTGTCTATAACAGTAGGATGTAAGCTCCAACAATTCAATCACTTTCGAATCTTCATTCTACCCCTCAAGTGCCTTCGCTCCGGTCCCGCCGTCTGCGACGACCCTCCCTCCGCTTCGTCCAAGCTTCGTGTCCAAGATCCATACCTTCCATCACAAGTACCACCACATCCGCGATGAAGTCAAGCGCGGTGAAGTCAAGCTCCAGTACTGCGAGACTTCTGTGATGCTAGCGGACATCATGACGAAGGCGCTTGCGGGACCACGTCACACGGATCTGACGGTGGCTCTCGGCATTCGTGGGACTTCGAATTGAGGGGGCGTATTGAGGGTTATTGAGGGTTGCTGGTCTTGGGTACTGTGTACCAGTTGTACCCATTAACCGGTTAACCCGAACCGGTCCAATCCGAACCCACGATGATTATGGTGATTACGGTAAGTTGTTTACGCCACCGATGATTAGACGAGTAGGATGATTGGATGAACACCGGTGAGTGATGGTTGATTAGATGCACTAGGTGATAGGACGCAGGGTCGCGTGTCTATAACAGTAGGATGTAAGCTCCAACAATTCAATCACTTTCGAATCTTCATTCTACCCCTCAAGTGCCTTCGCTCCGGTCCCGCCGTCTGCGACGACCCTCCCTCCGCTTCGTCCAAGCTTCGTGTCCAAGATCCATACCTTCCATCACAAGTACCACCACATCCGCGATGAAGTCAAGCGCGGTGAAGTCAAGCTCCAGTACTGCGAGACTTCTGTGATGCTAGCGGACATCATGACGAAGGCGCTTGCGGGACCACGTCACACGGATCTGACGGTGGCTCTCGGCATTCGTGGGACTTCGAATTGAGGGGGCGTATTGAGGGTTATTGAGGGTTGCTGGTCTTGGGTACTGTGTACCAGTTGTACCCATTAACCGGTTAACCCGAACCGGTCCAATCCGAACCCACGATGATTATGGTGATTACGGTAAGTTGTTTACGCCACCGATGATTAGACGAGTAGGATGATTGGATGAACACCGGTGAGTGATGGTTGATTAGATGCACTAGGTGATAGGACGCAGGGTCGCGTGTCTATAACAGTAGGATGTAAGCTCCAACAATTCAATCACTTTCGAATCTTCATTCTACCCCTCAAGTGCCTTCGCTCCGGTCCCGCCGTCTGCGACGACCCTCCCTCCGCTTCGTCCAAGCTTCGTGTCCAAGATCCATACCTTCCATCACAAGTACCACCACATCCGCGATGAAGTCAAGCGCGGTGAAGTCAAGCTCCAGTACTGCGAGACTTCTGTGATGCTAGCGGACATCATGACGAAGGCGCTTGCGGGACCACGTCACACGGATCTGACGGTGGCTCTCGGCATTCGTGGGACTTCGAATTGAGGGGGCGTATTGAGGGTTATTGAGGGTTGCTGGTCTTGGGTACTGTGTACCAGTTGTACCCATTAACCGGTTAACCCGAACCGGTCCAATCCGAACCCACGATGATTATGGTGATTACGGTAAGTTGTTTACGCCACCGATGATTAGACGAGTAGGATGATTGGATGAACACCGGTGAGTGATGGTTGATTAGATGCACTAGGTGATAGGACGCAGGGTCGCGTGTCTATAACAGTAGGATGTAAGCTCCAACAATTCAATCACTTTCGAATCTTCATTCTACCCCTCAAGTGCCTTCGCTCCGGTCCCGCCGTCTGCGACGACCCTCCCTCCGCTTCGTCCAAGCTTCGTGTCCAAGATCCATACCTTCCATCACAAGTACCACCACATCCGCGATGAAGTCAAGCGCGGTGAAGTCAAGCTCCAGTACTGCGAGACTTCTGTGATGCTAGCGGACATCATGACGAAGGCGCTTGCGGGACCACGTCACACGGATCTGACGGTGGCTCTCGGCATTCGTGGGACTTCGAATTGAGGGGGCGTATTGAGGGTTATTGAGGGTTGCTGGTCTTGGGTACTGTGTACCAGTTGTACCCATTAACCGGGTAACCCGAACCGGTCCAATCCGAACCCACGATGATTATGGTGATTACGGTAAGTTGTTTACGCCACCGATGATTAGACGAGTAGGATGATTGGATGAACACCGGTGAGTGATGGTTGATTAGATGCACTAGGTGATAGGACGCAGGGTCGCGTGTCTATAACAGTAGGATGTAAGCTCCAACAATTCAATCACTTTCGAATCTTCATTCTACCCCTCAAGTGCCTTCGCTCCGGTCCCGCCGTCTGCGACGACCCTCCCTCCGCTTCGTCCAAGCTTCGTGTCCAAGATCCATACCTTTCATCACAAGTACCACCACATCCGCGATGAAGTCAAGCGCGGTGAAGTCAAGCTCCAGTACTGCGAGACTTCTGTGATGCTAGCGGACATCATGACGAAGGCGCTTGCGGGACCACGTCACACGGATCTGACGGTGGCTCTCGGCATTCGTGGGACTTCGAATTGAGGGGGCGTATTGAGGGTTATTGAGGGTTGCTGGTCTTGGGTACTGTGTACCAGTTGTACCCATTAAGCGGTTAACCCGAACCGGTCCAATCCGAACCCACGATGATTATGGTGATTACGGTAAGTTGTTTACGCCACCGATGATTAGACGAGTAGGATGATTGGATGAACACCGGTGAGTGATGGTTGATTAGATGCACTAGGTGATAGGACGCAGGGTCGCGTGTCTATAACAGTAGGATGTAAGCTCCAACAATTCAATCACTTTCGAATCTTCATTCTACCCCTCAAGTGCCTTCGCTCCGGTCCCGCCGTCTGCGACGACCCTCCCTCCGCTTCGTCCAAGCTTCGTGTCCAAGATCCATACCTTCCATCACAAGTACCACCACATCCGCGATGAAGTCAAGCGCGGTGAAGTCAAGCTCCAGTACTGCGAGACTTCTGTGATGCTAGCGGACATCATGACGAAGGCGCTTGCGGGACCACGTCACACGGATCTGACGGTGGCTCTCGGCATTCGTGGGACTTCGAATTGAGGGGGCGTATTGAGGGTTATTGAGGGTTGCTGGTCTTGGGTACTGTGTACCAGTTGTACCCATTAACCGGTTAACCCGAACCGGTCCAATCCGAACCCACGATGATTATGGTGATTACGGTAAGTTGTTTACGCCACCGATGATTAGACGAGTAGGATGATTGGATGAACACCGGTGAGTGATGGTTGATTAGATGCACTAGGTGATAGGACGCAGGGTCGCGTGTCTATAACAGTAGGATGTAAGCTCCAACAATTCAATCACTTTCGAATCTTCATTCTACCCCTCAAGTGCCTTCGCTCCGGTCCCGCCGTCTGCGACGACCCTCCCTCCGCTTCGTCCAAGCTTCGTGTCCAAGATCCATACCTTCCATCACAAGTACCACCACATCCGCGATGAAGTCAAGCGCGGTGAAGTCAAGCTCCAGTACTGCGAGACTTCTGTGATGCTAGCGGACATCATGACGAAGGCGCTTGCGGGACCACGTCACACGGATCTGACGGTGGCTCTCGGCATTCGTGGGACTTCGAATTGAGGGGGCGTATTGAGGGTTATTGAGGGTTGCTGGTCTTGGGTACTGTGTACCAGTTGTACCCATTAACCGGGTAACCCGAACCGGTCCAATCCGAACCCACGATGATTATGGTGATTACGGTAAGTTGTTTACGCCACCGATGATTAGACGAGTAGGATGATTGGATGAACACCGGTGAGTGATGGTTGATTAGATGCACTAGGTGATAGGACGCAGGGTCGCGTGTCTATAACAGTAGGATGTAAGCTCCAACAATTCAATCACTTTCGAATCTTCATTCTACCCCTCAAGTGCCTTCGCTCCGGTCCCGCCGTCTGCGACGACCCTCCCTCCGCTTCGTCCAAGCTTCGTGTCCAAGATCCATACCTTCCATCACAAGTACCACCACATCCGCGATGAAGTCAAGCGCGGTGAAGTCAAGCTCCAGTACTGCGAGACTTCTGTGATGCTAGCGGACATCATGACGAAGGCGCTTGCGGGACCACGTCACACGGATCTGACGGTGGCTCTCGGCATTCGTGGGACTTCGAATTGAGGGGGCGTATTGAGGGTTATTGAGGGTTGCTGGTCTTGGGTACTGTGTACCAGTTGTACCCATTAACCGGTTAACCCGAACCGGTCCAATCCGAACCCACGATGATTATGGTGATTACGGTAAGTTGTTTACGCCACCGATGATTAGACGAGTAGGATGATTGGATGAACACCGGTGAGTGATGGTTGATTAGATGCACTAGGTGATAGGACGCAGGGTCGCGTGTCTATAACAGTAGGATGTAAGCTCCAACAATTCAATCACTTTCGAATCTTCATTCTACCCCTCAAGTGCCTTCGCTCCGGTCCCGCCGTCTGCGACGACCCTCCCTCCGCTTCGTCCAAGCTTCGTGTCCAAGATCCATACCTTCCATCACAAGTACCACCACATCCGCGATGAAGTCAAGCGCGGTGAAGTCAAGCTCCAGTACTGCGAGACTTCTGTGATGCTAGCGGACATCATGACGAAGGCGCTTGCGGGACCACGTCACACGGATCTGACGGTGGCTCTCGGCATTCGTGGGACTTCGAATTGAGGGGGCGTATTGAGGGTTATTGAGGGTTGCTGGTCTTGGGTACTGTGTACCAGTTGTACCCATTAACCGGGTAACCCGAACCGGTCCAATCCGAACCCACGATGATTATGGTGATTACGGTAAGTTGTTTACGCCACCGATGATTAGACGAGTAGGATGATTGGATGAACACCGGTGAGTGATGGTTGATTAGATGCACTAGGTGATAGGACGCAGGGTCGCGTGTCTATAACAGTAGGATGTAAGCTCCAACAATTCAATCACTTTCGAATCTTCATTCTACCCCTCAAGTGCCTTCGCTCCGGTCCCGCCGTCTGCGACGACCCTCCCTCCGCTTCGTCCAAGCTTCGTGTCCAAGATCCATACCTTCCATCACAAGTACCACCACATCCGCGATGAAGTCAAGCGCGGTGAAGTCAAGCTCCAGTACTGCGAGACTTCTGTGATGCTAGCGGACATCATGACGAAGGCGCTTGCGGGACCACGTCACACGGATCTGACGGTGGCTCTCGGCATTCGTGGGACTTCGAATTGAGGGGGCGTATTGAGGGTTATTGAGGGTTGCTGGTCTTGGGTACTGTGTACCAGTTGTACCCATTAACCGGGTAACCCGAACCGGTCCAATCCGAACCCACGATGATTATGGTGATTACGGTAAGTTGTTTACGCCACCGATGATTAGACGAGTAGGATGATTGGATGAACACCGGTGAGTGATGGTTGATTAGATGCACTAGGTGATAGGACGCAGGGTCGCGTGTCTATAACAGTAGGATGTAAGCTCCAACAATTCAATCACTTTCGAATCTTCATTCTACCCCTCAAGTGCCTTCGCTCCGGTCCCGCCGTCTGCGACGACCCTCCCTCCGCTTCGTCCAAGCTTCGTGTCCAAGATCCATACCTTCCATCACAAGTACCACCACATCCGCGATGAAGTCAAGCGCGGTGAAGTCAAGCTCCAGTACTGCGAGACTTCTGTGATGCTAGCGGACATCATGACGAAGGCGCTTGCGGGACCACGTCACACGGATCTGACGGTGGCTCTCGGCATTCGTGGGACTTCGAATTGAGGGGGCGTATTGAGGGTTATTGAGGGTTGCTGGTCTTGGGTACTGTGTACCAGTTGTACCCATTAACCGGTTAACCCGAACCGGTCCAATCCGAACCCACGATGATTATGGTGATTACGGTAAGTTGTTTACGCCACCGATGATTAGACGAGTAGGATGATTGGATGAACACCGGTGAGTGATGGTTGATTAGATGCACTAGGTGATAGGACGCAGGGTCGCGTGTCTATAACAGTAGGATGTAAGCTCCAACAATTCAATCACTTTCGAATCTTCATTCTACCCCTCAAGTGCCTTCGCTCCGGTCCCGCCGTCTGCGACGACCCTCCCTCCGCTTCGTCCAAGCTTCGTGTCCAAGATCCATACCTTCCATCACAAGTACCACCACATCCGCGATGAAGTCAAGCGCGGTGAAGTCAAGCTCCAGTACTGCGAGACTTCTGTGATGCTAGCGGACATCATGACGAAGGCGCTTGCGGGACCACGTCACACGGATCTGACGGTGGCTCTCGGCATTCGTGGGACTTCGAATTGAGGGGGCGTATTGAGGGTTATTGAGGGTTGCTGGTCTTGGGTACTGTGTACCAGTTGTACCCATTAACCGGTTAACCCGAACCGGTCCAATCCGAACCCACGATGATTATGGTGATTACGGTAAGTTGTTTACGCCACCGATGATTAGACGAGTAGGATGATTGGATGAACACCGGTGAGTGATGGTTGATTAGATGCACTAGGTGATAGGACGCAGGGTCGCGTGTCTATAACAGTAGGATGTAAGCTCCAACAATTCAATCACTTTCGAATCTTCATTCTACCCCTCAAGTGCCTTCGCTCCGGTCCCGCCGTCTGCGACGACCCTCCCTCCGCTTCGTCCAAGCTTCGTGTCCAAGATCCATACCTTCCATCACAAGTACCACCACATCCGCGATGAAGTCAAGCGCGGTGAAGTCAAGCTCCAGTACTGCGAGACTTCTGTGATGCTAGCGGACATCATGACGAAGGCGCTTGCGGGACCACGTCACACGGATCTGACGGTGGCTCTCGGCATTCGTGGGACTTCGAATTGAGGGGGCGTATTGAGGGTTATTGAGGGTTGCTGGTCTTGGGTACTGTGTACCAGTTGTACCCATTAACCGGGTAACCCGAACCGGTCCAATCCGAACCCACGATGATTATGGTGATTACGGTAAGTTGTTTACGCCACCGATGATTAGACGAGTAGGATGATTGGATGAACACCGGTGAGTGATGGTTGATTAGATGCACTAGGTGATAGGACGCAGGGTCGCGTGTCTATAACAGTAGGATGTAAGCTCCAACAATTCAATCACTTTCGAATCTTCATTCTACCCCTCAAGTGCCTTCGCTCCGGTCCCGCCGTCTGCGACGACCCTCCCTCCGCTTCGTCCAAGCTTCGTGTCCAAGATCCATACCTTCCATCACAAGTACCACCACATCCGCGATGAAGTCAAGCGCGGTGAAGTCAAGCTCCAGTACTGCGAGACTTCTGTGATGCTAGCGGACATCATGACGAAGGCGCTTGCGGGACCACGTCACACGGATCTGACGGTGGCTCTCGGCATTCGTGGGACTTCGAATTGAGGGGGCGTATTGAGGGTTATTGAGGGTTGCTGGTCTTGGGTACTGTGTACCAGTTGTACCCATTAACCGGGTAACCCGAACCGGTCCAATCCGAACCCACGATGATTATGGTGATTACGGTAAGTTGTTTACGCCACCGATGATTAGACGAGTAGGATGATTGGATGAACACCGGTGAGTGATGGTTGATTAGATGCACTAGGTGATAGGACGCAGGGTCGCGTGTCTATAACAGTAGGATGTAAGCTCCAACAATTCAATCACTTTCGAATCTTCATTCTACCCCTCAAGTGCCTTCGCTCCGGTCCCGCCGTCTGCGACGACCCTCCCTCCGCTTCGTCCAAGCTTCGTGTCCAAGATCCATACCTTCCATCACAAGTACTACCACATCCGCGATGAAGTCAAGCGCGGTGAAGTCAAGCTCCAGTACTGCGAGACTTCTGTGATGCTAGCGGACATCATGACGAAGGCGCTTGCGGGACCACGTCACACGGATCTGACGGTGGCTCTCGGCATTCGTGGGACTTCGAATTGAGGGGGCGTATTGAGGGTTATTGAGGGTTGCTGGTCTTGGGTACTGTGTACCAGTTGTACCCATTAACCGGGTAACCCGAACCGGTCCAATCCGAACCCACGATGATTATGGTGATTACGGTAAGTTGTTTACGCCACCGATGATTAGACGAGTAGGATGATTGGATGAACACCGGTGAGTGATGGTTGATTAGATGCACTAGGTGATAGGACGCAGGGTCGCGTGTCTATAACAGTAGGATGTAAGCTCCAACAATTCAATCACTTTCGAATCTTCATTCTACCCCTCAAGTGCCTTCGCTCCGGTCCCGCCGTCTGCGACGACCCTCCCTCCGCTTCGTCCAAGCTTCGTGTCCAAGATCCATACCTTCCATCACAAGTACCACCACATCCGCGATGAAGTCAAGCGCGGTGAAGTCAAGCTCCAGTACTGCGAGACTTCTGTGATGCTAGCGGACATCATGACGAAGGCGCTTGCGGGACCACGTCACACGGATCTGACGGTGGCTCTCGGCATTCGTGGGACTTCGAATTGAGGGGGCGTATTGAGGGTTATTGAGGGTTGCTGGTCTTGGGTACTGTGTACCAGTTGTACCCATTAACCGGTTAACCCGAACCGGTCCAATCCGAACCCACGATGATTATGGTGATTACGGTAAGTTGTTTACGCCACCGATGATTAGACGAGTAGGATGATTGGATGAACACCGGTGAGTGATGGTTGATTAGATGCACTAGGTGATAGGACGCAGGGTCGCGTGTCTATAACAGTAGGATGTAAGCTCCAACAATTCAATCACTTTCGAATCTTCATTCTACCCCTCAAGTGCCTTCGCTCCGGTCCCGCCGTCTGCGACGACCCTCCCTCCGCTTCGTCCAAGCTTCGTGTCCAAGATCCATACCTTCCATCACAAGTACTACCACATCCGCGATGAAGTCAAGCGCGGTGAAGTCAAGCTCCAGTACTGCGAGACTTCTGTGATGCTAGCGGACATCATGACGAAGGCGCTTGCGGGACCACGTCACACGGATCTGACGGTGGCTCTCGGCATTCGTGGGACTTCGAATTGAGGGGGCGTATTGAGGGTTATTGAGGGTTGCTGGTCTTGGGTACTGTGTACCAGTTGTACCCATTAACCGGGTAACCCGAACCGGTCCAATCCGAACCCACGATGATTATGGTGATTACGGTAAGTTGTTTACGCCACCGATGATTAGACGAGTAGGATGATTGGATGAACACCGGTGAGTGATGGTTGATTAGATGCACTAGGTGATAGGACGCAGGGTCGCGTGTCTATAACAGTAGGATGTAAGCTCCAACAATTCAATCACTTTCGAATCTTCATTCTACCCCTCAAGTGCCTTCGCTCCGGTCCCGCCGTCTGCGACGACCCTCCCTCCGCTTCGTCCAAGCTTCGTGTCCAAGATCCATACCTTCCATCACAAGTACCACCACATCCGCGATGAAGTCAAGCGCGGTGAAGTCAAGCTCCAGTACTGCGAGACTTCTGTGATGCTAGCGGACATCATGACGAAGGCGCTTGCGGGACCACGTCACACGGATCTGACGGTGGCTCTCGGCATTCGTGGGACTTCGAATTGAGGGGGCGTATTGAGGGTTATTGAGGGTTGCTGGTCTTGGGTACTGTGTACCAGTTGTACCCATTAACCGGTTAACCCGAACCGGTCCAATCCGAACCCACGATGATTATGGTGATTACGGTAAGTTGTTTACGCCACCGATGATTAGACGAGTAGGATGATTGGATGAACACCGGTGAGTGATGGTTGATTAGATGCACTAGGTGATAGGACGCAGGGTCGCGTGTCTATAACAGTAGGATGTAAGCTCCAACAATTCAATCACTTTCGAATCTTCATTCTACCCCTCAAGTGCCTTCGCTCCGGTCCCGCCGTCTGCGACGACCCTCCCTCCGCTTCGTCCAAGCTTCGTGTCCAAGATCCATACCTTCCATCACAAGTACCACCACATCCGCGATGAAGTCAAGCGCGGTGAAGTCAAGCTCCAGTACTGCGAGACTTCTGTGATGCTAGCGGACATCATGACGAAGGCGCTTGCGGGACCACGTCACACGGATCTGACGGTGGCTCTCGGCATTCGTGGGACTTCGAATTGAGGGGGCGTATTGAGGGTTATTGAGGGTTGCTGGTCTTGGGTACTGTGTACCAGTTGTACCCATTAACCGGTTAACCCGAACCGGTCCAATCCGAACCCACGATGATTATGGTGATTACGGTAAGTTGTTTACGCCACCGATGATTAGACGAGTAGGATGATTGGATGAACACCGGTGAGTGATGGTTGATTAGATGCACTAGGTGATAGGACGCAGGGTCGCGTGTCTATAACAGTAGGATGTAAGCTCCAACAATTCAATCACTTTCGAATCTTCATTCTACCCCTCAAGTGCCTTCCCTCCGGTCCCGCCGTCTGCGACGACCCTCCCTCCGCTTCGTCCAAGCTTCGTGTCCAAGATCCATACCTTCCATCACAAGTACCACCACATCCGCGATGAAGTCAAGCGCGGTGAAGTCAAGCTCCAGTACTGCGAGACTTCTGTGATGCTAGCGGACATCATGACGAAGGCGCTTGCGGGACCACGTCACACGGATCTGACGGTGGCTCTCGGCATTCGTGGGACTTCGAATTGAGGGGGCGTATTGAGGGTTATTGAGGGTTGCTGGTCTTGGGTACTGTGTACCAGTTGTACCCATTAACCGGTTAACCCGAACCGGTCCAATCCGAACCCACGATGTTTATGGTGATTACGGTAAGTTGTTTACGCCACCGATGATTAGACGAGTAGGATGATTGGATGAACACCGGTGAGTGATGGTTGATTAGATGCACTAGGTGATAGGACGCAGGGTCGCGTGTCTATAACAGTAGGATGTAAGCTCCAACAATTCAATCACTTTCGAATCTTCATTCTACCCCTCAAGTGCCTTCGCTCCGGTCCCGCCGTCTGCGACGACCCTCCCTCCGCTTCGTCCAAGCTTCGTGTCCAAGATCCATACCTTCCATCACAAGTACCACCACATCCGCGATGAAGTCAAGCGCGGTGAAGTCAAGCTCCAGTACTGCGAGACTTCTGTGATGCTAGCGGACATCATGACGAAGGCGCTTGCGGGACCACGTCACACGGATCTGACGGTGGCTCTCGGCATTCGTGGGACTTCGAATTGAGGGGGCGTATTGAGGGTTATTGAGGGTTGCTGGTCTTGGGTACTGTGTACCAGTTGTACCCATTAACCGGTTAACCCGAACCGGTCCAATCCGAACCCACGATGATTATGGTGATTACGGTAAGTTGTTTACGCCACCGATGATTAGACGAGTAGGATGATTGGATGAACACCGGTGAGTGATGGTTGATTAGATGCACTAGGTGATAGGACGCAGGGTCGCGTGTCTATAACAGTAGGATGTAAGCTCCAACAATTCAATCACTTTCGAATCTTCATTCTACCCCTCAAGTGCCTTCGCTCCGGTCCCGCCGTCTGCGACGACCCTCCCTCCGCTTCGTCCAAGCTTCGTGTCCAAGATCCATACCTTCCATCACAAGTACCACCACATCCGCGATGAAGTCAAGCGCGGTGAAGTCAAGCTCCAGTACTGCGAGACTTCTGTGATGCTAGCGGACATCATGACGAAGGCGCTTGCGGGACCACGTCACACGGATCTGACGGTGGCTCTCGGCATTCGTGGGACTTCGAATTGAGGGGGCGTATTGAGGGTTATTGAGGGTTGCTGGTCTTGGGTACTGTGTACCAGTTGTACCCATTAACCGGTTAACCCGAACCGGTCCAATCCGAACCCACGATGATTATGGTGATTACGGTAAGTTGTTTACGCCACCGATGATTAGACGAGTAGGATGATTGGATGAACACCGGTGAGTGATGGTTGATTAGATGCACTAGGTGATAGGACGCAGGGTCGCGTGTCTATAACAGTAGGATGTAAGCTCCAACAATTCAATCACTTTCGAATCTTCATTCTACCCCTCAAGTGCCTTCGCTCCGGTCCCGCCGTCTGCGACGACCCTCCCTCCGCTTCGTCCAAGCTTCGTGTCCAAGATCCATACCTTCCATCACAAGTACCACCACATCCGCGATGAAGTCAAGCGCGGTGAAGTCAAGCTCCAGTACTGCGAGACTTCTGTGATGCTAGCGGACATCATGACGAAGGCGCTTGCGGGACCACGTCACACGGATCTGACGGTGGCTCTCGGCATTCGTGGGACTTCGAATTGAGGGGGCGTATTGAGGGTTATTGAGGGTTGCTGGTCTTGGGTACTGTGTACCAGTTGTACCCATTAACCGGTTAACCCGAACCGGTCCAATCCGAACCCACGATGATTATGGTGATTACGGTAAGTTGTTTACGCCACCGATGATTAGACGAGTAGGATGATTGGATGAACACCGGTGAGTGATGGTTGATTAGATGCACTAGGTGATAGGACGCAGGGTCGCGTGTCTATAACAGTAGGATGTAAGCTCCAACAATTCAATCACTTTCGAATCTTCATTCTACCCCTCAAGTGCCTTCGCTCCGGTCCCGCCGTCTGCGACGACCCTCCCTCCGCTTCGTCCAAGCTTCGTGTCCAAGATCCATACCTTCCATCACAAGTACCACCACATCCGCGATGAAGTCAAGCGCGGTGAAGTCAAGCTCCAGTACTGCGAGACTTCTGTGATGCTAGCGGACATCATGACGAAGGCGCTTGCGGGACCACGTCACACGGATCTGACGGTGGCTCTCGGCATTCGTGGGACTTCGAATTGAGGGGGCGTATTGAGGGTTATTGAGGGTTGCTGGTCTTGGGTACTGTGTACCAGTTGTACCCATTAACCGGTTAACCCGAACCGGTCCAATCCGAACCCACGATGATTATGGTGATTACGGTAAGTTGTTTACGCCACCGATGATTAGACGAGTAGGATGATTGGATGAACACTGGTGAGTGATGGTTGATTAGATGCACTAGGTGATAGGACGCAGGGTCGCGTGTCTATAACAGTAGGATGTAAGCTCCAACAATTCAATCACTTTCGAATCTTCATTCTACCCCTCAAGTGCCTTCGCTCCGGTCCCGCCGTCTGCGACGACCCTCCCTCCGCTTCGTCCAAGCTTCGTGTCCAAGATCCATACCTTCCATCACAAGTACCACCACATCCGCGATGAAGTCAAGCGCGGTGAAGTCAAGCTCCAGTACTGCGAGACTTCTGTGATGCTAGCGGACATCATGACGAAGGCGCTTGCGGGACCACGTCACACGGATCTGACGGTGGCTCTCGGCATTCGTGGGACTTCGAATTGAGGGGGCGTATTGAGGGTTATTGAGGGTTGCTGGTCTTGGGTACTGTGTACCAGTTGTACCCATTAACCGGTTAACCCGAACCGGTCCAATCCGAACCCACGATGATTATGGTGATTACGGTAAGTTGTTTACGCCACCGATGATTAGACGAGTAGGATGATTGGATGAACACCGGTGAGTGATGGTTGATTAGATGCACTAGGTGATAGGACGCAGGGTCGCGTGTCTATAACAGTAGGATGTAAGCTCCAACAATTCAATCACTTTCGAATCTTCATTCTACCCCTCAAGTGCCTTCGCTCCGGTCCCGCCGTCTGCGACGACCCTCCCTCCGCTTCGTCCAAGCTTCGTGTCCAAGATCCATACCTTCCATCACAAGTACCACCACATCCGCGATGAAGTCAAGCGCGGTGAAGTCAAGCTCCAGTACTGCGAGACTTCTGTGATGCTAGCGGACATCATGACGAAGGCGCTTGCGGGACCACGTCACACGGATCTGACGGTGGCTCTCGGCATTCGTGGGACTTCGAATTGAGGGGGCGTATTGAGGGTTATTGAGGGTTGCTGGTCTTGGGTACTGTGTACCAGTTGTACCCATTAACCGGTTAACCCGAACCGGTCCAATCCGAACCCACGATGATTATGGTGATTACGGTAAGTTGTTTACGCCACCGATGATTAGACGAGTAGGATGATTGGATGAACACCGGTGAGTGATGGTTGATTAGATGCACTAGGTGATAGGACGCAGGGTCGCGTGTCTATAACAGTAGGATGTAAGCTCCAACAATTCAATCACTTTCGAATCTTCATTCTACCCCTCAAGTGCCTTCCCTCCGGTCCCGCCGTCTGCGACGACCCTCCCTCCGCTTCGTCCAAGCTTCGTGTCCAAGATCCATACCTTCCATCACAAGTACCACCACATCCGCGATGAAGTCAAGCGCGGTGAAGTCAAGCTCCAGTACTGCGAGACTTCTGTGATGCTAGCGGACATCATGACGAAGGCGCTTGCGGGACCACGTCACACGGATCTGACGGTGGCTCTCGGCATTCGTGGGACTTCGAATTGAGGGGGCGTATTGAGGGTTATTGAGGGTTGCTGGTCTTGGGTACTGTGTACCAGTTGTACCCATTAACCGGTTAACCCGAACCGGTCCAATCCGAACCCACGATGTTTATGGTGATTACGGTAAGTTGTTTACGCCACCGATGATTAGACGAGTAGGATGATTGGATGAACACCGGTGAGTGATGGTTGATTAGATGCACTAGGTGATAGGACGCAGGGTCGCGTGTCTATAACAGTAGGATGTAAGCTCCAACAATTCAATCACTTTCGAATCTTCATTCTACCCCTCAAGTGCCTTCGCTCCGGTCCCGCCGTCTGCGACGACCCTCCCTCCGCTTCGTCCAAGCTTCGTGTCCAAGATCCATACCTTCCATCACAAGTACCACCACATCCGCGATGAAGTCAAGCGCGGTGAAGTCAAGCTCCAGTACTGCGAGACTTCTGTGATGCTAGCGGACATCATGACGAAGGCGCTTGCGGGACCACGTCACACGGATCTGACGGTGGCTCTCGGCATTCGTGGGACTTCGAATTGAGGGGGCGTATTGAGGGTTATTGAGGGTTGCTGGTCTTGGGTACTGTGTACCAGTTGTACCCATTAACCGGTTAACCCGAACCGGTCCAATCCGAACCCACGATGATTATGGTGATTACGGTAAGTTGTTTACGCCACCGATGATTAGACGAGTAGGATGATTGGATGAACACCGGTGAGTGATGGTTGATTAGATGCACTAGGTGATAGGACGCAGGGTCGCGTGTCTATAACAGTAGGATGTAAGCTCCAACAATTCAATCACTTTCGAATCTTTCATTCTACCCCTCAAGTGCCTTCGCTCCGGTCCCGCCGTCTGCGACGACCCTCCCTCCGCTTCGTCCAAGCTTCGTGTCCAAGATCCATACCTTTCATCACAAGTACCACCACATCCGCGATGAAGTCAAGCGCGGTGAAGTCAAGCTCCAGTACTGCGAGACTTCTGTGATGCTAGCGGACATCATGACGAAGGCGCTTGCGGGACCACGTCACACGGATCTGACGGTGGCTCTCGGCATTCGTGGGACTTCGAATTGAGGGGGCGTATTGAGGGTTATTGAGGGTTGCTGGTCTTGGGTACTGTGTACCAGTTGTACCCATTAACCGGTTAACCCGAACCGGTCCAATCCGAACCCACGATGATTATGGTGATTACGGTAAGTTGTTTACGCCACCGATGATTAGACGAGTAGGATGATTGGATGAACACCGGTGAGTGATGGTTGATTAGATGCACTAGGTGATAGGACGCAGGGTCGCGTGTCTATAACAGTAGGATGTAAGCTCCAACAATTCAATCACTTTCGAATCTTTCATTCTACCCCTCAAGTGCCTTCGCTCCGGTCCCGCCGTCTGCGACGACCCTCCCTCCGCTTCGTCCAAGCTTCGTGTCCAAGATCCATACCTTTCATCACAAGTACCACCACATCCGCGATGAAGTCAAGCGCGGTGAAGTCAAGCTCCAGTACTGCGAGACTTCTGTGATGCTAGCGGACATCATGACGAAGGCGCTTGCGGGACCACGTCACACGGATCTGACGGTGGCTCTCGGCATTCGTGGGACTTCGAATTGAGGGGGCGTATTGAGGGTTATTGAGGGTTGCTGGTCTTGGGTACTGTGTACCAGTTGTACCCATTAACCGGGTAACCCGAACCGGTCCAATCCGAACCCACGATGATTATGGTGATTACGGTAAGTTGTTTACGCCACCGATGATTAGACGAGTAGGATGATTGGATGAACACTGGTGAGTGATGGTTGATTAGATGCACTAGGTGATAGGACGCAGGGTCGCGTGTCTATAACAGTAGGATGTAAGCTCCAACAATTCAATCACTTTCGAATCTTTCATTCTACCCCTCAAGTGCCTTCGCTCCGGTCCCGCCGTCTGCGACGACCCTCCCTCCGCTTCGTCCAAGCTTCGTGTCCAAGATCCATACCTTTCATCACAAGTACCACCACATCCGCGATGAAGTCAAGCGCGGTGAAGTCAAGCTCCAGTACTGCGAGACTTCTGTGATGCTAGCGGACATCATGACGAAGGCGCTTGCGGGACCACGTCACACGGATCTGACGGTGGCTCTCGGCATTCGTGGGACTTCGAATTGAGGGGGCGTATTGAGGGTTATTGAGGGTTGCTGGTCTTGGGTACTGTGTACCAGTTGTACCCATTAACCGGGTAACCCGAACCGGTCCAATCCGAACCCACGATGATTATGGTGATTACGGTAAGTTGTTTACGCCACCGATGATTAGACGAGTAGGATGATTGGATGAACACCGGTGAGTGATGGTTGATTAGATGCACTAGGTGATAGGACGCAGGGTCGCGTGTCTATAACAGTAGGATGTAAGCTCCAACAATTCAATCACTTTCGAATCTTCATTCTACCCCTCAATTGCCTTCGCTCCGGTCCCGCCGTCTGCGACGACCCTCCCTCCGCTTCGTCCAAGCTTCGTGTCCAAGATCCATACCTTCCATCACAAGTACCACCACATCCGCGATGAAGTCAAGCGCGGTGAAGTCAAGCTCCAGTACTGCGAGACTTCTGTGATGCTAGCGGACATCATGACGAAGGCGCTTGCGGGACCACGTCACACGGATCTGACGGTGGCTCTCGGCATTCGTGGGACTTCGAATTGAGGGGGCGTATTGAGGGTTATTGAGGGTTGCTGGTCTTGGGTACTGTGTACCAGTTGTACCCATTAACCGGTTAACCCGAACCGGTCCAATCCGAACCCACGTTGATTATGGTGATTACGGTAAGTTGTTTACGCCACCGATGATTAGACGAGTAGGATGATTGGATGAACACCGGTGAGTGATGGTTGATTAGATGCACTAGGTGATAGGACGCAGGGTCGCGTGTCTATAACAGTAGGATGTAAGCTCCAACAATTCAATCACTTTCGAATCTTCATTCTACCCCTCAAGTGCCTTCGCTCCGGTCCCGCCGTCTGCGACGACCCTCCCTCCGCTTCGTCCAAGCTTCGTGTCCAAGATCCATACCTTCCATCACAAGTACCACCACATCCGCGATGAAGTCAAGCGCGGTGAAGTCAAGCTCCAGTACTGCGAGACTTCTGTGATGCTAGCGGACATCATGACGAAGGCGCTTGCGGGACCACGTCACACGGATCTGACGGTGGCTCTCGGCATTCGTGGGACTTCGAATTGAGGGGGCGTATTGAGGGTTATTGAGGGTTGCTGGTCTTGGGTACTGTGTACCAGTTGTACCCATTAACCGGGTAACCCGAACCGGTCCAATCCGAACCCACGATGATTATGGTGATTACGGTAAGTTGTTTACGCCACCGATGATTAGACGAGTAGGATGATTGGATGAACACCGGTGAGTGATGGTTGATTAGATGCACTAGGTGATAGGACGCAGGGTCGCGTGTCTATAACAGTAGGATGTAAGCTCCAACAATTCAATCACTTTCGAATCTTCATTCTACCCCTCAAGTGCCTTCGCTCCGGTCCCGCCGTCTGTGACGACCCTCCCTCCGCTTCGTCCAAGCTTCGTGTCCAAGATCTATACCTTCCATCAAAGTACTGCGAGACTTCTGTGATGCTAGCGGACATCATGACGAAGGCGCTTGCGGGACCACGTCACACGGATCTGACGGTGGCTCTCGGCATTCGTGGGACTTCGAATTGAGGGGGCGTATTGAGGGTTATTGAGGGTTGCTGGTCTTGGGTACTGTGTACCAGTTGTACCCATTAAGCGGTTAACCCGAACCGGTCCAATCCGAACCCACGATGATTATGGTGATTACGGTAAGTTGTTTACGCCACCGATGATTAGACGAGTAGGATGATTGGATGAACACCGGTGAGTGATGGTTGATTAGATGCACTAGGTGATAGGACGCAGGGTCGCGTGTCTATAACAGTAGGATGTAAGCTCCAACAATTCAATCACTTTCGAATCTTCATTCTACCCCTCAAGTGCCTTCGCTCCGGTCCCGCCGTCTGCGACGACCCTCCCTCCGCTTCGTCCAAGCTTCGTGTCCAAGATCCATACCTTCCATCACAAGTACCACCACATCCGCGATGAAGTCAAGCGCGGTGAAGTCAAGCTCCAGTACTGCGAGACTTCTGTGATGCTAGCGGACATCATGACGAAGGCGCTTGCGGGACCACGTCACACGGATCTGACGGTGGCTCTCGGCATTCGTGGGACTTCGAATTGAGGGGGCGTATTGAGGGTTATTGAGGGTTGCTGGTCTTGGGTACTGTGTACCAGTTGTACCCATTAACCGGTTAACCCGAACCGGTCCAATCCGAACCCACGATGATTATGGTGATTACGGTAAGTTGTTTACGCCACCGATGATTAGACGAGTAGGATGATTGGATGAACACCGGTGAGTGATGGTTGATTAGATGCACTAGGTGATAGGACGCAGGGTCGCGTGTCTATAACAGTAGGATGTAAGCTCCAACAATTCAATCACTTTCGAATCTTCATTCTACCCCTCAAGTGCCTTCGCTCCGGTCCCGCCGTCTGCGACGACCCTCCCTCCGCTTCGTCCAAGCTTCGTGTCCAAGATCCATACCTTCCATCACAAGTACCACCACATCCGCGATGAAGTCAAGCGCGGTGAAGTCAAGCTCCAGTACTGCGAGACTTCTGTGATGCTAGCGGACATCATGACGAAGGCGCTTGCGGGACCACGTCACACGGATCTGACGGTGGCTCTCGGCATTCGTGGGACTTCGAATTGAGGGGGCGTATTGAGGGTTATTGAGGGTTGCTGGTCTTGGGTACTGTGTACCAGTTGTACCCATTAACCGGTTAACCCGAACCGGTCCAATCCGAACCCACGATGATTATGGTGATTACGGTAAGTTGTTTACGCCACCGATGATTAGACGAGTAGGATGATTGGATGAACACCGGTGAGTGATGGTTGATTAGATGCACTAGGTGATAGGACGCAGGGTCGCGTGTCTATAACAGTAGGATGTAAGCTCCAACAATTCAATCACTTTCGAATCTTCATTCTACCCCTCAAGTGCCTTCGCTCCGGTCCCGCCGTCTGCGACGACCCTCCCTCCGCTTCGTCCAAGCTTCGTGTCCAAGATCCATACCTTCCATCACAAGTACCACCACATCCGCGATGAAGTCAAGCGCGGTGAAGTCAAGCTCCAGTACTGCGAGACTTCTGTGATGCTAGCGGACATCATGACGAAGGCGCTTGCGGGACCACGTCACACGGATCTGACGGTGGCTCTCGGCATTCGTGGGACTTCGAATTGAGGGGGCGTATTGAGGGTTATTGAGGGTTGCTGGTCTTGGGTACTGTGTACCAGTTGTACCCATTAACCGGGTAACCCGAACCGGTCCAATCCGAACCCACGATGATTATGGTGATTACGGTAAGTTGTTTACGCCACCGATGATTAGACGAGTAGGATGATTGGATGAACACTGGTGAGTGATGGTTGATTAGATGCACTAGGTGATAGGACGCAGGGTCGCGTGTCTATAACAGTAGGATGTAAGCTCCAACAATTCAATCACTTTCGAATCTTTCATTCTACCCCTCAAGTGCCTTCGCTCCGGTCCCGCCGTCTGCGACGACCCTCCCTCCGCTTCGTCCAAGCTTCGTGTCCAAGATCCATACCTTTCATCACAAGTACCACCACATCCGCGATGAAGTCAAGCGCGGTGAAGTCAAGCTCCAGTACTGCGAGACTTCTGTGATGCTAGCGGACATCATGACGAAGGCGCTTGCGGGACCACGTCACACGGATCTGACGGTGGCTCTCGGCATTCGTGGGACTTCGAATTGAGGGGGCGTATTGAGGGTTATTGAGGGTTGCTGGTCTTGGGTACTGTGTACCAGTTGTACCCATTAACCGGTTAACCCGAACCGGTCCAATCCGAACCCACGATGATTATGGTGATTACGGTAAGTTGTTTACGCCACCGATGATTAGACGAGTAGGATGATTGGATGAACACCGGTGAGTGATGGTTGATTAGATGCACTAGGTGATAGGACGCAGGGTCGCGTGTCTATAACAGTAGGATGTAAGCTCCAACAATTCAATCACTTTCGAATCTTCATTCTACCCCTCAAGTGCCTTCGCTCCGGTCCCGCCGTCTGTGACGACCCTCCCTCCGCTTCGTCCAAGCTTCGTGTCCAAGATCTATACCTTCCATCAAAGTACTGCAAGACTTCTGTGATGCTAGCGGACATCATGACGAAGGCGCTTGCGGGACCACGTCACACGGATCTGACGGTGGCTCTCGGCATTCGTGGGACTTCGAATTGAGGGGGCGTATTGAGGGTTATTGAGGGTTGCTGGTCTTGGGTACTGTGTACCAGTTGTACCCATTAACCGGTTAACCCGAACCGGTCCAATCCGAACCCACGATGATTATGGTGATTACGGTAAGTTGTTTACGCCACCGATGATTAGACGAGTAGGATGATTGGATGAACACCGGTGAGTGATGGTTGATTAGATGCACTAGGTGATAGGACGCAGGGTCGCGTGTCTATAACAGTAGGATGTAAGCTCCAACAATTCAATCACTTTCGAATCTTCATTCTACCCCTCAATTGCCTTCGCTCCGGTCCCGCCGTCTGCGACGACCCTCCCTCCGCTTCGTCCAAGCTTCGTGTCCAAGATCCATACCTTCCATCACAAGTACCACCACATCCGCGATGAAGTCAAGCGCGGTGAAGTCAAGCTCCAGTACTGCGAGACTTCTGTGATGCTAGCGGACATCATGACGAAGGCGCTTGCGGGACCACGTCACACGGATCTGACGGTGGCTCTCGGCATTCGTGGGACTTCGAATTGAGGGGGCGTATTGAGGGTTATTGAGGGTTGCTGGTCTTGGGTACTGTGTACCAGTTGTACCCATTAACCGGGTAACCCGAACCGGTCCAATCCGAACCCACGATGATTATGGTGATTACGGTAAGTTGTTTACGCCACCGATGATTAGACGAGTAGGATGATTGGATGAACACTGGTGAGTGATGGTTGATTAGATGCACTAGGTGATAGGACGCAGGGTCGCGTGTCTATAACAGTAGGATGTAAGCTCCAACAATTCAATCACTTTCGAATCTTTCATTCTACCCCTCAAGTGCCTTCGCTCCGGTCCCGCCGTCTGCGACGACCCTCCCTCCGCTTCGTCCAAGCTTCGTGTCCAAGATCCATACCTTCCATCACAAGTACCACCACATCCGCGATGAAGTCAAGCGCGGTGAAGTCAAGCTCCAGTACTGCGAGACTTCTGTGATGCTAGCGGACATCATGACGAAGGCGCTTGCGGGACCACGTCACACGGATCTGACGGTGGCTCTCGGCATTCGTGGGACTTCGAATTGAGGGGGCGTATTGAGGGTTATTGAGGGTTGCTGGTCTTGGGTACTGTGTACCAGTTGTACCCATTAACCGGTTAACCCGAACCGGTCCAATCCGAACCCACGATGATTATGGTGATTACGGTAAGTTGTTTACGCCACCGATGATTAGACGAGTAGGATGATTGGATGAACACCGGTGAGTGATGGTTGATTAGATGCACTAGGTGATAGGACGCAGGGTCGCGTGTCTATAACAGTAGGATGTAAGCTCCAACAATTCAATCACTTTCGAATCTTCATTCTACCCCTCAAGTGCCTTCGCTCCGGTCCCGCCGTCTGCGACGACCCTCCCTCCGCTTCGTCCAAGCTTCGTGTCCAAGATCCATACCTTCCATCACAAGTACCACCACATCCGCGATGAAGTCAAGCGCGGTGAAGTCAAGCTCCAGTACTGCGAGACTTCTGTGATGCTAGCGGACATCATGACGAAGGCGCTTGCGGGACCACGTCACACGGATCTGACGGTGGCTCTCGGCATTCGTGGGACTTCGAATTGAGGGGGCGTATTGAGGGTTATTGAGGGTTGCTGGTCTTGGGTACTGTGTACCAGTTGTACCCATTAAGCGGTTAACCCGAACCGGTCCAATCCGAACCCACGATGATTATGGTGATTACGGTAAGTTGTTTACGCCACCGATGATTAGACGAGTAGGATGATTGGATGAACACCGGTGAGTGATGGTTGATTAGATGCACTAGGTGATAGGACGCAGGGTCGCGTGTCTATAACAGTAGGATGTAAGCTCCAACAATTCAATCACTTTCGAATCTTCATTCTACCCCTCAAGTGCCTTCGCTCCGGTCCCGCCGTCTGCGACGACCCTCCCTCCGCTTCGTCCAAGCTTCGTGTCCAAGATCCATACCTTCCATCACAAGTACCACCACATCCGCGATGAAGTCAAGCGCGGTGAAGTCAAGCTCCAGTACTGCGAGACTTCTGTGATGCTAGCGGACATCATGACGAAGGCGCTTGCGGGACCACGTCACACGGATCTGACGGTGGCTCTCGGCATTCGTGGGACTTCGAATTGAGGGGGCGTATTGAGGGTTATTGAGGGTTGCTGGTCTTGGGTACTGTGTACCAGTTGTACCCATTAAGCGGTTAACCCGAACCGGTCCAATCCGAACCCACGATGATTATGGTGATTACGGTAAGTTGTTTACGCCACCGATGATTAGACGAGTAGGATGATTGGATGAACACCGGTGAGTGATGGTTGATTAGATGCACTAGGTGATAGGACGCAGGGTCGCGTGTCTATAACAGTAGGATGTAAGCTCCAACAATTCAATCACTTTCGAATCTTCATTCTACCCCTCAAGTGCCTTCGCTCCGGTCCCGCCGTCTGCGACGACCCTCCCTCCGCTTCGTCCAAGCTTCGTGTCCAAGATCCATACCTTCCATCACAAGTACCACCACATCCGCGATGAAGTCAAGCGCGGTGAAGTCAAGCTCCAGTACTGCGAGACTTCTGTGATGCTAGCGGACATCATGACGAAGGCGCTTGCGGGACCACGTCACACGGATCTGACGGTGGCTCTCGGCATTCGTGGGACTTCGAATTGAGGGGGCGTATTGAGGGTTATTGAGGGTTGCTGGTCTTGGGTACTGTGTACCAGTTGTACCCATTAAGCGGTTAACCCGAACCGGTCCAATCCGAACCCACGATGATTATGGTGATTACGGTAAGTTGTTTACGCCACCGATGATTAGACGAGTAGGATGATTGGATGAACACCGGTGAGTGATGGTTGATTAGATGCACTAGGTGATAGGACGCAGGGTCGCGTGTCTATAACAGTAGGATGTAAGCTCCAACAATTCAATCACTTTCGAATCTTCATTCTACCCCTCAAGTGCCTTCGCTCCGGTCCCGCCGTCTGCGACGACCCTCCCTCCGCTTCGTCCAAGCTTCGTGTCCAAGATCCATACCTTCCATCACAAGTACCACCACATCCGCGATGAAGTCAAGCGCGGTGAAGTCAAGCTCCAGTACTGCGAGACTTCTGTGATGCTAGCGGACATCATGACGAAGGCGCTTGCGGGACCACGTCACACGGATCTGACGGTGGCTCTCGGCATTCGTGGGACTTCGAATTGAGGGGGCGTATTGAGGGTTATTGAGGGTTGCTGGTCTTGGGTACTGTGTACCAGTTGTACCCATTAACCGGTTAACCCGAACCGGTCCAATCCGAACCCACGATGATTATGGTGATTACGGTAAGTTGTTTACGCCACCGATGATTAGACGAGTAGGATGATTGGATGAACACCGGTGAGTGATGGTTGATTAGATGCACTAGGTGATAGGACGCAGGGTCGCGTGTCTATAACAGTAGGATGTAAGCTCCAACAATTCAATCACTTTCGAATCTTCATTCTACCCCTCAAGTGCCTTCGCTCCGGTCCCGCCGTCTGTGACGACCCTCCCTCCGCTTCGTCCAAGCTTCGTGTCCAAGATCTATACCTTCCATCACAAGTACCACCACATCCGCGATGAAGTCAAGCGCGGTGAAGTCAAGCTCCAGTACTGCGAGACTTCTGTGATGCTAGCGGACATCATGACGAAGGCGCTTGCGGGACCACGTCACACGGATCTGACGGTGGCTCTCGGCATTCGTGGGACTTCGAATTGAGGGGGCGTATTGAGGGTTATTGAGGGTTGCTGGTCTTGGGTACTGTGTACCAGTTGTACCCATTAAGCGGTTAACCCGAACCGGTCCAATCCGAACCCACGTTGATTATGGTGATTACGGTAAGTTGTTTACGCCACCGATGATTAGACGAGTAGGATGATTGGATGAACACCGGTGAGTGATGGTTGATTAGATGCACTAGGTGATAGGACGCAGGGTCGCGTGTCTATAACAGTAGGATGTAAGCTCCAACAATTCAATCACTTTCGAATCTTCATTCTACCCCTCAAGTGCCTTCGCTCCGGTCCCGCCGTCTGCGACGACCCTCCCTCCGCTTCGTCCAAGCTTCGTGTCCAAGATCCATACCTTCCATCACAAGTACCACCACATCCGCGATGAAGTCAAGCGCGGTGAAGTCAAGCTCCAGTACTGCGAGACTTCTGTGATGCTAGCGGACATCATGACGAAGGCGCTTGCGGGACCACGTCACACGGATCTGACGGTGGCTCTCGGCATTCGTGGGACTTCGAATTGAGGGGGCGTATTGAGGGTTATTGAGGGTTGCTGGTCTTGGGTACTGTGTACCAGTTGTACCCATTAAGCGGTTAACCCGAACCGGTCCAATCCGAACCCACGATGATTATGGTGATTACGGTAAGTTGTTTACGCCACCGATGATTAGACGAGTAGGATGATTGGATGAACACCGGTGAGTGATGGTTGATTAGATGCACTAGGTGATAGGACGCAGGGTCGCGTGTCTATAACAGTAGGATGTAAGCTCCAACAATTCAATCACTTTCGAATCTTCATTCTACCCCTCAATTGCCTTCGCTCCGGTCCCGCCGTCTGCGACGACCCTCCCTCCGCTTCGTCCAAGCTTCGTGTCCAAGATCCATACCTTCCATCACAAGTACCACCACATCCGCGATGAAGTCAAGCGCGGTGAAGTCAAGCTCCAGTACTGCGAGACTTCTGTGATGCTAGCGGACATCATGACGAAGGCGCTTGCGGGACCACGTCACACGGATCTGACGGTGGCTCTCGGCATTCGTGGGACTTCGAATTGAGGGGGCGTATTGAGGGTTATTGAGGGTTGCTGGTCTTGGGTACTGTGTACCAGTTGTACCCATTAAGCGGTTAACCCGAACCGGTCCAATCCGAACCCACGATGATTATGGTGATTACGGTAAGTTGTTTACGCCACCGATGATTAGACGAGTAGGATGATTGGATGAACACCGGTGAGTGATGGTTGATTAGATGCACTAGGTGATAGGACGCAGGGTCGCGTGTCTATAACAGTAGGATGTAAGCTCCAACAATTCAATCACTTTCGAATCTTCATTCTACCCCTCAATTGCCTTCGCTCCGGTCCCGCCGTCTGCGACGACCCTCCCTCCGCTTCGTCCAAGCTTCGTGTCCAAGATCCATACCTTCCATCACAAGTACCACCACATCCGCGATGAAGTCAAGCGCGGTGAAGTCAAGCTCCAGTACTGCGAGACTTCTGTGATGCTAGCGGACATCATGACGAAGGCGCTTGCGGGACCACGTCACACGGATCTGACGGTGGCTCTCGGCATTCGTGGGACTTCGAATTGAGGGGGCGTATTGAGGGTTATTGAGGGTTGCTGGTCTTGGGTACTGTGTACCAGTTGTACCCATTAAGCGGTTAACCCGAACCGGTCCAATCCGAACCCACGTTGATTATGGTGATTACGGTAAGTTGTTTACGCCACCGATGATTAGACGAGTAGGATGATTGGATGAACACCGGTGAGTGATGGTTGATTAGATGCACTAGGTGATAGGACGCAGGGTCGCGTGTCTATAACAGTAGGATGTAAGCTCCAACAATTCAATCACTTTCGAATCTTCATTCTACCCCTCAAGTGCCTTCGCTCCGGTCCCGCCGTCTGCGACGACCCTCCCTCCGCTTCGTCCAAGCTTCGTGTCCAAGATCCATACCTTCCATCACAAGTACCACCACATCCGCGATGAAGTCAAGCGCGGTGAAGTCAAGCTCCAGTACTGCGAGACTTCTGTGATGCTAGCGGACATCATGACGAAGGCGCTTGCGGGACCACGTCACACGGATCTGACGGTGGCTCTCGGCATTCGTGGGACTTCGAATTGAGGGGGCGTATTGAGGGTTATTGAGGGTTGCTGGTCTTGGGTACTGTGTACCAGTTGTACCCATTAAGCGGTTAACCCGAACCGGTCCAATCCGAACCCACGTTGATTATGGTGATTACGGTAAGTTGTTTACGCCACCGATGATTAGACGAGTAGGATGATTGGATGAACACCGGTGAGTGATGGTTGATTAGATGCACTAGGTGATAGGACGCAGGGTCGCGTGTCTATAACAGTAGGATGTAAGCTCCAACAATTCAATCACTTTCGAATCTTCATTCTACCCCTCAAGTGCCTTCGCTCCGGTCCCGCCGTCTGCGACGACCCTCCCTCCGCTTCGTCCAAGCTTCGTGTCCAAGATCCATACCTTCCATCACAAGTACCACCACATCCGCGATGAAGTCAAGCGCGGTGAAGTCAAGCTCCAGTACTGCGAGACTTCTGTGATGCTAGCGGACATCATGACGAAGGCGCTTGCGGGACCACGTCACACGGATCTGACGGTGGCTCTCGGCATTCGTGGGACTTCGAATTGAGGGGGCGTATTGAGGGTTATTGAGGGTTGCTGGTCTTGGGTACTGTGTACCAGTTGTACCCATTAAGCGGTTAACCCGAACCGGTCCAATCCGAACCCACGATGATTATGGTGATTACGGTAAGTTGTTTACGCCACCGATGATTAGACGAGTAGGATGATTGGATGAACACCGGTGAGTGATGGTTGATTAGATGCACTAGGTGATAGGACGCAGGGTCGCGTGTCTATAACAGTAGGATGTAAGCTCCAACAATTCAATCACTTTCGAATCTTCATTCTACCCCTCAAGTGCCTTCGCTCCGGTCCCGCCGTCTGTGACGACCCTCCCTCCGCTTCGTCCAAGCTTCGTGTCCAAGATCTATACCTTCCATCACAAGTACCACCACATCCGCGATGAAGTCAAGCGCGGTGAAGTCAAGCTCCAGTACTGCGAGACTTCTGTGATGCTAGCGGACATCATGACGAAGGCGCTTGCGGGACCACGTCACACGGATCTGACGGTGGCTCTCGGCATTCGTGGGACTTCGAATTGAGGGGGCGTATTGAGGGTTATTGAGGGTTGCTGGTCTTGGGTACTGTGTACCAGTTGTACCCATTAAGCGGTTAACCCGAACCGGTCCAATCCGAACCCACGTTGATTATGGTGATTACGGTAAGTTGTTTACGCCACCGATGATTAGACGAGTAGGATGATTGGATGAACACCGGTGAGTGATGGTTGATTAGATGCACTAGGTGATAGGACGCAGGGTCGCGTGTCTATAACAGTAGGATGTAAGCTCCAACAATTCAATCACTTTCGAATCTTCATTCTACCCCTCAAGTGCCTTCGCTCCGGTCCCGCCGTCTGCGACGACCCTCCCTCCGCTTCGTCCAAGCTTCGTGTCCAAGATCCATACCTTCCATCACAAGTACCACCACATCCGCGATGAAGTCAAGCGCGGTGAAGTCAAGCTCCAGTACTGCGAGACTTCTGTGATGCTAGCGGACATCATGACGAAGGCGCTTGCGGGACCACGTCACACGGATCTGACGGTGGCTCTCGGCATTCGTGGGACTTCGAATTGAGGGGGCGTATTGAGGGTTATTGAGGGTTGCTGGTCTTGGGTACTGTGTACCAGTTGTACCCATTAAGCGGTTAACCCGAACCGGTCCAATCCGAACCCACGATGATTATGGTGATTACGGTAAGTTGTTTACGCCACCGATGATTAGACGAGTAGGATGATTGGATGAACACCGGTGAGTGATGGTTGATTAGATGCACTAGGTGATAGGACGCAGGGTCGCGTGTCTATAACAGTAGGATGTAAGCTCCAACAATTCAATCACTTTCGAATCTTCATTCTACCCCTCAAGTGCCTTCGCTCCGGTCCCGCCGTCTGTGACGACCCTCCCTCCGCTTCGTCCAAGCTTCGTGTCCAAGATCTATACCTTCCATCACAAGTACCACCACATCCGCGATGAAGTCAAGCGCGGTGAAGTCAAGCTCCAGTACTGCGAGACTTCTGTGATGCTAGCGGACATCATGACGAAGGCGCTTGCGGGACCACGTCACACGGATCTGACGGTGGCTCTCGGCATTCGTGGGACTTCGAATTGAGGGGGCGTATTGAGGGTTATTGAGGGTTGCTGGTCTTGGGTACTGTGTACCAGTTGTACCCATTAACCGGTTAACCCGAACCGGTCCAATCCGAACCCACGATGATTATGGTGATTACGGTAAGTTGTTTACGCCACCGATGATTAGACGAGTAGGATGATTGGATGAACACCGGTGAGTGATGGTTGATTAGATGCACTAGGTGATAGGACGCAGGGTCGCGTGTCTATAACAGTAGGATGTAAGCTCCAACAATTCAATCACTTTCGAATCTTCATTCTACCCCTCAAGTGCCTTCGCTCCGGTCCCGCCGTCTGCGACGACCCTCCCTCCGCTTCGTCCAAGCTTCGTGTCCAAGATCCATACCTTCCATCACAAGTACCACCACATCCGCGATGAAGTCAAGCGCGGTGAAGTCAAGCTCCAGTACTGCGAGACTTCTGTGATGCTAGCGGACATCATGACGAAGGCGCTTGCGGGACCACGTCACACGGATCTGACGGTGGCTCTCGGCATTCGTGGGACTTCGAATTGAGGGGGCGTATTGAGGGTTATTGAGGGTTGCTGGTCTTGGGTACTGTGTACCAGTTGTACCCATTAACCGGGTAACCCGAACCGGTCCAATCCGAACCCACGATGATTATGGTGATTACGGTAAGTTGTTTACGCCACCGATGATTAGACGAGTAGGATGATTGGATGAACACCGGTGAGTGATGGTTGATTAGATGCACTAGGTGATAGGACGCAGGGTCGCGTGTCTATAACAGTAGGATGTAAGCTCCAACAATTCAATCACTTTCGAATCTTCATTCTACCCCTCAAGTGCCTTCGCTCCGGTCCCGCCGTCTGCGACGACCCTCCCTCCGCTTCGTCCAAGCTTCGTGTCCAAGATCCATACCTTCCATCACAAGTACCACCACATCCGCGATGAAGTCAAGCGCGGTGAAGTCAAGCTCCAGTACTGCGAGACTTCTGTGATGCTAGCGGACATCATGACGAAGGCGCTTGCGGGACCACGTCACACGGATCTGACGGTGGCTCTCGGCATTCGTGGGACTTCGAATTGAGGGGGCGTATTGAGGGTTATTGAGGGTTGCTGGTCTTGGGTACTGTGTACCAGTTGTACCCATTAAGCGGTTAACCCGAACCGGTCCAATCCGAACCCACGATGATTATGGTGATTACGGTAAGTTGTTTACGCCACCGATGATTAGACGAGTAGGATGATTGGATGAACACCGGTGAGTGATGGTTGATTAGATGCACTAGGTGATAGGACGCAGGGTCGCGTGTCTATAACAGTAGGATGTAAGCTCCAACAATTCAATCACTTTCGAATCTTCATTCTACCCCTCAAGTGCCTTCGCTCCGGTCCCGCCGTCTGCGACGACCCTCCCTCCGCTTCGTCCAAGCTTCGTGTCCAAGATCCATACCTTCCATCACAAGTACCACCACATCCGCGATGAAGTCAAGCGCGGTGAAGTCAAGCTCCAGTACTGCGAGACTTCTGTGATGCTAGCGGACATCATGACGAAGGCGCTTGCGGGACCACGTCACACGGATCTGACGGTGGCTCTCGGCATTCGTGGGACTTCGAATTGAGGGGGCGTATTGAGGGTTATTGAGGGTTGCTGGTCTTGGGTACTGTGTACCAGTTGTACCCATTAACCGGGTAACCCGAACCGGTCCAATCCGAACCCACGATGATTATGGTGATTACGGTAAGTTGTTTACGCCACCGATGATTAGACGAGTAGGATGATTGGATGAACACCGGTGAGTGATGGTTGATTAGATGCACTAGGTGATAGGACGCAGGGTCGCGTGTCTATAACAGTAGGATGTAAGCTCCAACAATTCAATCACTTTCGAATCTTCATTCTACCCCTCAAGTGCCTTCGCTCCGGTCCCGCCGTCTGTGACGACCCTCCCTCCGCTTCGTCCAAGCTTCGTGTACAAGATCTATACCTTCCATCAAAGTACTGCGAGACTTCTGTGATGCTAGCGGACATCATGACGAAGGCGCTTGCGGGACCACGTCACACGGATCTGACGGTGGCTCTCGGCATTCGTGGGACTTCGAATTGAGGGGGCGTATTGAGGGTTATTGAGGGTTGCTGGTCTTGGGTACTGTGTACCAGTTGTACCCATTAACCGGGTAACCCGAACCGGTCCAATCCGAACCCACGATGATTATGGTGATTACGGTAAGTTGTTTACGCCACCGATGATTAGACGAGTAGGATGATTGGATGAACACCGGTGAGTGATGGTTGATTAGATGCACTAGGTGATAGGACGCAGGGTCGCGTGTCTATAACAGTAGGATGTAAGCTCCAACAATTCAATCACTTTCGAATCTTCATTCTACCCCTCAAGTGCCTTCGCTCCGGTCCCGCCGTCTGCGACGACCCTCCCTCCGCTTCGTCCAAGCTTCGTGTCCAAGATCCATACCTTCCATCACAAGTACCACCACATCCGCGATGAAGTCAAGCGCGGTGAAGTCAAGCTCCAGTACTGCGAGACTTCTGTGATGCTAGCGGACATCATGACGAAGGCGCTTGCGGGACCACGTCACACGGATCTGACGGTGGCTCTCGGCATTCGTGGGACTTCGAATTGAGGGGGCGTATTGAGGGTTATTGAGGGTTGCTGGTCTTGGGTACTGTGTACCAGTTGTACCCATTAAGCGGTTAACCCGAACCGGTCCAATCCGAACCCACGATGATTATGGTGATTACGGTAAGTTGTTTACGCCACCGATGATTAGACGAGTAGGATGATTGGATGAACACCGGTGAGTGATGGTTGATTAGATGCACTAGGTGATAGGACGCAGGGTCGCGTGTCTATAACAGTAGGATGTAAGCTCCAACAATTCAATCACTTTCGAATCTTCATTCTACCCCTCAAGTGCCTTCGCTCCGGTCCCGCCGTCTGTGACGACCCTCCCTCCGCTTCGTCCAAGCTTCGTGTCCAAGATCTATACCTTCCATCACAAGTACCACCACATCCGCGATGAAGTCAAGCGCGGTGAAGTCAAGCTCCAGTACTGCGAGACTTCTGTGATGCTAGCGGACATCATGACGAAGGCGCTTGCGGGACCACGTCACACGGATCTGACGGTGGCTCTCGGCATTCGTGGGACTTCGAATTGAGGGGGCGTATTGAGGGTTATTGAGGGTTGCTGGTCTTGGGTACTGTGTACCAGTTGTACCCATTAACCGGTTAACCCGAACCGGTCCAATCCGAACCCACGATGATTATGGTGATTACGGTAAGTTGTTTACGCCACCGATGATTAGACGAGTAGGATGATTGGATGAACACCGGTGAGTGATGGTTGATTAGATGCACTAGGTGATAGGACGCAGGGTCGCGTGTCTATAACAGTAGGATGTAAGCTCCAACAATTCAATCACTTTCGAATCTTCATTCTACCCCTCAAGTGCCTTCGCTCCGGTCCCGCCGTCTGTGACGACCCTCCCTCCGCTTCGTCCAAGCTTCGTGTCCAAGATCCATACCTTCCATCACAAGTACCACCACATCCGCGATGAAGTCAAGCGCGGTGAAGTCAAGCTCCAGTACTGCGAGACTTCTGTGATGCTAGCGGACATCATGACGAAGGCGCTTGCGGGACCACGTCACACGGATCTGACGGTGGCTCTCGGCATTCGTGGGACTTCGAATTGAGGGGGCGTATTGAGGGTTATTGAGGGTTGCTGGTCTTGGGTACTGTGTACCAGTTGTACCCATTAAGCGGTTAACCCGAACCGGTCCAATCCGAACCCACGATGATTATGGTGATTACGGTAAGTTGTTTACGCCACCGATGATTAGACGAGTAGGATGATTGGATGAACACCGGTGAGTGATGGTTGATTAGATGCACTAGGTGATAGGACGCAGGGTCGCGTGTCTATAACAGTAGGATGTAAGCTCCAACAATTCAATCACTTTCGAATCTTCATTCTACCCCTCAAGTGCCTTCGCTCCGGTCCCGCCGTCTGTGACGACCCTCCCTCCGCTTCGTCCAAGCTTCGTGTCCAAGATCTATACCTTCCATCAAAGTACTGCGAGACTTCTGTGATGCTAGCGGACATCATGACGAAGGCGCTTGCGGGACCACGTCACACGGATCTGACGGTGGCTCTCGGCATTCGTGGGACTTCGAATTGAGGGGGCGTATTGAGGGTTATTGAGGGTTGCTGGTCTTGGGTACTGTGTACCAGTTGTACCCATTAACCGGGTAACCCGAACCGGTCCAATCCGAACCCACGATGATTATGGTGATTACGGTAAGTTGTTTACGCCACCGATGATTAGACGAGTAGGATGATTGGATGAACACTGGTGAGTGATGGTTGATTAGATGCACTAGGTGATAGGACGCAGGGTCGCGTGTCTATAACAGTAGGATGTAAGCTCCAACAATTCAATCACTTTCGAATCTTCATTCTACCCCTCAAGTGCCTTCGCTCCGGTCCCGCCGTCTGCGACGACCCTCCCTCCGCTTCGTCCAAGCTTCGTGTCCAAGATCCATACCTTCCATCACAAGTACCACCACATCCGCGATGAAGTCAAGCGCGGTGAAGTCAAGCTCCAGTACTGCGAGACTTCTGTGATGCTAGCGGACATCATGACGAAGGCGCTTGCGGGACCACGTCACACGGATCTGACGGTGGCTCTCGGCATTCGTGGGACTTCGAATTGAGGGGGCGTATTGAGGGTTATTGAGGGTTGCTGGTCTTGGGTACTGTGTACCAGTTGTACCCATTAAGCGGTTAACCCGAACCGGTCCAATCCGAACCCACGATGATTATGGTGATTACGGTAAGTTGTTTACGCCACCGATGATTAGACGAGTAGGATGATTGGATGAACACCGGTGAGTGATGGTTGATTAGATGCACTAGGTGATAGGACGCAGGGTCGCGTGTCTATAACAGTAGGATGTAAGCTCCAACAATTCAATCACTTTCGAATCTTCATTCTACCCCTCAAGTGCCTTCGCTCCGGTCCCGCCGTCTGTGACGACCCTCCCTCCGCTTCGTCCAAGCTTCGTGTCCAAGATCTATACCTTCCATCAAAGTACTGCGAGACTTCTGTGATGCTAGCGGACATCATGACGAAGGCGCTTGCGGGACCACGTCACACGGATCTGACGGTGGCTCTCGGCATTCGTGGGACTTCGAATTGAGGGGGCGTATTGAGGGTTATTGAGGGTTGCTGGTCTTGGGTACTGTGTACCAGTTGTACCCATTAACCGGGTAACCCGAACCGGTCCAATCCGAACCCACGATGATTATGGTGATTACGGTAAGTTGTTTACGCCACCGATGATTAGACGAGTAGGATGATTGGATGAACACCGGTGAGTGATGGTTGATTAGATGCACTAGGTGATAGGACGCAGGGTCGCGTGTCTATAACAGTAGGATGTAAGCTCCAACAATTCAATCACTTTCGAATCTTCATTCTACCCCTCAAGTGCCTTCGCTCCGGTCCCGCCGTCTGCGACGACCCTCCCTCCGCTTCGTCCAAGCTTCGTGTCCAAGATCCATACCTTCCATCACAAGTACCACCACATCCGCGATGAAGTCAAGCGCGGTGAAGTCAAGCTCCAGTACTGCGAGACTTCTGTGATGCTAGCGGACATCATGACGAAGGCGCTTGCGGGACCACGTCACACGGATCTGACGGTGGCTCTCGGCATTCGTGGGACTTCGAATTGAGGGGGCGTATTGAGGGTTATTGAGGGTTGCTGGTCTTGGGTACTGTGTACCAGTTGTACCCATTAACCGGGTAACCCGAACCGGTCCAATCCGAACCCACGATGATTATGGTGATTACGGTAAGTTGTTTACGCCACCGATGATTAGACGAGTAGGATGATTGGATGAACACCGGTGAGTGATGGTTGATTAGATGCACTAGGTGATAGGACGCAGGGTCGCGTGTCTATAACAGTAGGATGTAAGCTCCAACAATTCAATCACTTTCGAATCTTCATTCTACCCCTCAAGTGCCTTCGCTCCGGTCCCGCCGTCTGTGACGACCCTCCCTCCGCTTCGTCCAAGCTTCGTGTACAAGATCTATACCTTCCATCAAAGTACTGCGAGACTTCTGTGATGCTAGCGGACATCATGACGAAGGCGCTTGCGGGACCACGTCACACGGATCTGACGGTGGCTCTCGGCATTCGTGGGACTTCGAATTGAGGGGGCGTATTGAGGGTTATTGAGGGTTGCTGGTCTTGGGTACTGTGTACCAGTTGTACCCATTAACCGGGTAACCCGAACCGGTCCAATCCGAACCCACGTTGATTATGGTGATTACGGTAAGTTGTTTACGCCACCGATGATTAGACGAGTAGGATGATTGGATGAACACCGGTGAGTGATGGTTGATTAGATGCACTAGGTGATAGGACGCAGGGTCGCGTGTCTATAACAGTAGGATGTAAGCTCCAACAATTCAATCACTTTCGAATCTTCATTCTACCCCTCAAGTGCCTTCGCTCCGGTCCCGCCGTCTGCGACGACCCTCCCTCCGCTTCGTCCAAGCTTCGTGTCCAAGATCCATACCTTCCATCACAAGTACCACCACATCCGCGATGAAGTCAAGCGCGGTGAAGTCAAGCTCCAGTACTGCGAGACTTCTGTGATGCTAGCGGACATCATGACGAAGGCGCTTGCGGGACCACGTCACACGGATCTGACGGTGGCTCTCGGCATTCGTGGGACTTCGAATTGAGGGGGCGTATTGAGGGTTATTGAGGGTTGCTGGTCTTGGGTACTGTGTACCAGTTGTACCCATTAACCGGTTAACCCGAACCGGTCCAATCCGAACCCACGATGATTATGGTGATTACGGTAAGTTGTTTACGCCACCGATGATTAGACGAGTAGGATGATTGGATGAACACCGGTGAGTGATGGTTGATTAGATGCACTAGGTGATAGGACGCAGGGTCGCGTGTCTATAACAGTAGGATGTAAGCTCCAACAATTCAATCACTTTCGAATCTTCATTCTACCCCTCAAGTGCCTTCGCTCCGGTCCCGCCGTCTGCGACGACCCTCCCTCCGCTTCGTCCAAGCTTCGTGTCCAAGATCCATACCTTCCATCACAAGTACCACCACATCCGCGATGAAGTCAAGCGCGGTGAAGTCAAGCTCCAGTACTGCGAGACTTCTGTGATGCTAGCGGACATCATGACGAAGGCGCTTGCGGGACCACGTCACACGGATCTGACGGTGGCTCTCGGCATTCGTGGGACTTCGAATTGAGGGGGCGTATTGAGGGTTATTGAGGGTTGCTGGTCTTGGGTACTGTGTACCAGTTGTACCCATTAAGCGGTTAACCCGAACCGGTCCAATCCGAACCCACGTTGATTATGGTGATTACGGTAAGTTGTTTACGCCACCGATGATTAGACGAGTAGGATGATTGGATGAACACCGGTGAGTGATGGTTGATTAGATGCACTAGGTGATAGGACGCAGGGTCGCGTGTCTATAACAGTAGGATGTAAGCTCCAACAATTCAATCACTTTCGAATCTTCATTCTACCCCTCAAGTGCCTTCGCTCCGGTCCCGCCGTCTGCGACGACCCTCCCTCCGCTTCGTCCAAGCTTCGTGTCCAAGATCTATACCTTCCATCAGAGTACTGCGAGACTTCTGTGATGCTAGCGGACATCATGACGAAGGCGCTTGCGGGACCACGTCACACGGATCTGACGGTGGCTCTCGGCATTCGTGGGACTTCGAATTGAGGGGGCGTATTGAGGGTTATTGAGGGTTGCTGGTCTTGGGTACTGTGTACCAGTTGTACCCATTAACCGGGTAACCCGAACCGGTCCAATCCGAACCCACGTTGATTATGGTGATTACGGTAAGTTGTTTACGCCACCGATGATTAGACGAGTAGGATGATTGGATGAACACCGGTGAGTGATGGTTGATTAGATGCACTAGGTGATAGGACGCAGGGTCGCGTGTCTATAACAGTAGGATGTAAGCTCCAACAATTCAATCACTTTCGAATCTTCATTCTACCCCTCAAGTGCCTTCGCTCCGGTCCCGCCGTCTGCGACGACCCTCCCTCCGCTTCGTCCAAGCTTCGTGTCCAAGATCTATACCTTCCATCAGAGTACTGCGAGACTTCTGTGATGCTAGCGGACATCATGACGAAGGCGCTTGCGGGACCACGTCACACGGATCTGACGGTGGCTCTCGGCATTCGTGGGACTTCGAATTGAGGGGGCGTATTGAGGGTTATTGAGGGTTGCTGGTCTTGGGTACTGTGTACCAGTTGTACCCATTAACCGGTTAACCCGAACCGGTCCAATCCGAACCCACGTTGATTATGGTGATTACGGTAAGTTGTTTACGCCACCGATGATTAGACGAGTAGGATGATTGGATGAACACCGGTGAGTGATGGTTGATTAGATGCACTAGGTGATAGGACGCAGGGTCGCGTGTCTATAACAGTAGGATGTAAGCTCCAACAATTCAATCACTTTCGAATCTTCATTCTACCCCTCAAGTGCCTTCGCTTCGGTCCCGCCGTCTGTGACGACCCTCCCTCCGCTTCGTCCAAGCTTCGTGTCCAAGATCTATACCTTCCATCAGAGTACTGCGAGACTTCTGTGATGCTAGCGGACATCATGACGAAGGCTCTCGCGGGACCACGCCATACGGATCTGACGGTGGCTCTCGGCATTCGTGGGACTTCGAATTGAGGGGGCGTATTGAGGGTTATTGAGGGTTGCTGGTCTTGGGTACTGTGTACCAGTTGTACCCATTAACCGGGTAACCCGAACCGGTCCAATCCGAACCCACGATGATTATGGTGATTACGGTAAGTTGTTTACGCCACCGATGATTAGACGAGTAGGATGATTGGATGAACACCGGTGAGTGATGGTTGATTAGATGCACTAGGTGATAGGACGCAGGGTCGCGTGTCTATAACAGTAGGATGTAAGCTCCAACAATTCAATCACTTTCGAATCTTCATTCTACCCCTCAAGTGCCTTCGCTCCGGTCCCGCCGTCTGCGACGACCCTCCCTCCGCTTCGTCCAAGCTTCGTGTCCAAGATCTATACCTTCCATCAGAGTACTGCGAGACTTCTGTGATGCTAGCGGACATCATGACGAAGGCGCTTGCGGGACCACGTCACACGGATCTGACGGTGGCTCTCGGCATTCGTGGGACTTCGAATTGAGGGGGCGTATTGAGGGTTATTGAGGGTTGCTGGTCTTGGGTACTGTGTACCAGTTGTACCCATTAACCGGTTAACCCGAACCGGTCCAATCCGAACCCACGTTGATTATGGTGATTACGGTAAGTTGTTTACGCCACCGATGATTAGACGAGTAGGATGATTGGATGAACACCGGTGAGTGATGGTTGATTAGATGCACTAGGTGATAGGACGCAGGGTCGCGTGTCTATAACAGTAGGATGTAAGCTCCAACAATTCAATCACTTTCGAATCTTCATTCTACCCCTCAAGTGCCTTCGCTTCGGTCCCGCCGTCTGTGACGACCCTCCCTCCGCTTCGTCCAAGCTTCGTGTCCAAGATCTATACCTTCCATCAGAGTACTGCGAGACTTCTGTGATGCTAGCGGACATCATGACGAAGGCTCTCGCGGGACCACGCCATACGGATCTGACGGTGGCTCTCGGCATTCGTGGGACTTCGAATTGAGGGGGCGTATTGAGGGTTATTGAGGGTTGCTGGTCTTGGGTACTGTGTACCAGTTGTACCCATTAACCGGTTAACCCGAACCGGTCCAATCCGAACCCACGATGATTATGGTGATTACGGTAAGTTGTTTACGCCACCGATGATTAGACGAGTAGGATGATTGGATGAACACCGGTGAGTGATGGTTGATTAGATGCACTAGGTGATAGGACGCAGGGTCGCGTGTCTATAACAGTAGGATGTAAGCTCCAACAATTCAATCACTTTCGAATCTTCATTCTACCCCTCAAGTGCCTTCGCTCCGGTCCCGCCGTCTGCGACGACCCTCCCTCCGCTTCGTCCAAGCTTCGTGTCCAAGATCTATACCTTCCATCAGAGTACTGCGAGACTTCTGTGATGCTAGCGGACATCATGACGAAGGCGCTTGCGGGACCACGTCACACGGATCTGACGGTGGCTCTCGGCATTCGTGGGACTTCGAATTGAGGGGGCGTATTGAGGGTTATTGAGGGTTGCTGGTCTTGGGTACTGTGTACCAGTTGTACCCATTAACCGGTTAACCCGAACCGGTCCAATCCGAACCCACGTTGATTATGGTGATTACGGTAAGTTGTTTACGCCACCGATGATTAGACGAGTAGGATGATTGGATGAACACCGGTGAGTGATGGTTGATTAGATGCACTAGGTGATAGGACGCAGGGTCGCGTGTCTATAACAGTAGGATGTAAGCTCCAACAATTCAATCACTTTCGAATCTTCATTCTACCCCTCAAGTGCCTTCGCTCCGGTCCTGCCGTCTGCGACGACCCTCCCTCCACTTCGTCCAAGCTTCGTGTCCAAGATCCATACCTTCCATCACAAGTACCACCACATCCGCGATGAAGTCAAGCGCGGTGAAGTCAAGCTCCAGTACTGCGAGACTTCTGTGATGCTAGCGGACATCATGACGAAGGCTCTCGCGGGACCACGTCACACGGATCTGACGGTGGCTCTCGGCATTCGTGGGACTTCGAATTGAGGGGGCGTATTGAGGGTTATTGAGGGTTGCTGGTCTTGGGTACTGTGTACCAGTTGTACCCATTAACCGGTTAACCCGAACCGGTCCAATCCGAACCCACGATGATTATGGTGATTACGGTAAGTTGTTTACGCCACCGATGATTAGACGAGTAGGATGATTGGATGAACACCGGTGAGTGATGGTTGATTAGATGCACTAGGTGATAGGACGCAGGGTCGCGTGTCTATAACAGTAGGATGTAAGCTCCAACAATTCAATCACTTTCGAATCTTCATTCTACCCCTCAAGTGCCTTCGCTCCGGTCCCGCCGTCTGTGACGACCCTCCCTCCGCTTCGTCCAAGCTTCGTGTCCAAGATCTATACCTTCCATCAGAGTACTGCGAGACTTCTGTGATGCTAGCGGACATCATGACGAAGGCGCTTGCGGGACCACGTCACACGGATCTGACGGTGGCTCTCGGCATTCGTGGGACTTCGAATTGAGGGGGCGTATTGAGGGTTATTGAGGGTTGCTGGTCTTGGGTACTGTGTACCAGTTGTACCCATTAAGCGGTTAACCCGAACCGGTCCAATCCGAACCCACGATGATTATGGTGATTACGGTAAGTTGTTTACGCCACCGATGATTAGACGAGTAGGATGATTGGATGAACACCGGTGAGTGATGGTTGATTAGATGCACTAGGTGATAGGACGCAGGGTCGCGTGTCTATAACAGTAGGATGTAAGCTCCAACAATTCAATCACTTTCGAATCTTCATTCTACCCCTCAAGTGCCTTCGCTCCGGTCCCGCCGTCTGCGACGACCCTCCCTCCGCTTCGTCCAAGCTTCGTGTCCAAGATCTATACCTTCCATCACAAGTACCACCACATCCGCGATGAAGTCAAGCGCGGTGAAGTCAAGCTCCAGTACTGCGAGACTTCTGTGATGCTAGCGGACATCATGACGAAGGCTCTCGCGGGACCACGTCACACGGATCTGACGGTGGCTCTCGGCATTCGTGGGACTTCGAATTGAGGGGGCGTATTGAGGGTTATTGAGGGTTGCTGGTCTTGGGTACTGTGTACCAGTTGTACCCATTAACCGGTTAACCCGAACCGGTCCAATCCGAACCCACGATGATTATGGTGATTACGGTAAGTTGTTTACGCCACCGATGATTAGACGAGTAGGATGATTGGATGAACACCGGTGAGTGATGGTTGATTAGATGCACTAGGTGATAGGACGCAGGGTCGCGTGTCTATAACAGTAGGATGTAAGCTCCAACAATTCAATCACTTTCGAATCTTCATTCTACCCCTCAAGTGCCTTCGCTCCGGTCCCGCCGTCTGCGACGACCCTCCCTCCGCTTCGTCCAAGCTTCGTGTCCAAGATCCATACCTTCCATCACAAGTACCACCACATCCGCGATGAAGTCAAGCGCGGTGAAGTCAAGCTCCAGTACTGCGAGACTTCTGTGATGCTAGCGGACATCATGACGAAGGCGCTTGCGGGACCACGTCACACGGATCTGACGGTGGCTCTCGGCATTCGTGGGACTTCGAATTGAGGGGGCGTATTGAGGGTTATTGAGGGTTGCTGGTCTTGGGTACTGTGTACCAGTTGTACCCATTAACCGGTTAACCCGAACCGGTCCAATCCGAACCCACGATGATTATGGTGATTACGGTAAGTTGTTTACGCCACCGATGATTAGACGAGTAGGATGATTGGATGAACACCGGTGAGTGATGGTTGATTAGATGCACTAGGTGATAGGACGCAGGGTCGCGTGTCTATAACAGTAGGATGTAAGCTCCAACAATTCAATCACTTTCGAATCTTCATTCTACCCCTCAAGTGCCTTCGCTCCGGTCCCGCCGTCTGCGACGACCCTCCCTCCGCTTCGTCCAAGCTTCGTGTCCAAGATCCATACCTTCCATCACAAGTACCACCACATCCGCGATGAAGTCAAGCGCGGTGAAGTCAAGCTCCAGTACTGCGAGACTTCTGTGATGCTAGCGGACATCATGACGAAGGCTCTCGCGGGACCACGTCACACGGATCTGACGGTGGCTCTCGGCATTCGTGGGACTTCGAATTGAGGGGGCGTATTGAGGGTTATTGAGGGTTGCTGGTCTTGGGTACTGTGTACCAGTTGTACCCATTAACCGGTTAACCCGAACCGGTCCAATCCGAACCCACGTTGATTATGGTGATTACGGTAAGTTGTTTACGCCACCGATGATTAGACGAGTAGGATGATTGGATGAACACCGGTGAGTGATGGTTGATTAGATGCACTAGGTGATAGGACGCAGGGTCGCGTGTCTATAACAGTAGGATGTAAGCTCCAACAATTCAATCACTTTCGAATCTTCATTCTACCCCTCAAGTGCCTTCGCTCCGGTCCCGCCGTCTGCGACGACCCTCCCTCCGCTTCGTCCAAGCTTCGTGTCCAAGATCCATACCTTCCATCACAAGTACCACCACATCCGCGATGAAGTCAAGCGCGGTGAAGTCAAGCTCCAGTACTGCGAGACTTCTGTGATGCTAGCGGACATCATGACGAAGGCTCTCGCGGGACCACGTCACACGGATCTGACGGTGGCTCTCGGCATTCGTGGGACTTCGAATTGAGGGGGCGTATTGAGGGTTATTGAGGGTTGCTGGTCTTGGGTACTGTGTACCAGTTGTACCCATTAAGCGGTTAACCCGAACCGGTCCAATCCGAACCCACGATGATTATGGTGATTACGGTAAGTTGTTTACGCCACCGATGATTAGACGAGTAGGATGATTGGATGAACACCGGTGAGTGATGGTTGATTAGATGCACTAGGTGATAGGACGCAGGGTCGCGTGTCTATAACAGTAGGATGTAAGCTCCAACAATTCAATCACTTTCGAATCTTCATTCTACCCCTCAAGTGCCTTCGCTCCGGTCCCGCCGTCTGCGACGACCCTCCCTCCGCTTCGTCCAAGCTTCGTGTCCAAGATCCATACCTTCCATCACAAGTACCACCACATCCGCGATGAAGTCAAGCGCGGTGAAGTCAAGCTCCAGTACTGCGAGACTTCTGTGATGCTAGCGGACATCATGACGAAGGCGCTTGCGGGACCACGTCACACGGATCTGACGGTGGCTCTCGGCATTCGTGGGACTTCGAATTGAGGGGGCGTATTGAGGGTTATTGAGGGTTGCTGGTCTTGGGTACTGTGTACCAGTTGTACCCATTAAGCGGTTAACCCGAACCGGTCCAATCCGAACCCACGATGATTATGGTGATTACGGTAAGTTGTTTACGCCACCGATGATTAGACGAGTAGGATGATTGGATGAACACCGGTGAGTGATGGTTGATTAGATGCACTAGGTGATAGGACGCAGGGTCGCGTGTCTATAACAGTAGGATGTAAGCTCCAACAATTCAATCACTTTCGAATCTTCATTCTACCCCTCAAGTGCCTTCGCTCCGGTCCCGCCGTCTGTGACGACCCTCCCTCCGCTTCGTCCAAGCTTCGTGTCCAAGATCCATACCTTCCATCACAAGTACCACCACATCCGCGATGAAGTCAAGCGCGGTGAAGTCAAGCTCCAGTACTGCGAGACTTCTGTGATGCTAGCGGACATCATGACGAAGGCGCTTGCGGGACCACGTCACACGGATCTGACGGTGGCTCTCGGCATTCGTGGGACTTCGAATTGAGGGGGCGTATTGAGGGTTATTGAGGGTTGCTGGTCTTGGGTACTGTGTACCAGTTGTACCCATTAACCGGTTAACCCGAACCGGTCCAATCCGAACCCACGATGATTATGGTGATTACGGTAAGTTGTTTACGCCACCGATGATTAGACGAGTAGGATGATTGGATGAACACCGGTGAGTGATGGTTGATTAGATGCACTAGGTGATAGGACGCAGGGTCGCGTGTCTATAACAGTAGGATGTAAGCTCCAACAATTCAATCACTTTCGAATCTTCATTCTACCCCTCAAGTGCCTTCGCTCCGGTCCCGCCGTCTGCGACGACCCTCCCTCCGCTTCGTCCAAGCTTCGTGTCCAAGATCCATACCTTCCATCACAAGTACCACCACATCCGCGATGAAGTCAAGCGCGGTGAAGTCAAGCTCCAGTACTGCGAGACTTCTGTGATGCTAGCGGACATCATGACGAAGGCGCTTGCGGGACCACGTCACACGGATCTGACGGTGGCTCTCGGCATTCGTGGGACTTCGAATTGAGGGGGCGTATTGAGGGTTATTGAGGGTTGCTGGTCTTGGGTACTGTGTACCAGTTGTACCCATTAACCGGTTAACCCGAACCGGTCCAATCCGAACCCACGATGATTATGGTGATTACGGTAAGTTGTTTACGCCACCGATGATTAGACGAGTAGGATGATTGGATGAACACCGGTGAGTGATGGTTGATTAGATGCACTAGGTGATAGGACGCAGGGTCGCGTGTCTATAACAGTAGGATGTAAGCTCCAACAATTCAATCACTTTCGAATCTTCATTCTACCCCTCAAGTGCCTTCGCTCCGGTCCCGCCGTCTGTGACGACCCTCCCTCCGCTTCGTCCAAGCTTCGTGTCCAAGATCCATACCTTCCATCACAAGTACCACCACATCCGCGATGAAGTCAAGCGCGGTGAAGTCAAGCTCCAGTACTGCGAGACTTCTGTGATGCTAGCGGACATCATGACGAAGGCGCTTGCGGGACCACGTCACACGGATCTGACGGTGGCTCTCGGCATTCGTGGGACTTCGAATTGAGGGGGCGTATTGAGGGTTATTGAGGGTTGCTGGTCTTGGGTACTGTGTACCAGTTGTACCCATTAACCGGTTAACCCGAACCGGTCCAATCCGAACCCACGATGATTATGGTGATTACGGTAAGTTGTTTACGCCACCGATGATTAGACGAGTAGGATGATTGGATGAACACCGGTGAGTGATGGTTGATTAGATGCACTAGGTGATAGGACGCAGGGTCGCGTGTCTATAACAGTAGGATGTAAGCTCCAACAATTCAATCACTTTCGAATCTTCATTCTACCCCTCAAGTGCCTTCGCTCCGGTCCCGCCGTCTGCGACGACCCTCCCTCCGCTTCGTCCAAGCTTCGTGTCCAAGATCCATACCTTCCATCACAAGTACCACCACATCCGCGATGAAGTCAAGCGCGGTGAAGTCAAGCTCCAGTACTGCGAGACTTCTGTGATGCTAGCGGACATCATGACGAAGGCGCTTGCGGGACCACGTCACACGGATCTGACGGTGGCTCTCGGCATTCGTGGGACTTCGAATTGAGGGGGCGTATTGAGGGTTATTGAGGGTTGCTGGTCTTGGGTACTGTGTACCAGTTGTACCCATTAAGCGGTTAACCCGAACCGGTCCAATCCGAACCCACGATGATTATGGTGATTACGGTAAGTTGTTTACGCCACCGATGATTAGACGAGTAGGATGATTGGATGAACACCGGTGAGTGATGGTTGATTAGATGCACTAGGTGATAGGACGCAGGGTCGCGTGTCTATAACAGTAGGATGTAAGCTCCAACAATTCAATCACTTTCGAATCTTCATTCTACCCCTCAAGTGCCTTCGCTCCGGTCCCGCCGTCTGTGACGACCCTCCCTCCGCTTCGTCCAAGCTTCGTGTCCAAGATCCATACCTTCCATCACAAGTACCACCACATCCGCGATGAAGTCAAGCGCGGTGAAGTCAAGCTCCAGTACTGCGAGACTTCTGTGATGCTAGCGGACATCATGACGAAGGCGCTTGCGGGACCACGTCACACGGATCTGACGGTGGCTCTCGGCATTCGTGGGACTTCGAATTGAGGGGGCGTATTGAGGGTTATTGAGGGTTGCTGGTCTTGGGTACTGTGTACCAGTTGTACCCATTAACCGGTTAACCCGAACCGGTCCAATCCGAACCCACGATGATTATGGTGATTACGGTAAGTTGTTTACGCCACCGATGATTAGACGAGTAGGATGATTGGATGAACACCGGTGAGTGATGGTTGATTAGATGCACTAGGTGATAGGACGCAGGGTCGCGTGTCTATAACAGTAGGATGTAAGCTCCAACAATTCAATCACTTTCGAATCTTCATTCTACCCCTCAAGTGCCTTCGCTCCGGTCCCGCCGTCTGCGACGACCCTCCCTCCGCTTCGTCCAAGCTTCGTGTCCAAGATCCATACCTTCCATCACAAGTACCACCACATCCGCGATGAAGTCAAGCGCGGTGAAGTCAAGCTCCAGTACTGCGAGACTTCTGTGATGCTAGCGGACATCATGACGAAGGCGCTTGCGGGACCACGTCACACGGATCTGACGGTGGCTCTCGGCATTCGTGGGACTTCGAATTGAGGGGGCGTATTGAGGGTTATTGAGGGTTGCTGGTCTTGGGTACTGTGTACCAGTTGTACCCATTAAGCGGTTAACCCGAACCGGTCCAATCCGAACCCACGATGATTATGGTGATTACGGTAAGTTGTTTACGCCACCGATGATTAGACGAGTAGGATGATTGGATGAACACCGGTGAGTGATGGTTGATTAGATGCACTAGGTGATAGGACGCAGGGTCGCGTGTCTATAACAGTAGGATGTAAGCTCCAACAATTCAATCACTTTCGAATCTTCATTCTACCCCTCAAGTGCCTTCGCTCCGGTCCCGCCGTCTGCGACGACCCTCCCTCCGCTTCGTCCAAGCTTCGTGTCCAAGATCCATACCTTCCATCACAAGTACCACCACATCCGCGATGAAGTCAAGCGCGGTGAAGTCAAGCTCCAGTACTGCGAGACTTCTGTGATGCTAGCGGACATCATGACGAAGGCGCTTGCGGGACCACGTCACACGGATCTGACGGTGGCTCTCGGCATTCGTGGGACTTCGAATTGAGGGGGCGTATTGAGGGTTGCTGGTCTTGGGTACTGTGTACCAGTTGTACCCATTAACCGGTTAACCCGAACCGGTCCAATCCGAACCCACGATGATTATGGTGATTACGGTAAGTTGTTTACGCCACCGATGATTAGACGAGTAGGATGATTGGATGAACACCGGTGAGTGATGGTTGATTAGATGCACTAGGTGATAGGACGCAGGGTCGCGTGTCTATAACAGTAGGATGTAAGCTCCAACAATTCAATCACTTTCGAATCTTCATTCTACCCCTCAAGTGCCTTCGCTCCGGTCCCGCCGTCTGCGACGACCCTCCCTCCGCTTCGTCCAAGCTTCGTGTCCAAGATCCATACCTTCCATCACAAGTACCACCACATCCGCGATGAAGTCAAGCGCGGTGAAGTCAAGCTCCAGTACTGCGAGACTTCTGTGATGCTAGCGGACATCATGACGAAGGCGCTTGCGGGACCACGTCACACGGATCTGACGGTGGCTCTCGGCATTCGTGGGACTTCGAATTGAGGGGGCGTATTGAGGGTTGCTGGTCTTGGGTACTGTGTACCAGTTGTACCCATTAACCGGTTAACCCGAACCGGTCCAATCCGAACCCACGATGATTATGGTGATTACGGTAAGTTGTTTACGCCACCGATGATTAGACGAGTAGGATGATTGGATGAACACCGGTGAGTGATGGTTGATTAGATGCACTAGGTGATAGGACGCAGGGTCGCGTGTCTATAACAGTAGGATGTAAGCTCCAACAATTCAATCACTTTCGAATCTTCATTCTACCCCTCAAGTGCCTTCGCTCCGGTCCCGCCGTCTGCGACGACCCTCCCTCCGCTTCGTCCAAGCTTCGTGTCCAAGATCCATACCTTCCATCACAAGTACCACCACATCCGCGATGAAGTCAAGCGCGGTGAAGTCAAGCTCCAGTACTGCGAGACTTCTGTGATGCTAGCGGACATCATGACGAAGGCGCTTGCGGGACCACGTCACACGGATCTGACGGTGGCTCTCGGCATTCGTGGGACTTCGAATTGAGGGGGCGTATTGAGGGTTATTGAGGGTTGCTGGTCTTGGGTACTGTGTACCAGTTGTACCCATTAAGCGGTTAACCCGAACCGGTCCAATCCGAACCCACGATGATTATGGTGATTACGGTAAGTTGTTTACGCCACCGATGATTAGACGAGTAGGATGATTGGATGAACACCGGTGAGTGATGGTTGATTAGATGCACTAGGTGATAGGACGCAGGGTCGCGTGTCTATAACAGTAGGATGTAAGCTCCAACAATTCAATCACTTTCGAATCTTCATTCTACCCCTCAAGTGCCTTCGCTCCGGTCCCGCCGTCTGCGACGACCCTCCCTCCGCTTCGTCCAAGCTTCGTGTCCAAGATCCATACCTTCCATCACAAGTACCACCACATCCGCGATGAAGTCAAGCGCGGTGAAGTCAAGCTCCAGTACTGCGAGACTTCTGTGATGCTAGCGGACATCATGACGAAGGCGCTTGCGGGACCACGTCACACGGATCTGACGGTGGCTCTCGGCATTCGTGGGACTTCGAATTGAGGGGGCGTATTGAGGGTTATTGAGGGTTGCTGGTCTTGGGTACTGTGTACCAGTTGTACCCATTAAGCGGTTAACCCGAACCGGTCCAATCCGAACCCACGATGATTATGGTGATTACGGTAAGTTGTTTACGCCACCGATGATTAGACGAGTAGGATGATTGGATGAACACCGGTGAGTGATGGTTGATTAGATGCACTAGGTGATAGGACGCAGGGTCGCGTGTCTATAACAGTAGGATGTAAGCTCCAACAATTCAATCACTTTCGAATCTTCATTCTACCCCTCAAGTGCCTTCGCTCCGGTCCCGCCGTCTGCGACGACCCTCCCTCCGCTTCGTCCAAGCTTCGTGTCCAAGATCCATACCTTCCATCACAAGTACCACCACATCCGCGATGAAGTCAAGCGCGGTGAAGTCAAGCTCCAGTACTGCGAGACTTCTGTGATGCTAGCGGACATCATGACGAAGGCGCTTGCGGGACCACGTCACACGGATCTGACGGTGGCTCTCGGCATTCGTGGGACTTCGAATTGAGGGGGCGTATTGAGGGTTATTGAGGGTTGCTGGTCTTGGGTACTGTGTACCAGTTGTACCCATTAAGCGGTTAACCCGAACCGGTCCAATCCGAACCCACGATGATTATGGTGATTACGGTAAGTTGTTTACGCCACCGATGATTAGACGAGTAGGATGATTGGATGAACACCGGTGAGTGATGGTTGATTAGATGCACTAGGTGATAGGACGCAGGGTCGCGTGTCTATAACAGTAGGATGTAAGCTCCAACAATTCAATCACTTTCGAATCTTCATTCTACCCCTCAAGTGCCTTCGCTCCGGTCCCGCCGTCTGCGACGACCCTCCCTCCGCTTCGTCCAAGCTTCGTGTCCAAGATCCATACCTTCCATCACAAGTACCACCACATCCGCGATGAAGTCAAGCGCGGTGAAGTCAAGCTCCAGTACTGCGAGACTTCTGTGATGCTAGCGGACATCATGACGAAGGCGCTTGCGGGACCACGTCACACGGATCTGACGGTGGCTCTCGGCATTCGTGGGACTTCGAATTGAGGGGGCGTATTGAGGGTTATTGAGGGTTGCTGGTCTTGGGTACTGTGTACCAGTTGTACCCATTAAGCGGTTAACCCGAACCGGTCCAATCCGAACCCACGATGATTATGGTGATTACGGTAAGTTGTTTACGCCACCGATGATTAGACGAGTAGGATGATTGGATGAACACCGGTGAGTGATGGTTGATTAGATGCACTAGGTGATAGGACGCAGGGTCGCGTGTCTATAACAGTAGGATGTAAGCTCCAACAATTCAATCACTTTCGAATCTTCATTCTACCCCTCAAGTGCCTTCGCTCCGGTCCCGCCGTCTGCGACGACCCTCCCTCCGCTTCGTCCAAGCTTCGTGTCCAAGATCCATACCTTCCATCACAAGTACCACCACATCCGCGATGAAGTCAAGCGCGGTGAAGTCAAGCTCCAGTACTGCGAGACTTCTGTGATGCTAGCGGACATCATGACGAAGGCGCTTGCGGGACCACGTCACACGGATCTGACGGTGGCTCTCGGCATTCGTGGGACTTCGAATTGAGGGGGCGTATTGAGGGTTATTGAGGGTTGCTGGTCTTGGGTACTGTGTACCAGTTGTACCCATTAAGCGGTTAACCCGAACCGGTCCAATCCGAACCCACGATGATTATGGTGATTACGGTAAGTTGTTTACGCCACCGATGATTAGACGAGTAGGATGATTGGATGAACACCGGTGAGTGATGGTTGATTAGATGCACTAGGTGATAGGACGCAGGGTCGCGTGTCTATAACAGTAGGATGTAAGCTCCAACAATTCAATCACTTTCGAATCTTCATTCTACCCCTCAAGTGCCTTCGCTCCGGTCCCGCCGTCTGCGACGACCCTCCCTCCGCTTCGTCCAAGCTTCGTGTCCAAGATCCATACCTTCCATCACAAGTACCACCACATCCGCGATGAAGTCAAGCGCGGTGAAGTCAAGCTCCAGTACTGCGAGACTTCTGTGATGCTAGCGGACATCATGACGAAGGCGCTTGCGGGACCACGTCACACGGATCTGACGGTGGCTCTCGGCATTCGTGGGACTTCGAATTGAGGGGGCGTATTGAGGGTTATTGAGGGTTGCTGGTCTTGGGTACTGTGTACCAGTTGTACCCATTAACCGGGTAACCCGAACCGGTCCAATCCGAACCCACGATGATTATGGTGATTACGGTAAGTTGTTTACGCCACCGATGATTAGACGAGTAGGATGATTGGATGAACACCGGTGAGTGATGGTTGATTAGATGCACTAGGTGATAGGACGCAGGGTCGCGTGTCTATAACAGTAGGATGTAAGCTCCAACAATTCAATCACTTTCGAATCTTCATTCTACCCCTCAAGTGCCTTCGCTCCGGTCCCGCCGTCTGCGACGACCCTCCCTCCGCTTCGTCCAAGCTTCGTGTCCAAGATCCATACCTTCCATCACAAGTACCACCACATCCGCGATGAAGTCAAGCGCGGTGAAGTCAAGCTCCAGTACTGCGAGACTTCTGTGATGCTAGCGGACATCATGACGAAGGCGCTTGCGGGACCACGTCACACGGATCTGACGGTGGCTCTCGGCATTCGTGGGACTTCGAATTGAGGGGGCGTATTGAGGGTTATTGAGGGTTGCTGGTCTTGGGTACTGTGTACCAGTTGTACCCATTAAGCGGTTAACCCGAACCGGTCCAATCCGAACCCACGTTGATTATGGTGATTACGGTAAGTTGTTTACGCCACCGATGATTAGACGAGTAGGATGATTGGATGAACACCGGTGAGTGATGGTTGATTAGATGCACTAGGTGATAGGACGCAGGGTCGCGTGTCTATAACAGTAGGATGTAAGCTCCAACAATTCAATCACTTTCGAATCTTCATTCTACCCCTCAAGTGCCTTCGCTCCGGTCCCGCCGTCTGCGACGACCCTCCCTCCGCTTCGTCCAAGCTTCGTGTCCAAGATCCATACCTTCCATCACAAGTACCACCACATCCGCGATGAAGTCAAGCGCGGTGAAGTCAAGCTCCAGTACTGCGAGACTTCTGTGATGCTAGCGGACATCATGACGAAGGCGCTTGCGGGACCACGTCACACGGATCTGACGGTGGCTCTCGGCATTCGTGGGACTTCGAATTGAGGGGGCGTATTGAGGGTTATTGAGGGTTGCTGGTCTTGGGTACTGTGTACCAGTTGTACCCATTAACCGGTTAACCCGAACCGGTCCAATCCGAACCCACGATGATTATGGTGATTACGGTAAGTTGTTTACGCCACCGATGATTAGACGAGTAGGATGATTGGATGAACACCGGTGAGTGATGGTTGATTAGATGCACTAGGTGATAGGACGCAGGGTCGCGTGTCTATAACAGTAGGATGTAAGCTCCAACAATTCAATCACTTTCGAATCTTCATTCTACCCCTCAAGTGCCTTCGCTCCGGTCCCGCCGTCTGCGACGACCCTCCCTCCGCTTCGTCCAAGCTTCGTGTCCAAGATCCATACCTTCCATCACAAGTACCACCACATCCGCGATGAAGTCAAGCGCGGTGAAGTCAAGCTCCAGTACTGCGAGACTTCTGTGATGCTAGCGGACATCATGACGAAGGCGCTTGCGGGACCACGTCACACGGATCTGACGGTGGCTCTCGGCATTCGTGGGACTTCGAATTGAGGGGGCGTATTGAGGGTTATTGAGGGTTGCTGGTCTTGGGTACTGTGTACCAGTTGTACCCATTAAGCGGTTAACCCGAACCGGTCCAATCCGAACCCACGTTGATTATGGTGATTACGGTAAGTTGTTTACGCCACCGATGATTAGACGAGTAGGATGATTGGATGAACACCGGTGAGTGATGGTTGATTAGATGCACTAGGTGATAGGACGCAGGGTCGCGTGTCTATAACAGTAGGATGTAAGCTCCAACAATTCAATCACTTTCGAATCTTCATTCTACCCCTCAAGTGCCTTCGCTCCGGTCCCGCCGTCTGCGACGACCCTCCCTCCGCTTCGTCCAAGCTTCGTGTCCAAGATCCATACCTTCCATCACAAGTACCACCACATCCGCGATGAAGTCAAGCGCGGTGAAGTCAAGCTCCAGTACTGCGAGACTTCTGTGATGCTAGCGGACATCATGACGAAGGCGCTTGCGGGACCACGTCACACGGATCTGACGGTGGCTCTCGGCATTCGTGGGACTTCGAATTGAGGGGGCGTATTGAGGGTTATTGAGGGTTGCTGGTCTTGGGTACTGTGTACCAGTTGTACCCATTAAGCGGTTAACCCGAACCGGTCCAATCCGAACCCACGATGATTATGGTGATTACGGTAAGTTGTTTACGCCACCGATGATTAGACGAGTAGGATGATTGGATGAACACCGGTGAGTGATGGTTGATTAGATGCACTAGGTGATAGGACGCAGGGTCGCGTGTCTATAACAGTAGGATGTAAGCTCCAACAATTCAATCACTTTCGAATCTTCATTCTACCCCTCAAGTGCCTTCGCTCCGGTCCCGCCGTCTGCGACGACCCTCCCTCCGCTTCGTCCAAGCTTCGTGTCCAAGATCCATACCTTCCATCACAAGTACCACCACATCCGCGATGAAGTCAAGCGCGGTGAAGTCAAGCTCCAGTACTGCGAGACTTCTGTGATGCTAGCGGACATCATGACGAAGGCGCTTGCGGGACCACGTCACACGGATCTGACGGTGGCTCTCGGCATTCGTGGGACTTCGAATTGAGGGGGCGTATTGAGGGTTATTGAGGGTTGCTGGTCTTGGGTACTGTGTACCAGTTGTACCCATTAACCGGTTAACCCGAACCGGTCCAATCCGAACCCACGATGATTATGGTGATTACGGTAAGTTGTTTACGCCACCGATGATTAGACGAGTAGGATGATTGGATGAACACCGGTGAGTGATGGTTGATTAGATGCACTAGGTGATAGGACGCAGGGTCGCGTGTCTATAACAGTAGGATGTAAGCTCCAACAATTCAATCACTTTCGAATCTTCATTCTACCCCTCAAGTGCCTTCGCTCCGGTCCCGCCGTCTGCGACGACCCTCCCTCCGCTTCGTCCAAGCTTCGTGTCCAAGATCCATACCTTCCATCACAAGTACCACCACATCCGCGATGAAGTCAAGCGCGGTGAAGTCAAGCTCCAGTACTGCGAGACTTCTGTGATGCTAGCGGACATCATGACGAAGGCGCTTGCGGGACCACGTCACACGGATCTGACGGTGGCTCTCGGCATTCGTGGGACTTCGAATTGAGGGGGCGTATTGAGGGTTATTGAGGGTTGCTGGTCTTGGGTACTGTGTACCAGTTGTACCCATTAAGCGGTTAACCCGAACCGGTCCAATCCGAACCCACGATGATTATGGTGATTACGGTAAGTTGTTTACGCCACCGATGATTAGACGAGTAGGATGATTGGATGAACACCGGTGAGTGATGGTTGATTAGATGCACTAGGTGATAGGACGCAGGGTCGCGTGTCTATAACAGTAGGATGTAAGCTCCAACAATTCAATCACTTTCGAATCTTCATTCTACCCCTCAAGTGCCTTCGCTCCGGTCCCGCCGTCTGCGACGACCCTCCCTCCGCTTCGTCCAAGCTTCGTGTCCAAGATCCATACCTTCCATCACAAGTACCACCACATCCGCGATGAAGTCAAGCGCGGTGAAGTCAAGCTCCAGTACTGCGAGACTTCTGTGATGCTAGCGGACATCATGACGAAGGCGCTTGCGGGACCACGTCACACGGATCTGACGGTGGCTCTCGGCATTCGTGGGACTTCGAATTGAGGGGGCGTATTGAGGGTTATTGAGGGTTGCTGGTCTTGGGTACTGTGTACCAGTTGTACCCATTAAGCGGTTAACCCGAACCGGTCCAATCCGAACCCACGATGATTATGGTGATTACGGTAAGTTGTTTACGCCACCGATGATTAGACGAGTAGGATGATTGGATGAACACCGGTGAGTGATGGTTGATTAGATGCACTAGGTGATAGGACGCAGGGTCGCGTGTCTATAACAGTAGGATGTAAGCTCCAACAATTCAATCACTTTCGAATCTTCATTCTACCCCTCAAGTGCCTTCGCTCCGGTCCCGCCGTCTGCGACGACCCTCCCTCCGCTTCGTCCAAGCTTCGTGTCCAAGATCCATACCTTCCATCACAAGTACCACCACATCCGCGATGAAGTCAAGCGCGGTGAAGTCAAGCTCCAGTACTGCGAGACTTCTGTGATGCTAGCGGACATCATGACGAAGGCGCTTGCGGGACCACGTCACACGGATCTGACGGTGGCTCTCGGCATTCGTGGGACTTCGAATTGAGGGGGCGTATTGAGGGTTATTGAGGGTTGCTGGTCTTGGGTACTGTGTACCAGTTGTACCCATTAAGCGGTTAACCCGAACCGGTCCAATCCGAACCCACGATGATTATGGTGATTACGGTAAGTTGTTTACGCCACCGATGATTAGACGAGTAGGATGATTGGATGAACACCGGTGAGTGATGGTTGATTAGATGCACTAGGTGATAGGACGCAGGGTCGCGTGTCTATAACAGTAGGATGTAAGCTCCAACAATTCAATCACTTTCGAATCTTCATTCTACCCCTCAATTGCCTTCGCTCCGGTCCCGCCGTCTGCGACGACCCTCCCTCCGCTTCGTCCAAGCTTCGTGTCCAAGATCCATACCTTCCATCACAAGTACCACCACATCCGCGATGAAGTCAAGCGCGGTGAAGTCAAGCTCCAGTACTGCGAGACTTCTGTGATGCTAGCGGACATCATGACGAAGGCGCTTGCGGGACCACGTCACACGGATCTGACGGTGGCTCTCGGCATTCGTGGGACTTCGAATTGAGGGGGCGTATTGAGGGTTATTGAGGGTTGCTGGTCTTGGGTACTGTGTACCAGTTGTACCCATTAACCGGTTAACCCGAACCGGTCCAATCCGAACCCACGATGATTATGGTGATTACGGTAAGTTGTTTACGCCACCGATGATTAGACGAGTAGGATGATTGGATGAACACCGGTGAGTGATGGTTGATTAGATGCACTAGGTGATAGGACGCAGGGTCGCGTGTCTATAACAGTAGGATGTAAGCTCCAACAATTCAATCACTTTCGAATCTTCATTCTACCCCTCAATTGCCTTCGCTCCGGTCCCGCCGTCTGCGACGACCCTCCCTCCGCTTCGTCCAAGCTTCGTGTCCAAGATCCATACCTTCCATCACAAGTACCACCACATCCGCGATGAAGTCAAGCGCGGTGAAGTCAAGCTCCAGTACTGCGAGACTTCTGTGATGCTAGCGGACATCATGACGAAGGCGCTTGCGGGACCACGTCACACGGATCTGACGGTGGCTCTCGGCATTCGTGGGACTTCGAATTGAGGGGGCGTATTGAGGGTTATTGAGGGTTGCTGGTCTTGGGTACTGTGTACCAGTTGTACCCATTAACCGGTTAACCCGAACCGGTCCAATCCGAACCCACGATGATTATGGTGATTACGGTAAGTTGTTTACGCCACCGATGATTAGACGAGTAGGATGATTGGATGAACACCGGTGAGTGATGGTTGATTAGATGCACTAGGTGATAGGACGCAGGGTCGCGTGTCTATAACAGTAGGATGTAAGCTCCAACAATTCAATCACTTTCGAATCTTCATTCTACCCCTCAAGTGCCTTCGCTCCGGTCCCGCCGTCTGCGACGACCCTCCCTCCGCTTCGTCCAAGCTTCGTGTCCAAGATCCATACCTTCCATCACAAGTACCACCACATCCGCGATGAAGTCAAGCGCGGTGAAGTCAAGCTCCAGTACTGCGAGACTTCTGTGATGCTAGCGGACATCATGACGAAGGCGCTTGCGGGACCACGTCACACGGATCTGACGGTGGCTCTCGGCATTCGTGGGACTTCGAATTGAGGGGGCGTATTGAGGGTTATTGAGGGTTGCTGGTCTTGGGTACTGTGTACCAGTTGTACCCATTAAGCGGGTAACCCGAACCGGTCCAATCCGAACCCACGTTGATTATGGTGATTACGGTAAGTTGTTTACGCCACCGATGATTAGACGAGTAGGATGATTGGATGAACACCGGTGAGTGATGGTTGATTAGATGCACTAGGTGATAGGACGCAGGGTCGCGTGTCTATAACAGTAGGATGTAAGCTCCAACAATTCAATCACTTTCGAATCTTCATTCTACCCCTCAAGTGCCTTCGCTCCGGTCCCGCCGTCTGCGACGACCCTCCCTCCGCTTCGTCCAAGCTTCGTGTCCAAGATCCATACCTTCCATCACAAGTACCACCACATCCGCGATGAAGTCAAGCGCGGTGAAGTCAAGCTCCAGTACTGCGAGACTTCTGTGATGCTAGCGGACATCATGACGAAGGCGCTTGCGGGACCACGTCACACGGATCTGACGGTGGCTCTCGGCATTCGTGGGACTTCGAATTGAGGGGGCGTATTGAGGGTTATTGAGGGTTGCTGGTCTTGGGTACTGTGTACCAGTTGTACCCATTAACCGGGTAACCCGAACCGGTCCAATCCGAACCCACGATGATTATGGTGATTACGGTAAGTTGTTTACGCCACCGATGATTAGACGAGTAGGATGATTGGATGAACACCGGTGAGTGATGGTTGATTAGATGCACTAGGTGATAGGACGCAGGGTCGCGTGTCTATAACAGTAGGATGTAAGCTCCAACAATTCAATCACTTTCGAATCTTCATTCTACCCCTCAATTGCCTTCGCTCCGGTCCCGCCGTCTGCGACGACCCTCCCTCCGCTTCGTCCAAGCTTCGTGTCCAAGATCCATACCTTCCATCACAAGTACCACCACATCCGCGATGAAGTCAAGCGCGGTGAAGTCAAGCTCCAGTACTGCGAGACTTCTGTGATGCTAGCGGACATCATGACGAAGGCGCTTGCGGGACCACGTCACACGGATCTGACGGTGGCTCTCGGCATTCGTGGGACTTCGAATTGAGGGGGCGTATTGAGGGTTATTGAGGGTTGCTGGTCTTGGGTACTGTGTACCAGTTGTACCCATTAAGCGGTTAACCCGAACCGGTCCAATCCGAACCCACGATGATTATGGTGATTACGGTAAGTTGTTTACGCCACCGATGATTAGACGAGTAGGATGATTGGATGAACACCGGTGAGTGATGGTTGATTAGATGCACTAGGTGATAGGACGCAGGGTCGCGTGTCTATAACAGTAGGATGTAAGCTCCAACAATTCAATCACTTTCGAATCTTCATTCTACCCCTCAAGTGCCTTCGCTCCGGTCCCGCCGTCTGCGACGACCCTCCCTCCGCTTCGTCCAAGCTTCGTGTCCAAGATCCATACCTTCCATCACAAGTACCACCACATCCGCGATGAAGTCAAGCGCGGTGAAGTCAAGCTCCAGTACTGCGAGACTTCTGTGATGCTAGCGGACATCATGACGAAGGCGCTTGCGGGACCACGTCACACGGATCTGACGGTGGCTCTCGGCATTCGTGGGACTTCGAATTGAGGGGGCGTATTGAGGGTTATTGAGGGTTGCTGGTCTTGGGTACTGTGTACCAGTTGTACCCATTAACCGGGTAACCCGAACCGGTCCAATCCGAACCCACGATGATTATGGTGATTACGGTAAGTTGTTTACGCCACCGATGATTAGACGAGTAGGATGATTGGATGAACACCGGTGAGTGATGGTTGATTAGATGCACTAGGTGATAGGACGCAGGGTCGCGTGTCTATAACAGTAGGATGTAAGCTCCAACAATTCAATCACTTTCGAATCTTCATTCTACCCCTCAATTGCCTTCGCTCCGGTCCCGCCGTCTGCGACGACCCTCCCTCCGCTTCGTCCAAGCTTCGTGTCCAAGATCCATACCTTCCATCACAAGTACCACCACATCCGCGATGAAGTCAAGCGCGGTGAAGTCAAGCTCCAGTACTGCGAGACTTCTGTGATGCTAGCGGACATCATGACGAAGGCGCTTGCGGGACCACGTCACACGGATCTGACGGTGGCTCTCGGCATTCGTGGGACTTCGAATTGAGGGGGCGTATTGAGGGTTATTGAGGGTTGCTGGTCTTGGGTACTGTGTACCAGTTGTACCCATTAACCGGTTAACCCGAACCGGTCCAATCCGAACCCACGATGATTATGGTGATTACGGTAAGTTGTTTACGCCACCGATGATTAGACGAGTAGGATGATTGGATGAACACCGGTGAGTGATGGTTGATTAGATGCACTAGGTGATAGGACGCAGGGTCGCGTGTCTATAACAGTAGGATGTAAGCTCCAACAATTCAATCACTTTCGAATCTTCATTCTACCCCTCAATTGCCTTCGCTCCGGTCCCGCCGTCTGCGACGACCCTCCCTCCGCTTCGTCCAAGCTTCGTGTCCAAGATCCATACCTTCCATCACAAGTACCACCACATCCGCGATGAAGTCAAGCGCGGTGAAGTCAAGCTCCAGTACTGCGAGACTTCTGTGATGCTAGCGGACATCATGACGAAGGCGCTTGCGGGACCACGTCACACGGATCTGACGGTGGCTCTCGGCATTCGTGGGACTTCGAATTGAGGGGGCGTATTGAGGGTTATTGAGGGTTGCTGGTCTTGGGTACTGTGTACCAGTTGTACCCATTAAGCGGTTAACCCGAACCGGTCCAATCCGAACCCACGATGATTATGGTGATTACGGTAAGTTGTTTACGCCACCGATGATTAGACGAGTAGGATGATTGGATGAACACCGGTGAGTGATGGTTGATTAGATGCACTAGGTGATAGGACGCAGGGTCGCGTGTCTATAACAGTAGGATGTAAGCTCCAACAATTCAATCACTTTCGAATCTTCATTCTACCCCTCAAGTGCCTTCGCTCCGGTCCCGCCGTCTGCGACGACCCTCCCTCCGCTTCGTCCAAGCTTCGTGTCCAAGATCCATACCTTCCATCACAAGTACCACCACATCCGCGATGAAGTCAAGCGCGGTGAAGTCAAGCTCCAGTACTGCGAGACTTCTGTGATGCTAGCGGACATCATGACGAAGGCGCTTGCGGGACCACGTCACACGGATCTGACGGTGGCTCTCGGCATTCGTGGGACTTCGAATTGAGGGGGCGTATTGAGGGTTATTGAGGGTTGCTGGTCTTGGGTACTGTGTACCAGTTGTACCCATTAACCGGTTAACCCGAACCGGTCCAATCCGAACCCACGATGATTATGGTGATTACGGTAAGTTGTTTACGCCACCGATGATTAGACGAGTAGGATGATTGGATGAACACCGGTGAGTGATGGTTGATTAGATGCACTAGGTGATAGGACGCAGGGTCGCGTGTCTATAACAGTAGGATGTAAGCTCCAACAATTCAATCACTTTCGAATCTTCATTCTACCCCTCAAGTGCCTTCGCTCCGGTCCCGCCGTCTGCGACGACCCTCCCTCCGCTTCGTCCAAGCTTCGTGTCCAAGATCCATACCTTCCATCACAAGTACCACCACATCCGCGATGAAGTCAAGCGCGGTGAAGTCAAGCTCCAGTACTGCGAGACTTCTGTGATGCTAGCGGACATCATGACGAAGGCGCTTGCGGGACCACGTCACACGGATCTGACGGTGGCTCTCGGCATTCGTGGGACTTCGAATTGAGGGGGCGTATTGAGGGTTATTGAGGGTTGCTGGTCTTGGGTACTGTGTACCAGTTGTACCCATTAAGCGGTTAACCCGAACCGGTCCAATCCGAACCCACGATGATTATGGTGATTACGGTAAGTTGTTTACGCCACCGATGATTAGACGAGTAGGATGATTGGATGAACACCGGTGAGTGATGGTTGATTAGATGCACTAGGTGATAGGACGCAGGGTCGCGTGTCTATAACAGTAGGATGTAAGCTCCAACAATTCAATCACTTTCGAATCTTCATTCTACCCCTCAAGTGCCTTCGCTCCGGTCCCGCCGTCTGCGACGACCCTCCCTCCGCTTCGTCCAAGCTTCGTGTCCAAGATCCATACCTTCCATCACAAGTACCACCACATCCGCGATGAAGTCAAGCGCGGTGAAGTCAAGCTCCAGTACTGCGAGACTTCTGTGATGCTAGCGGACATCATGACGAAGGCGCTTGCGGGACCACGTCACACGGATCTGACGGTGGCTCTCGGCATTCGTGGGACTTCGAATTGAGGGGGCGTATTGAGGGTTATTGAGGGTTGCTGGTCTTGGGTACTGTGTACCAGTTGTACCCATTAACCGGGTAACCCGAACCGGTCCAATCCGAACCCACGATGATTATGGTGATTACGGTAAGTTGTTTACGCCACCGATGATTAGACGAGTAGGATGATTGGATGAACACCGGTGAGTGATGGTTGATTAGATGCACTAGGTGATAGGACGCAGGGTCGCGTGTCTATAACAGTAGGATGTAAGCTCCAACAATTCAATCACTTTCGAATCTTCATTCTACCCCTCAAGTGCCTTCGCTCCGGTCCCGCCGTCTGCGACGACCCTCCCTCCGCTTCGTCCAAGCTTCGTGTCCAAGATCCATACCTTCCATCACAAGTACCACCACATCCGCGATGAAGTCAAGCGCGGTGAAGTCAAGCTCCAGTACTGCGAGACTTCTGTGATGCTAGCGGACATCATGACGAAGGCGCTTGCGGGACCACGTCACACGGATCTGACGGTGGCTCTCGGCATTCGTGGGACTTCGAATTGAGGGGGCGTATTGAGGGTTATTGAGGGTTGCTGGTCTTGGGTACTGTGTACCAGTTGTACCCATTAAGCGGTTAACCCGAACCGGTCCAATCCGAACCCACGTTGATTATGGTGATTACGGTAAGTTGTTTACGCCACCGATGATTAGACGAGTAGGATGATTGGATGAACACCGGTGAGTGATGGTTGATTAGATGCACTAGGTGATAGGACGCAGGGTCGCGTGTCTATAACAGTAGGATGTAAGCTCCAACAATTCAATCACTTTCGAATCTTCATTCTACCCCTCAAGTGCCTTCGCTCCGGTCCCGCCGTCTGCGACGACCCTCCCTCCGCTTCGTCCAAGCTTCGTGTCCAAGATCCATACCTTCCATCACAAGTACCACCACATCCGCGATGAAGTCAAGCGCGGTGAAGTCAAGCTCCAGTACTGCGAGACTTCTGTGATGCTAGCGGACATCATGACGAAGGCGCTTGCGGGACCACGTCACACGGATCTGACGGTGGCTCTCGGCATTCGTGGGACTTCGAATTGAGGGGGCGTATTGAGGGTTATTGAGGGTTGCTGGTCTTGGGTACTGTGTACCAGTTGTACCCATTAAGCGGTTAACCCGAACCGGTCCAATCCGAACCCACGATGATTATGGTGATTACGGTAAGTTGTTTACGCCACCGATGATTAGACGAGTAGGATGATTGGATGAACACCGGTGAGTGATGGTTGATTAGATGCACTAGGTGATAGGACGCAGGGTCGCGTGTCTATAACAGTAGGATGTAAGCTCCAACAATTCAATCACTTTCGAATCTTCATTCTACCCCTCAAGTGCCTTCGCTCCGGTCCCGCCGTCTGCGACGACCCTCCCTCCGCTTCGTCCAAGCTTCGTGTCCAAGATCCATACCTTCCATCACAAGTACCACCACATCCGCGATGAAGTCAAGCGCGGTGAAGTCAAGCTCCAGTACTGCGAGACTTCTGTGATGCTAGCGGACATCATGACGAAGGCGCTTGCGGGACCACGTCACACGGATCTGACGGTGGCTCTCGGCATTCGTGGGACTTCGAATTGAGGGGGCGTATTGAGGGTTATTGAGGGTTGCTGGTCTTGGGTACTGTGTACCAGTTGTACCCATTAAGCGGTTAACCCGAACCGGTCCAATCCGAACCCACGATGATTATGGTGATTACGGTAAGTTGTTTACGCCACCGATGATTAGACGAGTAGGATGATTGGATGAACACCGGTGAGTGATGGTTGATTAGATGCACTAGGTGATAGGACGCAGGGTCGCGTGTCTATAACAGTAGGATGTAAGCTCCAACAATTCAATCACTTTCGAATCTTCATTCTACCCCTCAAGTGCCTTCGCTCCGGTCCCGCCGTCTGCGACGACCCTCCCTCCGCTTCGTCCAAGCTTCGTGTCCAAGATCCATACCTTCCATCACAAGTACCACCACATCCGCGATGAAGTCAAGCGCGGTGAAGTCAAGCTCCAGTACTGCGAGACTTCTGTGATGCTAGCGGACATCATGACGAAGGCGCTTGCGGGACCACGTCACACGGATCTGACGGTGGCTCTCGGCATTCGTGGGACTTCGAATTGAGGGGGCGTATTGAGGGTTATTGAGGGTTGCTGGTCTTGGGTACTGTGTACCAGTTGTACCCATTAAGCGGTTAACCCGAACCGGTCCAATCCGAACCCACGATGATTATGGTGATTACGGTAAGTTGTTTACGCCACCGATGATTAGACGAGTAGGATGATTGGATGAACACCGGTGAGTGATGGTTGATTAGATGCACTAGGTGATAGGACGCAGGGTCGCGTGTCTATAACAGTAGGATGTAAGCTCCAACAATTCAATCACTTTCGAATCTTCATTCTACCCCTCAAGTGCCTTCGCTCCGGTCCCGCCGTCTGTGACGACCCTCCCTCCGCTTCGTCCAAGCTTCGTGTCCAAGATCTATACCTTCCATCAAAGTACTGCGAGACTTCTGTGATGCTAGCGGACATCATGACGAAGGCGCTTGCGGGACCACGTCACACGGATCTGACGGTGGCTCTCGGCATTCGTGGGACTTCGAATTGAGGGGGCGTATTGAGGGTTATTGAGGGTTGCTGGTCTTGGGTACTGTGTACCAGTTGTACCCATTAACCGGGTAACCCGAACCGGTCCAATCCGAACCCACGATGATTATGGTGATTACGGTAAGTTGTTTACGCCACCGATGATTAGACGAGTAGGATGATTGGATGAACACCGGTGAGTGATGGTTGATTAGATGCACTAGGTGATAGGACGCAGGGTCGCGTGTCTATAACAGTAGGATGTAAGCTCCAACAATTCAATCACTTTCGAATCTTCATTCTACCCCTCAAGTGCCTTCGCTCCGGTCCCGCCGTCTGTGACGACCCTCCCTCCGCTTCGTCCAAGCTTCGTGTCCAAGATCTATACCTTCCATCACAAGTACCACCACATCCGCGATGAAGTCAAGCGCGGTGAAGTCAAGCTCCAGTACTGCGAGACTTCTGTGATGCTAGCGGACATCATGACGAAGGCGCTTGCGGGACCACGTCACACGGATCTGACGGTGGCTCTCGGCATTCGTGGGACTTCGAATTGAGGGGGCGTATTGAGGGTTATTGAGGGTTGCTGGTCTTGGGTACTGTGTACCAGTTGTACCCATTAACCGGGTAACCCGAACCGGTCCAATCCGAACCCACGATGATTATGGTGATTACGGTAAGTTGTTTACGCCACCGATGATTAGACGAGTAGGATGATTGGATGAACACCGGTGAGTGATGGTTGATTAGATGCACTAGGTGATAGGACGCAGGGTCGCGTGTCTATAACAGTAGGATGTAAGCTCCAACAATTCAATCACTTTCGAATCTTCATTCTACCCCTCAAGTGCCTTCGCTCCGGTCCCGCCGTCTGCGACGACCCTCCCTCCGCTTCGTCCAAGCTTCGTGTCCAAGATCCATACCTTCCATCACAAGTACCACCACATCCGCGATGAAGTCAAGCGCGGTGAAGTCAAGCTCCAGTACTGCGAGACTTCTGTGATGCTAGCGGACATCATGACGAAGGCGCTTGCGGGACCACGTCACACGGATCTGACGGTGGCTCTCGGCATTCGTGGGACTTCGAATTGAGGGGGCGTATTGAGGGTTATTGAGGGTTGCTGGTCTTGGGTACTGTGTACCAGTTGTACCCATTAAGCGGTTAACCCGAACCGGTCCAATCCGAACCCACGATGATTATGGTGATTACGGTAAGTTGTTTACGCCACCGATGATTAGACGAGTAGGATGATTGGATGAACACCGGTGAGTGATGGTTGATTAGATGCACTAGGTGATAGGACGCAGGGTCGCGTGTCTATAACAGTAGGATGTAAGCTCCAACAATTCAATCACTTTCGAATCTTCATTCTACCCCTCAAGTGCCTTCGCTCCGGTCCCGCCGTCTGCGACGACCCTCCCTCCGCTTCGTCCAAGCTTCGTGTCCAAGATCCATACCTTCCATCACAAGTACCACCACATCCGCGATGAAGTCAAGCGCGGTGAAGTCAAGCTCCAGTACTGCGAGACTTCTGTGATGCTAGCGGACATCATGACGAAGGCGCTTGCGGGACCACGTCACACGGATCTGACGGTGGCTCTCGGCATTCGTGGGACTTCGAATTGAGGGGGCGTATTGAGGGTTATTGAGGGTTGCTGGTCTTGGGTACTGTGTACCAGTTGTACCCATTAAGCGGTTAACCCGAACCGGTCCAATCCGAACCCACGATGATTATGGTGATTACGGTAAGTTGTTTACGCCACCGATGATTAGACGAGTAGGATGATTGGATGAACACCGGTGAGTGATGGTTGATTAGATGCACTAGGTGATAGGACGCAGGGTCGCGTGTCTATAACAGTAGGATGTAAGCTCCAACAATTCAATCACTTTCGAATCTTCATTCTACCCCTCAAGTGCCTTCGCTCCGGTCCCGCCGTCTGTGACGACCCTCCCTCCGCTTCGTCCAAGCTTCGTGTCCAAGATCTATACCTTCCATCAAAGTACTGCGAGACTTCTGTGATGCTAGCGGACATCATGACGAAGGCGCTTGCGGGACCACGTCACACGGATCTGACGGTGGCTCTCGGCATTCGTGGGACTTCGAATTGAGGGGGCGTATTGAGGGTTATTGAGGGTTGCTGGTCTTGGGTACTGTGTACCAGTTGTACCCATTAAGCGGTTAACCCGAACCGGTCCAATCCGAACCCACGATGATTATGGTGATTACGGTAAGTTGTTTACGCCACCGATGATTAGACGAGTAGGATGATTGGATGAACACCGGTGAGTGATGGTTGATTAGATGCACTAGGTGATAGGACGCAGGGTCGCGTGTCTATAACAGTAGGATGTAAGCTCCAACAATTCAATCACTTTCGAATCTTCATTCTACCCCTCAAGTGCCTTCGCTCCGGTCCCGCCGTCTGTGACGACCCTCCCTCCGCTTCGTCCAAGCTTCGTGTCCAAGATCTATACCTTCCATCAAAGTACTGCGAGACTTCTGTGATGCTAGCGGACATCATGACGAAGGCGCTTGCGGGACCACGTCACACGGATCTGACGGTGGCTCTCGGCATTCGTGGGACTTCGAATTGAGGGGGCGTATTGAGGGTTATTGAGGGTTGCTGGTCTTGGGTACTGTGTACCAGTTGTACCCATTAAGCGGTTAACCCGAACCGGTCCAATCCGAACCCACGATGATTATGGTGATTACGGTAAGTTGTTTACGCCACCGATGATTAGACGAGTAGGATGATTGGATGAACACCGGTGAGTGATGGTTGATTAGATGCACTAGGTGATAGGACGCAGGGTCGCGTGTCTATAACAGTAGGATGTAAGCTCCAACAATTCAATCACTTTCGAATCTTCATTCTACCCCTCAAGTGCCTTCGCTCCGGTCCCGCCGTCTGTGACGACCCTCCCTCCGCTTCGTCCAAGCTTCGTGTCCAAGATCTATACCTTCCATCAAAGTACTGCGAGACTTCTGTGATGCTAGCGGACATCATGACGAAGGCGCTTGCGGGACCACGTCACACGGATCTGACGGTGGCTCTCGGCATTCGTGGGACTTCGAATTGAGGGGGCGTATTGAGGGTTATTGAGGGTTGCTGGTCTTGGGTACTGTGTACCAGTTGTACCCATTAACCGGTTAAACCGAACCGGTCCAATCCGAACCCACGATGATTATGGTGATTACGGTAAGTTGTTTACGCCACCGATGATTAGACGAGTAGGATGATTGGATGAACACCGGTGAGTGATGGTTGATTAGATGCACTAGGTGATAGGACGCAGGGTCGCGTGTCTATAACAGTAGGATGTAAGCTCCAACAATTCAATCACTTTCGAATCTTCATTCTACCCCTCAAGTGCCTTCGCTCCGGTCCCGCCGTCTGTGACGACCCTCCCTCCGCTTCGTCCAAGCTTCGTGTCCAAGATCTATACCTTCCATCAAAGTACTGCGAGACTTCTGTGATGCTAGCGGACATCATGACGAAGGCGCTTGCGGGACCACGTCACACGGATCTGACGGTGGCTCTCGGCATTCGTGGGACTTCGAATTGAGGGGGCGTATTGAGGGTTATTGAGGGTTGCTGGTCTTGGGTACTGTGTACCAGTTGTACCCATTAACCGGTTAACCCGAACCGGTCCAATCCGAACCCACGATGATTATGGTGATTACGGTAAGTTGTTTACGCCACCGATGATTAGACGAGTAGGATGATTGGATGAACACCGGTGAGTGATGGTTGATTAGATGCACTAGGTGATAGGACGCAGGGTCGCGTGTCTATAACAGTAGGATGTAAGCTCCAACAATTCAATCACTTTCGAATCTTCATTCTACCCCTCAAGTGCCTTCGCTCCGGTCCCGCCGTCTGTGACGACCCTCCCTCCGCTTCGTCCAAGCTTCGTGTCCAAGATCTATACCTTCCATCAAAGTACTGCGAGACTTCTGTGATGCTAGCGGACATCATGACGAAGGCGCTTGCGGGACCACGTCACACGGATCTGACGGTGGCTCTCGGCATTCGTGGGACTTCGAATTGAGGGGGCGTATTGAGGGTTATTGAGGGTTGCTGGTCTTGGGTACTGTGTACCAGTTGTACCCATTAAGCGGTTAACCCGAACCGGTCCAATCCGAACCCACGATGATTATGGTGATTACGGTAAGTTGTTTACGCCACCGATGATTAGACGAGTAGGATGATTGGATGAACACCGGTGAGTGATGGTTGATTAGATGCACTAGGTGATAGGACGCAGGGTCGCGTGTCTATAACAGTAGGATGTAAGCTCCAACAATTCAATCACTTTCGAATCTTCATTCTACCCCTCAAGTGCCTTCGCTCCGGTCCCGCCGTCTGTGACGACCCTCCCTCCGCTTCGTCCAAGCTTCGTGTCCAAGATCTATACCTTCCATCAAAGTACTGCGAGACTTCTGTGATGCTAGCGGACATCATGACGAAGGCGCTTGCGGGACCACGCCATACGGATCTGACGGTGGCTCTCGGCATTCGTGGGACTTCGAATTGAGGGGGCGTATTGAGGGTTATTGAGGGTTGCTGGTCTTGGGTACTGTGTACCAGTTGTACCCATTAAGCGGTTAACCCGAACCGGTCCAATCCGAACCCACGATGATTATGGTGATTACGGTAAGTTGTTTACGCCACCGATGATTAGACGAGTAGGATGATTGGATGAACACCGGTGAGTGATGGTTGATTAGATGCACTAGGTGATAGGACGCAGGGTCGCGTGTCTATAACAGTAGGATGTAAGCTCCAACAATTCAATCACTTTCGAATCTTCATTCTACCCCTCAAGTGCCTTCGCTCCGGTCCCGCCGTCTGCGACGACCCTCCCTCCGCTTCGTCCAAGCTTCGTGTCCAAGATCCATACCTTCCATCACAAGTACCACCACATCCGCGATGAAGTCAAGCGCGGTGAAGTCAAGCTCCAGTACTGCGAGACTTCTGTGATGCTAGCGGACATCATGACGAAGGCGCTTGCGGGACCACGTCACACGGATCTGACGGTGGCTCTCGGCATTCGTGGGACTTCGAATTGAGGGGGCGTATTGAGGGTTATTGAGGGTTGCTGGTCTTGGGTACTGTGTACCAGTTGTACCCATTAAGCGGTTAACCCGAACCGGTCCAATCCGAACCCACGATGATTATGGTGATTACGGTAAGTTGTTTACGCCACCGATGATTAGACGAGTAGGATGATTGGATGAACACCGGTGAGTGATGGTTGATTAGATGCACTAGGTGATAGGACGCAGGGTCGCGTGTCTATAACAGTAGGATGTAAGCTCCAACAATTCAATCACTTTCGAATCTTCATTCTACCCCTCAAGTGCCTTCGCTCCGGTCCCGCCGTCTGTGACGACCCTCCCTCCGCTTCGTCCAAGCTTCGTGTCCAAGATCTATACCTTCCATCAAAGTACTGCGAGACTTCTGTGATGCTAGCGGACATCATGACGAAGGCGCTTGCGGGACCACGTCACACGGATCTGACGGTGGCTCTCGGCATTCGTGGGACTTCGAATTGAGGGGGCGTATTGAGGGTTATTGAGGGTTGCTGGTCTTGGGTACTGTGTACCAGTTGTACCCATTAACCGGTTAACCCGAACCGGTCCAATCCGAACCCACGATGATTATGGTGATTACGGTAAGTTGTTTACGCCACCGATGATTAGACGAGTAGGATGATTGGATGAACACCGGTGAGTGATGGTTGATTAGATGCACTAGGTGATAGGACGCAGGGTCGCGTGTCTATAACAGTAGGATGTAAGCTCCAACAATTCAATCACTTTCGAATCTTCATTCTACCCCTCAAGTGCCTTCGCTCCGGTCCCGCCGTCTGCGACGACCCTCCCTCCGCTTCGTCCAAGCTTCGTGTCCAAGATCCATACCTTCCATCACAAGTACCACCACATCCGCGATGAAGTCAAGCGCGGTGAAGTCAAGCTCCAGTACTGCGAGACTTCTGTGATGCTAGCGGACATCATGACGAAGGCGCTTGCGGGACCACGTCACACGGATCTGACGGTGGCTCTCGGCATTCGTGGGACTTCGAATTGAGGGGGCGTATTGAGGGTTATTGAGGGTTGCTGGTCTTGGGTACTGTGTACCAGTTGTACCCATTAAGCGGTTAACCCGAACCGGTCCAATCCGAACCCACGATGATTATGGTGATTACGGTAAGTTGTTTACGCCACCGATGATTAGACGAGTAGGATGATTGGATGAACACCGGTGAGTGATGGTTGATTAGATGCACTAGGTGATAGGACGCAGGGTCGCGTGTCTATAACAGTAGGATGTAAGCTCCAACAATTCAATCACTTTCGAATCTTCATTCTACCCCTCAAGTGCCTTCGCTCCGGTCCCGCCGTCTGTGACGACCCTCCCTCCGCTTCGTCCAAGCTTCGTGTCCAAGATCTATACCTTCCATCAAAGTACTGCGAGACTTCTGTGATGCTAGCGGACATCATGACGAAGGCGCTTGCGGGACCACGTCACACGGATCTGACGGTGGCTCTCGGCATTCGTGGGACTTCGAATTGAGGGGGCGTATTGAGGGTTATTGAGGGTTGCTGGTCTTGGGTACTGTGTACCAGTTGTACCCATTAACCGGGTAACCCGAACCGGTCCAATCCGAACCCACGTTGATTATGGTGATTACGGTAAGTTGTTTACGCCACCGATGATTAGACGAGTAGGATGATTGGATGAACACCGGTGAGTGATGGTTGATTAGATGCACTAGGTGATAGGACGCAGGGTCGCGTGTCTATAACAGTAGGATGTAAGCTCCAACAATTCAATCACTTTCGAATCTTCATTCTACCCCTCAAGTGCCTTCGCTCCGGTCCCGCCGTCTGCGACGACCCTCCCTCCGCTTCGTCCAAGCTTCGTGTCCAAGATCCATACCTTCCATCACAAGTACCACCACATCCGCGATGAAGTCAAGCGCGGTGAAGTCAAGCTCCAGTACTGCGAGACTTCTGTGATGCTAGCGGACATCATGACGAAGGCGCTTGCGGGACCACGTCACACGGATCTGACGGTGGCTCTCGGCATTCGTGGGACTTCGAATTGAGGGGGCGTATTGAGGGTTATTGAGGGTTGCTGGTCTTGGGTACTGTGTACCAGTTGTACCCATTAACCGGGTAACCCGAACCGGTCCAATCCGAACCCACGATGATTATGGTGATTACGGTAAGTTGTTTACGCCACCGATGATTAGACGAGTAGGATGATTGGATGAACACCGGTGAGTGATGGTTGATTAGATGCACTAGGTGATAGGACGCAGGGTCGCGTGTCTATAACAGTAGGATGTAAGCTCCAACAATTCAATCACTTTCGAATCTTCATTCTACCCCTCAAGTGCCTTCGCTCCGGTCCCGCCGTCTGCGACGACCCTCCCTCCGCTTCGTCCAAGCTTCGTGTCCAAGATCCATACCTTCCATCACAAGTACCACCACATCCGCGATGAAGTCAAGCGCGGTGAAGTCAAGCTCCAGTACTGCGAGACTTCTGTGATGCTAGCGGACATCATGACGAAGGCGCTTGCGGGACCACGTCACACGGATCTGACGGTGGCTCTCGGCATTCGTGGGACTTCGAATTGAGGGGGCGTATTGAGGGTTATTGAGGGTTGCTGGTCTTGGGTACTGTGTACCAGTTGTACCCATTAACCGGGTAACCCGAACCGGTCCAATCCGAACCCACGATGATTATGGTGATTACGGTAAGTTGTTTACGCCACCGATGATTAGACGAGTAGGATGATTGGATGAACACCGGTGAGTGATGGTTGATTAGATGCACTAGGTGATAGGACGCAGGGTCGCGTGTCTATAACAGTAGGATGTAAGCTCCAACAATTCAATCACTTTCGAATCTTCATTCTACCCCTCAAGTGCCTTCGCTCCGGTCCCGCCGTCTGCGACGACCCTCCCTCCGCTTCGTCCAAGCTTCGTGTCCAAGATCCATACCTTCCATCACAAGTACCACCACATCCGCGATGAAGTCAAGCGCGGTGAAGTCAAGCTCCAGTACTGCGAGACTTCTGTGATGCTAGCGGACATCATGACGAAGGCGCTTGCGGGACCACGTCACACGGATCTGACGGTGGCTCTCGGCATTCGTGGGACTTCGAATTGAGGGGGCGTATTGAGGGTTATTGAGGGTTGCTGGTCTTGGGTACTGTGTACCAGTTGTACCCATTAACCGGTTAACCCGAACCGGTCCAATCCGAACCCACGATGATTATGGTGATTACGGTAAGTTGTTTACGCCACCGATGATTAGACGAGTAGGATGATTGGATGAACACCGGTGAGTGATGGTTGATTAGATGCACTAGGTGATAGGACGCAGGGTCGCGTGTCTATAACAGTAGGATGTAAGCTCCAACAATTCAATCACTTTCGAATCTTCATTCTACCCCTCAAGTGCCTTCGCTCCGGTCCCGCCGTCTGCGACGACCCTCCCTCCGCTTCGTCCAAGCTTCGTGTCCAAGATCCATACCTTCCATCACAAGTACCACCACATCCGCGATGAAGTCAAGCGCGGTGAAGTCAAGCTCCAGTACTGCGAGACTTCTGTGATGCTAGCGGACATCATGACGAAGGCGCTTGCGGGACCACGTCACACGGATCTGACGGTGGCTCTCGGCATTCGTGGGACTTCGAATTGAGGGGGCGTATTGAGGGTTATTGAGGGTTGCTGGTCTTGGGTACTGTGTACCAGTTGTACCCATTAACCGGGTAACCCGAACCGGTCCAATCCGAACCCACGATGATTATGGTGATTACGGTAAGTTGTTTACGCCACCGATGATTAGACGAGTAGGATGATTGGATGAACACCGGTGAGTGATGGTTGATTAGATGCACTAGGTGATAGGACGCAGGGTCGCGTGTCTATAACAGTAGGATGTAAGCTCCAACAATTCAATCACTTTCGAATCTTCATTCTACCCCTCAAGTGCCTTCGCTCCGGTCCCGCCGTCTGTGACGACCCTCCCTCCGCTTCGTCCAAGCTTCGTGTCCAAGATCTATACCTTCCATCAAAGTACTGCGAGACTTCTGTGATGCTAGCGGACATCATGACGAAGGCGCTTGCGGGACCACGTCACACGGATCTGACGGTGGCTCTCGGCATTCGTGGGACTTCGAATTGAGGGGGCGTATTGAGGGTTATTGAGGGTTGCTGGTCTTGGGTACTGTGTACCAGTTGTACCCATTAACCGGGTAACCCGAACCGGTCCAATCCGAACCCACGATGATTATGGTGATTACGGTAAGTTGTTTACGCCACCGATGATTAGACGAGTAGGATGATTGGATGAACACCGGTGAGTGATGGTTGATTAGATGCACTAGGTGATAGGACGCAGGGTCGCGTGTCTATAACAGTAGGATGTAAGCTCCAACAATTCAATCACTTTCGAATCTTCATTCTACCCCTCAAGTGCCTTCGCTCCGGTCCCGCCGTCTGTGACGACCCTCCCTCCGCTTCGTCCAAGCTTCGTGTCCAAGATCTATACCTTCCATCAAAGTACTGCGAGACTTCTGTGATGCTAGCGGACATCATGACGAAGGCGCTTGCGGGACCACGTCACACGGATCTGACGGTGGCTCTCGGCATTCGTGGGACTTCGAATTGAGGGGGCGTATTGAGGGTTATTGAGGGTTGCTGGTCTTGGGTACTGTGTACCAGTTGTACCCATTAACCGGGTAACCCGAACCGGTCCAATCCGAACCCACGATGATTATGGTGATTACGGTAAGTTGTTTACGCCACCGATGATTAGACGAGTAGGATGATTGGATGAACACCGGTGAGTGATGGTTGATTAGATTAGATGCACTAGGTGATAGGACGCAGGGTCGCGTGTCTATAACAGTAGGATGTAAGCTCCAACAATTCAATCACTTTCGAATCTTCATTCTACCCCTCAAGTGCCTTCGCTCCGGTCCCGCCGTCTGCGACGACCCTCCCTCCGCTTCGTCCAAGCTTCGTGTCCAAGATCCATACCTTCCATCACAAGTACCACCACATCCGCGATGAAGTCAAGCGCGGTGAAGTCAAGCTCCAGTACTGCGAGACTTCTGTGATGCTAGCGGACATCATGACGAAGGCGCTTGCGGGACCACGTCACACGGATCTGACGGTGGCTCTCGGCATTCGTGGGACTTCGAATTGAGGGGGCGTATTGAGGGTTATTGAGGGTTGCTGGTCTTGGGTACTGTGTACCAGTTGTACCCATTAAGCGGTTAACCCGAACCGGTCCAATCCGAACCCACGATGATTATGGTGATTACGGTAAGTTGTTTACGCCACCGATGATTAGACGAGTAGGATGATTGGATGAACACCGGTGAGTGATGGTTGATAAGATGCACTAGGTGATAGGACGCAAGGTCGCGTGTCTATAACAGTAGGATGTAAGCTCCAACAATTCAATCACTTTCGAATCTTCATTCTACCCCTCAAGTGCCTTCGCTCCGGTCCCGCCGTCTGTGACGACCCTCCCTCCGCTTCGTCCAAGCTTCGTGTCCAAGATCTATACCTTCCATCAAAGTACTGCGAGACTTCTGTGATGCTAGCGGACATCATGACGAAGGCGCTTGCGGGACCACGTCACACGGATCTGACGGTGGCTCTCGGCATTCGTGGGACTTCGAATTGAGGGGGCGTATTGAGGGTTATTGAGGGTTGCTGGTCTTGGGTACTGTGTACCAGTTGTACCCATTAAGCGGTTAACCCGAACCGGTCCAATCCGAACCCACGATGATTATGGTGATTACGGTAAGTTGTTTACGCCACCGATGATTAGACGAGTAGGATGATTGGATGAACACCGGTGAGTGATGGTTGATTAGATGCACTAGGTGATAGGACGCAGGGTCGCGTGTCTATAACAGTAGGATGTAAGCTCCAACAATTCAATCACTTTCGAATCTTCATTCTACCCCTCAAGTGCCTTCGCTCCGGTCCCGCCGTCTGCGACGACCCTCCCTCCGCTTCGTCCAAGCTTCGTGTCCAAGATCCATACCTTCCATCACAAGTACCACCACATCCGCGATGAAGTCAAGCGCGGTGAAGTCAAGCTCCAGTACTGCGAGACTTCTGTGATGCTAGCGGACATCATGACGAAGGCGCTTGCGGGACCACGTCACACGGATCTGACGGTGGCTCTCGGCATTCGTGGGACTTCGAATTGAGGGGGCGTATTGAGGGTTATTGAGGGTTGCTGGTCTTGGGTACTGTGTACCAGTTGTACCCATTAACCGGGTAACCCGAACCGGTCCAATCCGAACCCACGATGATTATGGTGATTACGGTAAGTTGTTTACGCCACCGATGATTAGACGAGTAGGATGATTGGATGAACACCGGTGAGTGATGGTTGATAAGATGCACTAGGTGATAGGACGCAAGGTCGCGTGTCTATAACAGTAGGATGTAAGCTCCAACAATTCAATCACTTTCGAATCTTCATTCTACCCCTCAAGTGCCTTCGCTCCGGTCCCGCCGTCTGTGACGACCCTCCCTCCGCTTCGTCCAAGCTTCGTGTCCAAGATCTATACCTTCCATCAAAGTACTGCGAGACTTCTGTGATGCTAGCGGACATCATGACGAAGGCGCTTGCGGGACCACGTCACACGGATCTGACGGTGGCTCTCGGCATTCGTGGGACTTCGAATTGAGGGGGCGTATTGAGGGTTATTGAGGGTTGCTGGTCTTGGGTACTGTGTACCAGTTGTACCCATTAAGCGGTTAACCCGAACCGGTCCAATCCGAACCCACGATGATTATGGTGATTACGGTAAGTTGTTTACGCCACCGATGATTAGACGAGTAGGATGATTGGATGAACACCGGTGAGTGATGGTTGATTAGATGCACTAGGTGATAGGACGCAGGGTCGCGTGTCTATAACAGTAGGATGTAAGCTCCAACAATTCAATCACTTTCGAATCTTCATTCTACCCCTCAAGTGCCTTCGCTCCGGTCCCGCCGTCTGCGACGACCCTCCCTCCGCTTCGTCCAAGCTTCGTGTCCAAGATCCATACCTTCCATCACAAGTACCACCACATCCGCGATGAAGTCAAGCGCGGTGAAGTCAAGCTCCAGTACTGCGAGACTTCTGTGATGCTAGCGGACATCATGACGAAGGCGCTTGCGGGACCACGTCACACGGATCTGACGGTGGCTCTCGGCATTCGTGGGACTTCGAATTGAGGGGGCGTATTGAGGGTTATTGAGGGTTGCTGGTCTTGGGTACTGTGTACCAGTTGTACCCATTAAGCGGGTAACCCGAACCGGTCCAATCCGAACCCACGATGATTATGGTGATTACGGTAAGTTGTTTACGCCACCGATGATTAGACGAGTAGGATGATTGGATGAACACCGGTGAGTGATGGTTGATTAGATGCACTAGGTGATAGGACGCAGGGTCGCGTGTCTATAACAGTAGGATGTAAGCTCCAACAATTCAATCACTTTCGAATCTTCATTCTACCCCTCAAGTGCCTTCGCTCCGGTCCCGCCGTCTGTGACGACCCTCCCTCCGCTTCGTCCAAGCTTCGTGTCCAAGATCTATACCTTCCATCAGAGTACTGCGAGACTTCTGTGATGCTAGCGGACATCATGACGAAGGCTCTCGCGGGACCACGCCATACGGATCTGACGGTGGCTCTCGGCATTCGTGGGACTTCGAATTGAGGAGGCGTATTGAGGGTTATTGAGGGTTGCTGGTCTTGGGTACTGTGTACCAGTTGTACCCATTAACCGGGTAACCCGAACCGGTCCAATCCGAACCCACGATGATTATGGTGATTACGGTAAGTTGTTTACGCCACCGATGATTAGACGAGTAGGATGATTGGATGAACACCGGTGAGTGATGGTTGATTAGATGCACTAGGTGATAGGACGCAGGGTCGCGTGTCTATAACAGTAGGATGTAAGCTCCAACAATTCAATCACTTTCGAATCTTCATTCTACCCCTCAAGTGCCTTCGCTCCGGTCCCGCCGTCTGCGACGACCCTCCCTCCGCTTCGTCCAAGCTTCGTGTCCAAGATCCATACCTTCCATCACAAGTACCACCACATCCGCGATGAAGTCAAGCGCGGTGAAGTCAAGCTCCAGTACTGCGAGACTTCTGTGATGCTAGCGGACATCATGACGAAGGCGCTTGCGGGACCACGTCACACGGATCTGACGGTGGCTCTCGGCATTCGTGGGACTTCGAATTGAGGGGGCGTATTGAGGGTTATTGAGGGTTGCTGGTCTTGGGTACTGTGTACCAGTTGTACCCATTAACCGGGTAACCCGAACCGGTCCAATCCGAACCCACGATGATTATGGTGATTACGGTAAGTTGTTTACGCCACCGATGATTAGACGAGTAGGATGATTGGATGAACACCGGTGAGTGATGGTTGATTAGATGCACTAGGTGATAGGACGCAGGGTCGCGTGTCTATAACAGTAGGATGTAAGCTCCAACAATTCAATCACTTTCGAATCTTCATTCTACCCCTCAAGTGCCTTCGCTCCGGTCCCGCCGTCTGTGACGACCCTCCCTCCGCTTCGTCCAAGCTTCGTGTCCAAGATCTATACCTTCCATCAGAGTACTGCGAGACTTCTGTGATGCTAGCGGACATCATGACGAAGGCTCTCGCGGGACCACGCCATACGGATCTGACGGTGGCTCTCGGCATTCGTGGGACTTCGAATTGAGGAGGCGTATTGAGGGTTATTGAGGGTTGCTGGTCTTGGGTACTGTGTACCAGTTGTACCCATTAACCGGGTAACCCGAACCGGTCCAATCCGAACCCACGATGATTATGGTGATTACGGTAAGTTGTTTACGCCACCGATGATTAGACGAGTAGGATGATTGGATGAACACCGGTGAGTGATGGTTGATTAGATGCACTAGGTGATAGGACGCAGGGTCGCGTGTCTATAACAGTAGGATGTAAGCTCCAACAATTCAATCACTTTCGAATCTTCATTCTACCCCTCAAGTGCCTTCGCTCCGGTCCCGCCGTCTGCGACGACCCTCCCTCCGCTTCGTCCAAGCTTCGTGTCCAAGATCCATACCTTCCATCACAAGTACCACCACATCCGCGATGAAGTCAAGCGCGGTGAAGTCAAGCTCCAGTACTGCGAGACTTCTGTGATGCTAGCGGACATCATGACGAAGGCGCTTGCGGGACCACGTCACACGGATCTGACGGTGGCTCTCGGCATTCGTGGGACTTCGAATTGAGGGGGCGTATTGAGGGTTATTGAGGGTTGCTGGTCTTGGGTACTGTGTACCAGTTGTACCCATTAAGCGGTTAACCCGAACCGGTCCAATCCGAACCCACGATGATTATGGTGATTACGGTAAGTTGTTTACGCCACCGATGATTAGACGAGTAGGATGATTGGATGAACACCGGTGAGTGATGGTTGATTAGATGCACTAGGTGATAGGACGCAGGGTCGCGTGTCTATAACAGTAGGATGTAAGCTCCAACAATTCAATCACTTTCGAATCTTCATTCTACCCCTCAAGTGCCTTCGCTCCGGTCCCGCCGTCTGCGACGACCCTCCCTCCGCTTCGTCCAAGCTTCGTGTCCAAGATCCATACCTTCCATCACAAGTACCACCACATCCGCGATGAAGTCAAGCGCGGTGAAGTCAAGCTCCAGTACTGCGAGACTTCTGTGATGCTAGCGGACATCATGACGAAGGCGCTTGCGGGACCACGTCACACGGATCTGACGGTGGCTCTCGGCATTCGTGGGACTTCGAATTGAGGGGGCGTATTGAGGGTTATTGAGGGTTGCTGGTCTTGGGTACTGTGTACCAGTTGTACCCATTAACCGGGTAACCCGAACCGGTCCAATCCGAACCCACGATGATTATGGTGATTACGGTAAGTTGTTTACGCCACCGATGATTAGACGAGTAGGATGATTGGATGAACACCGGTGAGTGATGGTTGATTAGATGCACTAGGTGATAGGACGCAGGGTCGCGTGTCTATAACAGTAGGATGTAAGCTCCAACAATTCAATCACTTTCGAATCTTCATTCTACCCCTCAAGTGCCTTCGCTCCGGTCCCGCCGTCTGTGACGACCCTCCCTCCGCTTCGTCCAAGCTTCGTGTCCAAGATCTATACCTTCCATCAGAGTACTGCGAGACTTCTGTGATGCTAGCGGACATCATGACGAAGGCTCTCGCGGGACCACGCCATACGGATCTGACGGTGGCTCTCGGCATTCGTGGGACTTCGAATTGAGGAGGCGTATTGAGGGTTATTGAGGGTTGCTGGTCTTGGGTACTGTGTACCAGTTGTACCCATTAACCGGGTAACCCGAACCGGTCCAATCCGAACCCACGATGATTATGGTGATTACGGTAAGTTGTTTACGCCACCGATGATTAGACGAGTAGGATGATTGGATGAACACCGGTGAGTGATGGTTGATTAGATGCACTAGGTGATAGGACGCAGGGTCGCGTGTCTATAACAGTAGGATGTAAGCTCCAACAATTCAATCACTTTCGAATCTTCATTCTACCCCTCAAGTGCCTTCGCTCCGGTCCCGCCGTCTGTGACGACCCTCCCTCCGCTTCGTCCAAGCTTCGTGTCCAAGATCCATACCTTCCATCACAAGTACCACCACATCCGCGATGAAGTCAAGCGCGGTGAAGTCAAGCTCCAGTACTGCGAGACTTCTGTGATGCTAGCGGACATCATGACGAAGGCGCTTGCGGGACCACGTCACACGGATCTGACGGTGGCTCTCGGCATTCGTGGGACTTCGAATTGAGGGGGCGTATTGAGGGTTATTGAGGGTTGCTGGTCTTGGGTACTGTGTACCAGTTGTACCCATTAACCGGGTAACCCGAACCGGTCCAATCCGAACCCACGATGATTATGGTGATTACGGTAAGTTGTTTACGCCACCGATGATTAGACGAGTAGGATGATTGGATGAACACCGGTGAGTGATGGTTGATTAGATGCACTAGGTGATAGGACGCAGGGTCGCGTGTCTATAACAGTAGGATGTAAGCTCCAACAATTCAATCACTTTCGAATCTTCATTCTACCCCTCAAGTGCCTTCGCTCCGGTCCCGCCGTCTGTGACGACCCTCCCTCCGCTTCGTCCAAGCTTCGTGTCCAAGATCTATACCTTCCATCAGAGTACTGCGAGACTTCTGTGATGCTAGCGGACATCATGACGAAGGCTCTCGCGGGACCACGCCATACGGATCTGACGGTGGCTCTCGGCATTCGTGGGACTTCGAATTGAGGAGGCGTATTGAGGGTTATTGAGGGTTGCTGGTCTTGGGTACTGTGTACCAGTTGTACCCATTAACCGGGTAACCCGAACCGGTCCAATCCGAACCCACGATGATTATGGTGATTACGGTAAGTTGTTTACGCCACCGATGATTAGACGAGTAGGATGATTGGATGAACACCGGTGAGTGATGGTTGATTAGATGCACTAGGTGATAGGACGCAGGGTCGCGTGTCTATAACAGTAGGATGTAAGCTCCAACAATTCAATCACTTTCGAATCTTCATTCTACCCCTCAAGTGCCTTCGCTCCGGTCCCGCCGTCTGCGACGACCCTCCCTCCGCTTCGTCCAAGCTTCGTGTCCAAGATCCATACCTTCCATCACAAGTACCACCACATCCGCGATGAAGTCAAGCGCGGTGAAGTCAAGCTCCAGTACTGCGAGACTTCTGTGATGCTAGCGGACATCATGACGAAGGCGCTTGCGGGACCACGTCACACGGATCTGACGGTGGCTCTCGGCATTCGTGGGACTTCGAATTGAGGGGGCGTATTGAGGGTTATTGAGGGTTGCTGGTCTTGGGTACTGTGTACCAGTTGTACCCATTAAGCGGTTAACCCGAACCGGTCCAATCCGAACCCACGATGATTATGGTGATTACGGTAAGTTGTTTACGCCACCGATGATTAGACGAGTAGGATGATTGGATGAACACCGGTGAGTGATGGTTGATAAGATGCACTAGGTGATAGGACGCAGGGTCGCGTGTCTATAACAGTAGGATGTAAGCTCCAACAATTCAATCACTTTCGAATCTTCATTCTACCCCTCAAGTGCCTTCGCTCCGGTCCCGCCGTCTGTGACGACCCTCCCTCCGCTTCGTCCAAGCTTCGTGTCCAAGATCTATACCTTCCATCAAAGTACTGCGAGACTTCTGTGATGCTAGCGGACATCATGACGAAGGCGCTTGCGGGACCACGTCACACGGATCTGACGGTGGCTCTCGGCATTCGTGGGACTTCGAATTGAGGGGGCGTATTGAGGGTTATTGAGGGTTGCTGGTCTTGGGTACTGTGTACCAGTTGTACCCATTAAGCGGTTAACCCGAACCGGTCCAATCCGAACCCACGATGATTATGGTGATTACGGTAAGTTGTTTACGCCACCGATGATTAGACGAGTAGGATGATTGGATGAACACCGGTGAGTGATGGTTGATTAGATGCACTAGGTGATAGGACGCAGGGTCGCGTGTCTATAACAGTAGGATGTAAGCTCCAACAATTCAATCACTTTCGAATCTTCATTCTACCCCTCAAGTGCCTTCGCTCCGGTCCCGCCGTCTGTGACGACCCTCCCTCCGCTTCGTCCAAGCTTCGTGTCCAAGATCTATACCTTCCATCAGAGTACTGCGAGACTTCTGTGATGCTAGCGGACATCATGACGAAGGCTCTCGCGGGACCACGCCATACGGATCTGACGGTGGCTCTCGGCATTCGTGGGACTTCGAATTGAGGGGGCGTATTGAGGGTTATTGAGGGTTGCTGGTCTTGGGTACTGTGTACCAGTTGTACCCATTAACCGGGTAACCCGAACCGGTCCAATCCGAACCCACGTTGATTATGGTGATTACGGTAAGTTGTTTACGCCACCGATGATTAGACGAGTAGGATGATTGGATGAACACCGGTGAGTGATGGTTGATTAGATGCACTAGGTGATAGGACGCAGGGTCGCGTGTCTATAACAGTAGGATGTAAGCTCCAACAATTCAATCACTTTCGAATCTTCATTCTACCCCTCAAGTGCCTTCGCTCCGGTCCCGCCGTCTGTGACGACCCTCCCTCCGCTTCGTCCAAGCTTCGTGTCCAAGATCTATACCTTCCATCAAAGTACTGCGAGACTTCTGTGATGCTAGCGGACATCATGACGAAGGCGCTTGCGGGACCACGTCACACGGATCTGACGGTGGCTCTCGGCATTCGTGGGACTTCGAATTGAGGGGGCGTATTGAGGGTTATTGAGGGTTGCTGGTCTTGGGTACTGTGTACCAGTTGTACCCATTAACCGGGTAACCCGAACCGGTCCAATCCGAACCCACGATGATTATGGTGATTACGGTAAGTTGTTTACGCCACCGATGATTAGACGAGTAGGATGATTGGATGAACACCGGTGAGTGATGGTTGATTAGATGCACTAGGTGATAGGACGCAGGGTCGCGTGTCTATAACAGTAGGATGTAAGCTCCAACAATTCAATCACTTTCGAATCTTCATTCTACCCCTCAAGTGCCTTCGCTCCGGTCCCGCCGTCTGTGACGACCCTCCCTCCGCTTCGTCCAAGCTTCGTGTCCAAGATCTATACCTTCCATCAGAGTACTGCGAGACTTCTGTGATGCTAGCGGACATCATGACGAAGGCTCTCGCGGGACCACGCCATACGGATCTGACGGTGGCTCTCGGCATTCGTGGGACTTCGAATTGAGGGGGCGTATTGAGGGTTATTGAGGGTTGCTGGTCTTGGGTACTGTGTACCAGTTGTACCCATTAACCGGGTAACCCGAACCGGTCCAATCCGAACCCACGATGATTATGGTGATTACGGTAAGTTGTTTACGCCACCGATGATTAGACGAGTAGGATGATTGGATGAACACCGGTGAGTGATGGTTGATTAGATGCACTAGGTGATAGGACGCAGGGTCGCGTGTCTATAACAGTAGGATGTAAGCTCCAACAATTCAATCACTTTCGAATCTTCATTCTACCCCTCAAGTGCCTTCGCTCCGGTCCCGCCGTCTGTGACGACCCTCCCTCCGCTTCGTCCAAGCTTCGTGTCCAAGATCTATACCTTCCATCAGAGTACTGCGAGACTTCTGTGATGCTAGCGGACATCATGACGAAGGCTCTCGCGGGACCACGCCATACGGATCTGACGGTGGCTCTCGGCATTCGTGGGACTTCGAATTGAGGGGGCGTATTGAGGGTTATTGAGGGTTGCTGGTCTTGGGTACTGTGTACCAGTTGTACCCATTAACCGGGTAACCCGAACCGGTCCAATCCGAACCCACGATGATTATGGTGATTACGGTAAGTTGTTTACGCCACCGATGATTAGACGAGTAGGATGATTGGATGAACACCGGTGAGTGATGGTTGATTAGATGCACTAGGTGATAGGACGCAGGGTCGCGTGTCTATAACAGTAGGATGTAAGCTCCAACAATTCAATCACTTTCGAATCTTCATTCTACCCCTCAAGTGCCTTCGCTCCGGTCCCGCCGTCTGCGACGACCCTCCCTCCGCTTCGTCCAAGCTTCGTGTCCAAGATCCATACCTTCCATCACAAGTACCACCACATCCGCGATGAAGTCAAGCGCGGTGAAGTCAAGCTCCAGTACTGCGAGACTTCTGTGATGCTAGCGGACATCATGACGAAGGCGCTTGCGGGACCACGTCACACGGATCTGACGGTGGCTCTCGGCATTCGTGGGACTTCGAATTGAGGGGGCGTATTGAGGGTTATTGAGGGTTGCTGGTCTTGGGTACTGTGTACCAGTTGTACCCATTAACCGGGTAACCCGAACCGGTCCAATCCGAACCCACGTTGATTATGGTGATTACGGTAAGTTGTTTACGCCACCGATGATTAGACGAGTAGGATGATTGGATGAACACCGGTGAGTGATGGTTGATTAGATGCACTAGGTGATAGGACGCAGGGTCGCGTGTCTATAACAGTAGGATGTAAGCTCCAACAATTCAATCACTTTCGAATCTTCATTCTACCCCTCAAGTGCCTTCGCTCCGGTCCCGCCGTCTGTGACGACCCTCCCTCCGCTTCGTCCAAGCTTCGTGTCCAAGATCTATACCTTCCATCAAAGTACTGCGAGACTTCTGTGATGCTAGCGGACATCATGACGAAGGCGCTTGCGGGACCACGTCACACGGATCTGACGGTGGCTCTCGGCATTCGTGGGACTTCGAATTGAGGGGGCGTATTGAGGGTTATTGAGGGTTGCTGGTCTTGGGTACTGTGTACCAGTTGTACCCATTAACCGGGTAACCCGAACCGGTCCAATCCGAACCCACGTTGATTATGGTGATTACGGTAAGTTGTTTACGCCACCGATGATTAGACGAGTAGGATGATTGGATGAACACCGGTGAGTGATGGTTGATTAGATGCACTAGGTGATAGGACGCAGGGTCGCGTGTCTATAACAGTAGGATGTAAGCTCCAACAATTCAATCACTTTCGAATCTTCATTCTACCCCTCAAGTGCCTTCGCTCCGGTCCCGCCGTCTGCGACGACCCTCCCTCCGCTTCGTCCAAGCTTCGTGTCCAAGATCCATACCTTCCATCACAAGTACCACCACATCCGCGATGAAGTCAAGCGCGGTGAAGTCAAGCTCCAGTACTGCGAGACTTCTGTGATGCTAGCGGACATCATGACGAAGGCGCTTGCGGGACCACGTCACACGGATCTGACGGTGGCTCTCGGCATTCGTGGGACTTCGAATTGAGGGGGCGTATTGAGGGTTATTGAGGGTTGCTGGTCTTGGGTACTGTGTACCAGTTGTACCCATTAACCGGGTAACCCGAACCGGTCCAATCCGAACCCACGATGATTATGGTGATTACGGTAAGTTGTTTACGCCACCGATGATTAGACGAGTAGGATGATTGGATGAACACCGGTGAGTGATGGTTGATTAGATGCACTAGGTGATAGGACGCAGGGTCGCGTGTCTATAACAGTAGGATGTAAGCTCCAACAATTCAATCACTTTCGAATCTTCATTCTACCCCTCAAGTGCCTTCGCTCCGGTCCCGCCGTCTGTGACGACCCTCCCTCCGCTTCGTCCAAGCTTCGTGTCCAAGATCTATACCTTCCATCACAAGTACCACCACATCCGCGATGAAGTCAAGCGCGGTGAAGTCAAGCTCCAGTACTGCGAGACTTCTGTGATGCTAGCGGACATCATGACGAAGGCGCTTGCGGGACCACGTCACACGGATCTGACGGTGGCTCTCGGCATTCGTGGGACTTCGAATTGAGGGGGCGTATTGAGGGTTATTGAGGGTTGCTGGTCTTGGGTACTGTGTACCAGTTGTACCCATTAACCGGGTAACCCGAACCGGTCCAATCCGAACCCACGTTGATTATGGTGATTACGGTAAGTTGTTTACGCCACCGATGATTAGACGAGTAGGATGATTGGATGAACACCGGTGAGTGATGGTTGATTAGATGCACTAGGTGATAGGACGCAGGGTCGCGTGTCTATAACAGTAGGATGTAAGCTCCAACAATTCAATCACTTTCGAATCTTCATTCTACCCCTCAAGTGCCTTCGCTCCGGTCCCGCCGTCTGCGACGACCCTCCCTCCGCTTCGTCCAAGCTTCGTGTCCAAGATCCATACCTTCCATCACAAGTACCACCACATCCGCGATGAAGTCAAGCGCGGTGAAGTCAAGCTCCAGTACTGCGAGACTTCTGTGATGCTAGCGGACATCATGACGAAGGCGCTTGCGGGACCACGTCACACGGATCTGACGGTGGCTCTCGGCATTCGTGGGACTTCGAATTGAGGGGGCGTATTGAGGGTTATTGAGGGTTGCTGGTCTTGGGTACTGTGTACCAGTTGTACCCATTAAGCGGTTAACCCGAACCGGTCCAATCCGAACCCACGATGATTATGGTGATTACGGTAAGTTGTTTACGCCACCGATGATTAGACGAGTAGGATGATTGGATGAACACCGGTGAGTGATGGTTGATTAGATGCACTAGGTGATAGGACGCAGGGTCGCGTGTCTATAACAGTAGGATGTAAGCTCCAACAATTCAATCACTTTCGAATCTTCATTCTACCCCTCAAGTGCCTTCGCTCCGGTCCCGCCGTCTGCGACGACCCTCCCTCCGCTTCGTCCAAGCTTCGTGTCCAAGATCCATACCTTCCATCACAAGTACCACCACATCCGCGATGAAGTCAAGCGCGGTGAAGTCAAGCTCCAGTACTGCGAGACTTCTGTGATGCTAGCGGACATCATGACGAAGGCGCTTGCGGGACCACGTCACACGGATCTGACGGTGGCTCTCGGCATTCGTGGGACTTCGAATTGAGGGGGCGTATTGAGGGTTATTGAGGGTTGCTGGTCTTGGGTACTGTGTACCAGTTGTACCCATTAACCGGGTAACCCGAACCGGTCCAATCCGAACCCACGATGATTATGGTGATTACGGTAAGTTGTTTACGCCACCGATGATTAGACGAGTAGGATGATTGGATGAACACCGGTGAGTGATGGTTGATTAGATGCACTAGGTGATAGGACGCAGGGTCGCGTGTCTATAACAGTAGGATGTAAGCTCCAACAATTCAATCACTTTCGAATCTTCATTCTACCCCTCAAGTGCCTTCGCTCCGGTCCCGCCGTCTGTGACGACCCTCCCTCCGCTTCGTCCAAGCTTCGTGTCCAAGATCTATACCTTCCATCAGAGTACTGCGAGACTTCTGTGATGCTAGCGGACATCATGACGAAGGCTCTCGCGGGACCACGCCATACGGATCTGACGGTGGCTCTCGGCATTCGTGGGACTTCGAATTGAGGAGGCGTATTGAGGGTTATTGAGGGTTGCTGGTCTTGGGTACTGTGTACCAGTTGTACCCATTAACCGGGTAACCCGAACCGGTCCAATCCGAACCCACGATGATTATGGTGATTACGGTAAGTTGTTTACGCCACCGATGATTAGACGAGTAGGATGATTGGATGAACACCGGTGAGTGATGGTTGATTAGATGCACTAGGTGATAGGACGCAGGGTCGCGTGTCTATAACAGTAGGATGTAAGCTCCAACAATTCAATCACTTTCGAATCTTCATTCTACCCCTCAAGTGCCTTCGCTCCGGTCCCGCCGTCTGTGACGACCCTCCCTCCGCTTCGTCCAAGCTTCGTGTCCAAGATCCATACCTTCCATCACAAGTACCACCACATCCGCGATGAAGTCAAGCGCGGTGAAGTCAAGCTCCAGTACTGCGAGACTTCTGTGATGCTAGCGGACATCATGACGAAGGCGCTTGCGGGACCACGTCACACGGATCTGACGGTGGCTCTCGGCATTCGTGGGACTTCGAATTGAGGGGGCGTATTGAGGGTTATTGAGGGTTGCTGGTCTTGGGTACTGTGTACCAGTTGTACCCATTAACCGGGTAACCCGAACCGGTCCAATCCGAACCCACGATGATTATGGTGATTACGGTAAGTTGTTTACGCCACCGATGATTAGACGAGTAGGATGATTGGATGAACACCGGTGAGTGATGGTTGATTAGATGCACTAGGTGATAGGACGCAGGGTCGCGTGTCTATAACAGTAGGATGTAAGCTCCAACAATTCAATCACTTTCGAATCTTCATTCTACCCCTCAAGTGCCTTCGCTCCGGTCCCGCCGTCTGTGACGACCCTCCCTCCGCTTCGTCCAAGCTTCGTGTCCAAGATCTATACCTTCCATCAGAGTACTGCGAGACTTCTGTGATGCTAGCGGACATCATGACGAAGGCTCTCGCGGGACCACGCCATACGGATCTGACGGTGGCTCTCGGCATTCGTGGGACTTCGAATTGAGGAGGCGTATTGAGGGTTATTGAGGGTTGCTGGTCTTGGGTACTGTGTACCAGTTGTACCCATTAACCGGGTAACCCGAACCGGTCCAATCCGAACCCACGATGATTATGGTGATTACGGTAAGTTGTTTACGCCACCGATGATTAGACGAGTAGGATGATTGGATGAACACCGGTGAGTGATGGTTGATTAGATGCACTAGGTGATAGGACGCAGGGTCGCGTGTCTATAACAGTAGGATGTAAGCTCCAACAATTCAATCACTTTCGAATCTTCATTCTACCCCTCAAGTGCCTTCGCTCCGGTCCCGCCGTCTGCGACGACCCTCCCTCCGCTTCGTCCAAGCTTCGTGTCCAAGATCCATACCTTCCATCACAAGTACCACCACATCCGCGATGAAGTCAAGCGCGGTGAAGTCAAGCTCCAGTACTGCGAGACTTCTGTGATGCTAGCGGACATCATGACGAAGGCGCTTGCGGGACCACGTCACACGGATCTGACGGTGGCTCTCGGCATTCGTGGGACTTCGAATTGAGGGGGCGTATTGAGGGTTATTGAGGGTTGCTGGTCTTGGGTACTGTGTACCAGTTGTACCCATTAAGCGGTTAACCCGAACCGGTCCAATCCGAACCCACGATGATTATGGTGATTACGGTAAGTTGTTTACGCCACCGATGATTAGACGAGTAGGATGATTGGATGAACACCGGTGAGTGATGGTTGATAAGATGCACTAGGTGATAGGACGCAGGGTCGCGTGTCTATAACAGTAGGATGTAAGCTCCAACAATTCAATCACTTTCGAATCTTCATTCTACCCCTCAAGTGCCTTCGCTCCGGTCCCGCCGTCTGTGACGACCCTCCCTCCGCTTCGTCCAAGCTTCGTGTCCAAGATCTATACCTTCCATCAAAGTACTGCGAGACTTCTGTGATGCTAGCGGACATCATGACGAAGGCGCTTGCGGGACCACGTCACACGGATCTGACGGTGGCTCTCGGCATTCGTGGGACTTCGAATTGAGGGGGCGTATTGAGGGTTATTGAGGGTTGCTGGTCTTGGGTACTGTGTACCAGTTGTACCCATTAAGCGGTTAACCCGAACCGGTCCAATCCGAACCCACGATGATTATGGTGATTACGGTAAGTTGTTTACGCCACCGATGATTAGACGAGTAGGATGATTGGATGAACACCGGTGAGTGATGGTTGATTAGATGCACTAGGTGATAGGACGCAGGGTCGCGTGTCTATAACAGTAGGATGTAAGCTCCAACAATTCAATCACTTTCGAATCTTCATTCTACCCCTCAAGTGCCTTCGCTCCGGTCCCGCCGTCTGTGACGACCCTCCCTCCGCTTCGTCCAAGCTTCGTGTCCAAGATCTATACCTTCCATCAGAGTACTGCGAGACTTCTGTGATGCTAGCGGACATCATGACGAAGGCTCTCGCGGGACCACGCCATACGGATCTGACGGTGGCTCTCGGCATTCGTGGGACTTCGAATTGAGGGGGCGTATTGAGGGTTATTGAGGGTTGCTGGTCTTGGGTACTGTGTACCAGTTGTACCCATTAACCGGGTAACCCGAACCGGTCCAATCCGAACCCACGTTGATTATGGTGATTACGGTAAGTTGTTTACGCCACCGATGATTAGACGAGTAGGATGATTGGATGAACACCGGTGAGTGATGGTTGATTAGATGCACTAGGTGATAGGACGCAGGGTCGCGTGTCTATAACAGTAGGATGTAAGCTCCAACAATTCAATCACTTTCGAATCTTCATTCTACCCCTCAAGTGCCTTCGCTCCGGTCCCGCCGTCTGTGACGACCCTCCCTCCGCTTCGTCCAAGCTTCGTGTCCAAGATCTATACCTTCCATCAAAGTACTGCGAGACTTCTGTGATGCTAGCGGACATCATGACGAAGGCGCTTGCGGGACCACGTCACACGGATCTGACGGTGGCTCTCGGCATTCGTGGGACTTCGAATTGAGGGGGCGTATTGAGGGTTATTGAGGGTTGCTGGTCTTGGGTACTGTGTACCAGTTGTACCCATTAACCGGGTAACCCGAACCGGTCCAATCCGAACCCACGATGATTATGGTGATTACGGTAAGTTGTTTACGCCACCGATGATTAGACGAGTAGGATGATTGGATGAACACCGGTGAGTGATGGTTGATTAGATGCACTAGGTGATAGGACGCAGGGTCGCGTGTCTATAACAGTAGGATGTAAGCTCCAACAATTCAATCACTTTCGAATCTTCATTCTACCCCTCAAGTGCCTTCGCTCCGGTCCCGCCGTCTGTGACGACCCTCCCTCCGCTTCGTCCAAGCTTCGTGTCCAAGATCTATACCTTCCATCAGAGTACTGCGAGACTTCTGTGATGCTAGCGGACATCATGACGAAGGCTCTCGCGGGACCACGCCATACGGATCTGACGGTGGCTCTCGGCATTCGTGGGACTTCGAATTGAGGGGGCGTATTGAGGGTTATTGAGGGTTGCTGGTCTTGGGTACTGTGTACCAGTTGTACCCATTAACCGGGTAACCCGAACCGGTCCAATCCGAACCCACGATGATTATGGTGATTACGGTAAGTTGTTTACGCCACCGATGATTAGACGAGTAGGATGATTGGATGAACACCGGTGAGTGATGGTTGATTAGATGCACTAGGTGATAGGACGCAGGGTCGCGTGTCTATAACAGTAGGATGTAAGCTCCAACAATTCAATCACTTTCGAATCTTCATTCTACCCCTCAAGTGCCTTCGCTCCGGTCCCGCCGTCTGTGACGACCCTCCCTCCGCTTCGTCCAAGCTTCGTGTCCAAGATCTATACCTTCCATCAGAGTACTGCGAGACTTCTGTGATGCTAGCGGACATCATGACGAAGGCTCTCGCGGGACCACGCCATACGGATCTGACGGTGGCTCTCGGCATTCGTGGGACTTCGAATTGAGGGGGCGTATTGAGGGTTATTGAGGGTTGCTGGTCTTGGGTACTGTGTACCAGTTGTACCCATTAACCGGGTAACCCGAACCGGTCCAATCCGAACCCACGATGATTATGGTGATTACGGTAAGTTGTTTACGCCACCGATGATTAGACGAGTAGGATGATTGGATGAACACCGGTGAGTGATGGTTGATTAGATGCACTAGGTGATAGGACGCAGGGTCGCGTGTCTATAACAGTAGGATGTAAGCTCCAACAATTCAATCACTTTCGAATCTTCATTCTACCCCTCAAGTGCCTTCGCTCCGGTCCCGCCGTCTGCGACGACCCTCCCTCCGCTTCGTCCAAGCTTCGTGTCCAAGATCCATACCTTCCATCACAAGTACCACCACATCCGCGATGAAGTCAAGCGCGGTGAAGTCAAGCTCCAGTACTGCGAGACTTCTGTGATGCTAGCGGACATCATGACGAAGGCGCTTGCGGGACCACGTCACACGGATCTGACGGTGGCTCTCGGCATTCGTGGGACTTCGAATTGAGGGGGCGTATTGAGGGTTATTGAGGGTTGCTGGTCTTGGGTACTGTGTACCAGTTGTACCCATTAACCGGGTAACCCGAACCGGTCCAATCCGAACCCACGTTGATTATGGTGATTACGGTAAGTTGTTTACGCCACCGATGATTAGACGAGTAGGATGATTGGATGAACACCGGTGAGTGATGGTTGATTAGATGCACTAGGTGATAGGACGCAGGGTCGCGTGTCTATAACAGTAGGATGTAAGCTCCAACAATTCAATCACTTTCGAATCTTCATTCTACCCCTCAAGTGCCTTCGCTCCGGTCCCGCCGTCTGTGACGACCCTCCCTCCGCTTCGTCCAAGCTTCGTGTCCAAGATCTATACCTTCCATCAAAGTACTGCGAGACTTCTGTGATGCTAGCGGACATCATGACGAAGGCGCTTGCGGGACCACGTCACACGGATCTGACGGTGGCTCTCGGCATTCGTGGGACTTCGAATTGAGGGGGCGTATTGAGGGTTATTGAGGGTTGCTGGTCTTGGGTACTGTGTACCAGTTGTACCCATTAACCGGGTAACCCGAACCGGTCCAATCCGAACCCACGTTGATTATGGTGATTACGGTAAGTTGTTTACGCCACCGATGATTAGACGAGTAGGATGATTGGATGAACACCGGTGAGTGATGGTTGATTAGATGCACTAGGTGATAGGACGCAGGGTCGCGTGTCTATAACAGTAGGATGTAAGCTCCAACAATTCAATCACTTTCGAATCTTCATTCTACCCCTCAAGTGCCTTCGCTCCGGTCCCGCCGTCTGCGACGACCCTCCCTCCGCTTCGTCCAAGCTTCGTGTCCAAGATCCATACCTTCCATCACAAGTACCACCACATCCGCGATGAAGTCAAGCGCGGTGAAGTCAAGCTCCAGTACTGCGAGACTTCTGTGATGCTAGCGGACATCATGACGAAGGCGCTTGCGGGACCACGTCACACGGATCTGACGGTGGCTCTCGGCATTCGTGGGACTTCGAATTGAGGGGGCGTATTGAGGGTTATTGAGGGTTGCTGGTCTTGGGTACTGTGTACCAGTTGTACCCATTAACCGGGTAACCCGAACCGGTCCAATCCGAACCCACGATGATTATGGTGATTACGGTAAGTTGTTTACGCCACCGATGATTAGACGAGTAGGATGATTGGATGAACACCGGTGAGTGATGGTTGATTAGATGCACTAGGTGATAGGACGCAGGGTCGCGTGTCTATAACAGTAGGATGTAAGCTCCAACAATTCAATCACTTTCGAATCTTCATTCTACCCCTCAAGTGCCTTCGCTCCGGTCCCGCCGTCTGTGACGACCCTCCCTCCGCTTCGTCCAAGCTTCGTGTCCAAGATCTATACCTTCCATCACAAGTACCACCACATCCGCGATGAAGTCAAGCGCGGTGAAGTCAAGCTCCAGTACTGCGAGACTTCTGTGATGCTAGCGGACATCATGACGAAGGCGCTTGCGGGACCACGTCACACGGATCTGACGGTGGCTCTCGGCATTCGTGGGACTTCGAATTGAGGGGGCGTATTGAGGGTTATTGAGGGTTGCTGGTCTTGGGTACTGTGTACCAGTTGTACCCATTAACCGGGTAACCCGAACCGGTCCAATCCGAACCCACGTTGATTATGGTGATTACGGTAAGTTGTTTACGCCACCGATGATTAGACGAGTAGGATGATTGGATGAACACCGGTGAGTGATGGTTGATTAGATGCACTAGGTGATAGGACGCAGGGTCGCGTGTCTATAACAGTAGGATGTAAGCTCCAACAATTCAATCACTTTCGAATCTTCATTCTACCCCTCAAGTGCCTTCGCTCCGGTCCCGCCGTCTGCGACGACCCTCCCTCCGCTTCGTCCAAGCTTCGTGTCCAAGATCCATACCTTCCATCACAAGTACCACCACATCCGCGATGAAGTCAAGCGCGGTGAAGTCAAGCTCCAGTACTGCGAGACTTCTGTGATGCTAGCGGACATCATGACGAAGGCGCTTGCGGGACCACGTCACACGGATCTGACGGTGGCTCTCGGCATTCGTGGGACTTCGAATTGAGGGGGCGTATTGAGGGTTATTGAGGGTTGCTGGTCTTGGGTACTGTGTACCAGTTGTACCCATTAAGCGGTTAACCCGAACCGGTCCAATCCGAACCCACGATGATTATGGTGATTACGGTAAGTTGTTTACGCCACCGATGATTAGACGAGTAGGATGATTGGATGAACACCGGTGAGTGATGGTTGATTAGATGCACTAGGTGATAGGACGCAGGGTCGCGTGTCTATAACAGTAGGATGTAAGCTCCAACAATTCAATCACTTTCGAATCTTCATTCTACCCCTCAAGTGCCTTCGCTCCGGTCCCGCCGTCTGTGACGACCCTCCCTCCGCTTCGTCCAAGCTTCGTGTCCAAGATCTATACCTTCCATCACAAGTACCACCACATCCGCGATGAAGTCAAGCGCGGTGAAGTCAAGCTCCAGTACTGCGAGACTTCTGTGATGCTAGCGGACATCATGACGAAGGCGCTTGCGGGACCACGTCACACGGATCTGACGGTGGCTCTCGGCATTCGTGGGACTTCGAATTGAGGGGGCGTATTGAGGGTTATTGAGGGTTGCTGGTCTTGGGTACTGTGTACCAGTTGTACCCATTAACCGGGTAACCCGAACCGGTCCAATCCGAACCCACGATGATTATGGTGATTACGGTAAGTTGTTTACGCCACCGATGATTAGACGAGTAGGATGATTGGATGAACACCGGTGAGTGATGGTTGATTAGATGCACTAGGTGATAGGACGCAGGGTCGCGTGTCTATAACAGTAGGATGTAAGCTCCAACAATTCAATCACTTTCGAATCTTCATTCTACCCCTCAAGTGCCTTCGCTCCGGTCCCGCCGTCTGTGACGACCCTCCCTCCGCTTCGTCCAAGCTTCGTGTCCAAGATCTATACCTTCCATCAAAGTACTGCGAGACTTCTGTGATGCTAGCGGACATCATGACGAAGGCGCTTGCGGGACCACGTCACACGGATCTGACGGTGGCTCTCGGCATTCGTGGGACTTCGAATTGAGGGGGCGTATTGAGGGTTATTGAGGGTTGCTGGTCTTGGGTACTGTGTACCAGTTGTACCCATTAACCGGGTAACCCGAACCGGTCCAATCCGAACCCACGATGATTATGGTGATTACGGTAAGTTGTTTACGCCACCGATGATTAGACGAGTAGGATGATTGGATGAACACCGGTGAGTGATGGTTGATTAGATGCACTAGGTGATAGGACGCAGGGTCGCGTGTCTATAACAGTAGGATGTAAGCTCCAACAATTCAATCACTTTCGAATCTTCATTCTACCCCTCAAGTGCCTTCGCTCCGGTCCCGCCGTCTGTGACGACCCTCCCTCCGCTTCGTCCAAGCTTCGTGTCCAAGATCTATACCTTCCATCACAAGTACCACCACATCCGCGATGAAGTCAAGCGCGGTGAAGTCAAGCTCCAGTACTGCGAGACTTCTGTGATGCTAGCGGACATCATGACGAAGGCGCTTGCGGGACCACGTCACACGGATCTGACGGTGGCTCTCGGCATTCGTGGGACTTCGAATTGAGGGGGCGTATTGAGGGTTATTGAGGGTTGCTGGTCTTGGGTACTGTGTACCAGTTGTACCCATTAACCGGGTAACCCGAACCGGTCCAATCCGAACCCACGATGATTATGGTGATTACGGTAAGTTGTTTACGCCACCGATGATTAGACGAGTAGGATGATTGGATGAACACCGGTGAGTGATGGTTGATTAGATGCACTAGGTGATAGGACGCAGGGTCGCGTGTCTATAACAGTAGGATGTAAGCTCCAACAATTCAATCACTTTCGAATCTTCATTCTACCCCTCAAGTGCCTTCGCTCCGGTCCCGCCGTCTGTGACGACCCTCCCTCCGCTTCGTCCAAGCTTCGTGTCCAAGATCTATACCTTCCATCAGAGTACTGCGAGACTTCTGTGATGCTAGCGGACATCATGACGAAGGCTCTCGCGGGACCACGCCATACGGATCTGACGGTGGCTCTCGGCATTCGTGGGACTTCGAATTGAGGGGGCGTATTGAGGGTTATTGAGGGTTGCTGGTCTTGGGTACTGTGTACCAGTTGTACCCATTAACCGGGTAACCCGAACCGGTCCAATCCGAACCCACGATGATTATGGTGATTACGGTAAGTTGTTTACGCCACCGATGATTAGACGAGTAGGATGATTGGATGAACACCGGTGAGTGATGGTTGATTAGATGCACTAGGTGATAGGACGCAGGGTCGCGTGTCTATAACAGTAGGATGTAAGCTCCAACAATTCAATCACTTTCGAATCTTCATTCTACCCCTCAAGTGCCTTCGCTCCGGTCCCGCCGTCTGTGACGACCCTCCCTCCGCTTCGTCCAAGCTTCGTGTCCAAGATCTATACCTTCCATCAAAGTACTGCGAGACTTCTGTGATGCTAGCGGACATCATGACGAAGGCGCTTGCGGGACCACGTCACACGGATCTGACGGTGGCTCTCGGCATTCGTGGGACTTCGAATTGAGGGGGCGTATTGAGGGTTATTGAGGGTTGCTGGTCTTGGGTACTGTGTACCAGTTGTACCCATTAACCGGTTAACCCGAACCGGTCCAATCCGAACCCACGATGATTATGGTGATTACGGTAAGTTGTTTACGCCACCGATGATTAGACGAGTAGGATGATTGGATGAACACCGGTGAGTGATGGTTGATTAGATGCACTAGGTGATAGGACGCAGGGTCGCGTGTCTATAACAGTAGGATGTAAGCTCCAACAATTCAATCACTTTCGAATCTTCATTCTACCCCTCAAGTGCCTTCGCTCCGGTCCCGCCGTCTGTGACGACCCTCCCTCCGCTTCGTCCAAGCTTCGTGTCCAAGATCTATACCTTCCATCAAAGTACTGCGAGACTTCTGTGATGCTAGCGGACATCATGACGAAGGCGCTTGCGGGACCACGTCACACGGATCTGACGGTGGCTCTCGGCATTCGTGGGACTTCGAATTGAGGGGGCGTATTGAGGGTTATTGAGGGTTGCTGGTCTTGGGTACTGTGTACCAGTTGTACCCATTAACCGGGTAACCCGAACCGGTCCAATCCGAACCCACGATGATTTGGTGATTACGGTAAGTTGTTTACGCCACCGATGATTAGACGAGTAGGATGATTGGATGAACACCGGTGAGTGATGGTTGATTAGATGCACTAGGTGATAGGACGCAGGGTCGCGTGTCTATAACAGTAGGATGTAAGCTCCAACAATTCAATCACTTTCGAATCTTCATTCTACCCCTCAAGTGCCTTCGCTCCGGTCCCGCCGTCTGCGACGACCCTCCCTCCGCTTCGTCCAAGCTTCGTGTCCAAGATCCATACCTTCCATCACAAGTACCACCACATCCGCGATGAAGTCAAGCGCGGTGAAGTCAAGCTCCAGTACTGCGAGACTTCTGTGATGCTAGCGGACATCATGACGAAGGCGCTTGCGGGACCACGTCACACGGATCTGACGGTGGCTCTCGGCATTCGTGGGACTTCGAATTGAGGGGGCGTATTGAGGGTTATTGAGGGTTGCTGGTCTTGGGTACTGTGTACCAGTTGTACCCATTAACCGGGTAACCCGAACCGGTCCAATCCGAACCCACGATGATTATGGTGATTACGGTAAGTTGTTTACGCCACCGATGATTAGACGAGTAGGATGATTGGATGAACACCGGTGAGTGATGGTTGATTAGATGCACTAGGTGATAGGACGCAGGGTCGCGTGTCTATAACAGTAGGATGTAAGCTCCAACAATTCAATCACTTTCGAATCTTCATTCTACCCCTCAAGTGCCTTCGCTCCGGTCCCGCCGTCTGCGACGACCCTCCCTCCGCTTCGTCCAAGCTTCGTGTCCAAGATCCATACCTTCCATCACAAGTACCACCACATCCGCGATGAAGTCAAGCGCGGTGAAGTCAAGCTCCAGTACTGCGAGACTTCTGTGATGCTAGCGGACATCATGACGAAGGCGCTTGCGGGACCACGTCACACGGATCTGACGGTGGCTCTCGGCATTCGTGGGACTTCGAATTGAGGGGGCGTATTGAGGGTTATTGAGGGTTGCTGGTCTTGGGTACTGTGTACCAGTTGTACCCATTAACCGGTTAACCCGAACCGGTCCAATCCGAACCCACGATGATTATGGTGATTACGGTAAGTTGTTTACGCCACCGATGATTAGACGAGTAGGATGATTGGATGAACACCGGTGAGTGATGGTTGATTAGATTAGATGCACTAGGTGATAGGACGCAGGGTCGCGTGTCTATAACAGTAGGATGTAAGCTCCAACAATTCAATCACTTTCGAATCTTCATTCTACCCCTCAAGTGCCTTCGCTCCGGTCCCGCCGTCTGCGACGACCCTCCCTCCGCTTCGTCCAAGCTTCGTGTCCAAGATCCATACCTTCCATCACAAGTACCACCACATCCGCGATGAAGTCAAGCGCGGTGAAGTCAAGCTCCAGTACTGCGAGACTTCTGTGATGCTAGCGGACATCATGACGAAGGCGCTTGCGGGACCACGTCACACGGATCTGACGGTGGCTCTCGGCATTCGTGGGACTTCGAATTGAGGGGGCGTATTGAGGGTTATTGAGGGTTGCTGGTCTTGGGTACTGTGTACCAGTTGTACCCATTAACCGGGTAACCCGAACCGGTCCAATCCGAACCCACGATGATTATGGTGATTACGGTAAGTTGTTTACGCCACCGATGATTAGACGAGTAGGATGATTGGATGAACACCGGTGAGTGATGGTTGATTAGATGCACTAGGTGATAGGACGCAGGGTCGCGTGTCTATAACAGTAGGATGTAAGCTCCAACAATTCAATCACTTTCGAATCTTCATTCTACCCCTCAAGTGCCTTCGCTCCGGTCCCGCCGTCTGCGACGACCCTCCCTCCGCTTCGTCCAAGCTTCGTGTCCAAGATCCATACCTTCCATCACAAGTACCACCACATCCGCGATGAAGTCAAGCGCGGTGAAGTCAAGCTCCAGTACTGCGAGACTTCTGTGATGCTAGCGGACATCATGACGAAGGCGCTTGCGGGACCACGTCACACGGATCTGACGGTGGCTCTCGGCATTCGTGGGACTTCGAATTGAGGGGGCGTATTGAGGGTTATTGAGGGTTGCTGGTCTTGGGTACTGTGTACCAGTTGTACCCATTAACCGGTTAACCCGAACCGGTCCAATCCGAACCCACGATGATTATGGTGATTACGGTAAGTTGTTTACGCCACCGATGATTAGACGAGTAGGATGATTGGATGAACACCGGTGAGTGATGGTTGATTAGATGCACTAGGTGATAGGACGCAGGGTCGCGTGTCTATAACAGTAGGATGTAAGCTCCAACAATTCAATCACTTTCGAATCTTCATTCTACCCCTCAAGTGCCTTCGCTCCGGTCCCGCCGTCTGCGACGACCCTCCCTCCGCTTCGTCCAAGCTTCGTGTCCAAGATCCATACCTTCCATCACAAGTACCACCACATCCGCGATGAAGTCAAGCGCGGTGAAGTCAAGCTCCAGTACTGCGAGACTTCTGTGATGCTAGCGGACATCATGACGAAGGCGCTTGCGGGACCACGTCACACGGATCTGACGGTGGCTCTCGGCATTCGTGGGACTTCGAATTGAGGGGGCGTATTGAGGGTTATTGAGGGTTGCTGGTCTTGGGTACTGTGTACCAGTTGTACCCATTAACCGGGTAACCCGAACCGGTCCAATCCGAACCCACGATGATTATGGTGATTACGGTAAGTTGTTTACGCCACCGATGATTAGACGAGTAGGATGATTGGATGAACACCGGTGAGTGATGGTTGATTAGATGCACTAGGTGATAGGACGCAGGGTCGCGTGTCTATAACAGTAGGATGTAAGCTCCAACAATTCAATCACTTTCGAATCTTCATTCTACCCCTCAAGTGCCTTCGCTCCGGTCCCGCCGTCTGCGACGACCCTCCCTCCGCTTCGTCCAAGCTTCGTGTCCAAGATCCATACCTTCCATCACAAGTACCACCACATCCGCGATGAAGTCAAGCGCGGTGAAGTCAAGCTCCAGTACTGCGAGACTTCTGTGATGCTAGCGGACATCATGACGAAGGCGCTTGCGGGACCACGTCACACGGATCTGACGGTGGCTCTCGGCATTCGTGGGACTTCGAATTGAGGGGGCGTATTGAGGGTTATTGAGGGTTGCTGGTCTTGGGTACTGTGTACCAGTTGTACCCATTAACCGGGTAACCCGAACCGGTCCAATCCGAACCCACGATGATTATGGTGATTACGGTAAGTTGTTTACGCCACCGATGATTAGACGAGTAGGATGATTGGATGAACACCGGTGAGTGATGGTTGATTAGATGCACTAGGTGATAGGACGCAGGGTCGCGTGTCTATAACAGTAGGATGTAAGCTCCAACAATTCAATCACTTTCGAATCTTCATTCTACCCCTCAAGTGCCTTCGCTCCGGTCCCGCCGTCTGTGACGACCCTCCCTCCGCTTCGTCCAAGCTTCGTGTCCAAGATCCATACCTTCCATCACAAGTACCACCACATCCGCGATGAAGTCAAGCGCGGTGAAGTCAAGCTCCAGTACTGCGAGACTTCTGTGATGCTAGCGGACATCATGACGAAGGCGCTTGCGGGACCACGTCACACGGATCTGACGGTGGCTCTCGGCATTCGTGGGACTTCGAATTGAGGGGGCGTATTGAGGGTTATTGAGGGTTGCTGGTCTTGGGTACTGTGTACCAGTTGTACCCATTAACCGGGTAACCCGAACCGGTCCAATCCGAACCCACGTTGATTATGGTGATTACGGTAAGTTGTTTACGCCACCGATGATTAGACGAGTAGGATGATTGGATGAACACCGGTGAGTGATGGTTGATTAGATGCACTAGGTGATAGGACGCAGGGTCGCGTGTCTATAACAGTAGGATGTAAGCTCCAACAATTCAATCACTTTCGAATCTTCATTCTACCCCTCAAGTGCCTTCGCTCCGGTCCCGCCGTCTGCGACGACCCTCCCTCCGCTTCGTCCAAGCTTCGTGTCCAAGATCCATACCTTCCATCACAAGTACCACCACATCCGCGATGAAGTCAAGCGCGGTGAAGTCAAGCTCCAGTACTGCGAGACTTCTGTGATGCTAGCGGACATCATGACGAAGGCGCTTGCGGGACCACGTCACACGGATCTGACGGTGGCTCTCGGCATTCGTGGGACTTCGAATTGAGGGGGCGTATTGAGGGTTATTGAGGGTTGCTGGTCTTGGGTACTGTGTACCAGTTGTACCCATTAACCGGTTAACCCGAACCGGTCCAATCCGAACCCACGTTGATTATGGTGATTACGGTAAGTTGTTTACGCCACCGATGATTAGACGAGTAGGATGATTGGATGAACACCGGTGAGTGATGGTTGATTAGATGCACTAGGTGATAGGACGCAGGGTCGCGTGTCTATAACAGTAGGATGTAAGCTCCAACAATTCAATCACTTTCGAATCTTCATTCTACCCCTCAAGTGCCTTCGCTCCGGTCCCGCCGTCTGCGACGACCCTCCCTCCGCTTCGTCCAAGCTTCGTGTCCAAGATCCATACCTTCCATCACAAGTACCACCACATCCGCGATGAAGTCAAGCGCGGTGAAGTCAAGCTCCAGTACTGCGAGACTTCTGTGATGCTAGCGGACATCATGACGAAGGCGCTTGCGGGACCACGTCACACGGATCTGACGGTGGCTCTCGGCATTCGTGGGACTTCGAATTGAGGGGGCGTATTGAGGGTTATTGAGGGTTGCTGGTCTTGGGTACTGTGTACCAGTTGTACCCATTAACCGGGTAACCCGAACCGGTCCAATCCGAACCCACGTTGATTATGGTGATTACGGTAAGTTGTTTACGCCACCGATGATTAGACGAGTAGGATGATTGGATGAACACCGGTGAGTGATGGTTGATTAGATGCACTAGGTGATAGGACGCAGGGTCGCGTGTCTATAACAGTAGGATGTAAGCTCCAACAATTCAATCACTTTCGAATCTTCATTCTACCCCTCAAGTGCCTTCGCTCCGGTCCCGCCGTCTGCGACGACCCTCCCTCCGCTTCGTCCAAGCTTCGTGTCCAAGATCCATACCTTCCATCACAAGTACCACCACATCCGCGATGAAGTCAAGCGCGGTGAAGTCAAGCTCCAGTACTGCGAGACTTCTGTGATGCTAGCGGACATCATGACGAAGGCGCTTGCGGGACCACGTCACACGGATCTGACGGTGGCTCTCGGCATTCGTGGGACTTCGAATTGAGGGGGCGTATTGAGGGTTATTGAGGGTTGCTGGTCTTGGGTACTGTGTACCAGTTGTACCCATTAACCGGTTAACCCGAACCGGTCCAATCCGAACCCACGTTGATTATGGTGATTACGGTAAGTTGTTTACGCCACCGATGATTAGACGAGTAGGATGATTGGATGAACACCGGTGAGTGATGGTTGATTAGATGCACTAGGTGATAGGACGCAGGGTCGCGTGTCTATAACAGTAGGATGTAAGCTCCAACAATTCAATCACTTTCGAATCTTCATTCTACCCCTCAAGTGCCTTCGCTCCGGTCCCGCCGTCTGCGACGACCCTCCCTCCGCTTCGTCCAAGCTTCGTGTCCAAGATCCATACCTTCCATCACAAGTACCACCACATCCGCGATGAAGTCAAGCGCGGTGAAGTCAAGCTCCAGTACTGCGAGACTTCTGTGATGCTAGCGGACATCATGACGAAGGCGCTTGCGGGACCACGTCACACGGATCTGACGGTGGCTCTCGGCATTCGTGGGACTTCGAATTGAGGGGGCGTATTGAGGGTTATTGAGGGTTGCTGGTCTTGGGTACTGTGTACCAGTTGTACCCATTAACCGGGTAACCCGAACCGGTCCAATCCGAACCCACGTTGATTATGGTGATTACGGTAAGTTGTTTACGCCACCGATGATTAGACGAGTAGGATGATTGGATGAACACCGGTGAGTGATGGTTGATTAGATGCACTAGGTGATAGGACGCAGGGTCGCGTGTCTATAACAGTAGGATGTAAGCTCCAACAATTCAATCACTTTCGAATCTTCATTCTACCCCTCAAGTGCCTTCGCTCCGGTCCCGCCGTCTGCGACGACCCTCCCTCCGCTTCGTCCAAGCTTCGTGTCCAAGATCCATACCTTCCATCACAAGTACCACCACATCCGCGATGAAGTCAAGCGCGGTGAAGTCAAGCTCCAGTACTGCGAGACTTCTGTGATGCTAGCGGACATCATGACGAAGGTGCTTGCGGGACCACGTCACACGGATCTGACGGTGGCTCTCGGCATTCGTGGGACTTCGAATTGAGGGGGCGTATTGAGGGTTATTGAGGGTTGCTGGTCTTGGGTACTGTGTACCAGTTGTACCCATTAACCGGTTAACCCGAACCGGTCCAATCCGAACCCACGTTGATTATGGTGATTACGGTAAGTTGTTTACGCCACCGATTATTAGACGAGTAGGATGATTGGATGAACACCGGTGAGTGATGGTTGATTAGATGCACTAGGTGATAGGACGCAGGGTCGCGTGTCTATAACAGTAGGATGTAAGCTCCAACAATTCAATCACTTTCGAATCTTCATTCTACCCCCCAAGTGCCTTCGCTCCGGTCCCGCCGTCTGCGACGACCCTCCCTCCGCTTCGTCCAAGCTTCGTGTCCAAGATCCATACCTTCCATCACAAGTACCACCACATCCGCGATGAAGTCAAGCGCGGTGAAGTCAAGCTCCAGTACTGCGAGACTTCTGTGATGCTAGCGGACATCATGACGAAGGCGCTTGCGGGACCACGTCACACGGATCTGACGGTGGCTCTCGGCATTCGTGGGACTTCGAATTGAGGGGGCGTATTGAGGGTTATTGAGGGTTGCTGGTCTTGGGTACTGTGTACCAGTTGTACCCATTAACCGGGTAACCCGAACCGGTCCAATCCGAACCCACGTTGATTATGGTGATTACGGTAAGTTGTTTACGCCACCGATGATTAGACGAGTAGGATGATTGGATGAACACCGGTGAGTGATGGTTGATTAGATGCACTAGGTGATAGGACGCAGGGTCGCGTGTCTATAACAGTAGGGTGTAAGCTCCAACAATTCAATCACTTTCGAATCTTCATTCTACCCCCCAAGTGCCTTCGCTCCGGTCCCGCCGTCTGCGACGACCCTCCCTCCGCTTCGTCCAAGCTTCGTGTCCAAGATCCATACCTTCCATCACAAGTACCACCACATCCGCGATGAAGTCAAGCGCGGTGAAGTCAAGCTCCAGTACTGCGAGACTTCTGTGATGCTAGCGGACATCATGACGAAGGCGCTTGCGGGACCACGTCACACGGATCTGACGGTGGCTCTCGGCATTCGTGGGACTTCGAATTGAGGGGGCGTATTGAGGGTTATTGAGGGTTGCTGGTCTTGGGTACTGTGTACCAGTTGTACCCATTAACCGGGTAACCCGAACCGGTCCAATCCGAACCCACGTTGATTATGGTGATTACGGTAAGTTGTTTACGCCACCGATGATTAGACGAGTAGGATGATTGGATGAACACCGGTGAGTGATGGTTTATTAGATTAGATGCACTAGGTGATAGGACGCAGGGTCGCGTGTCTATAACAGTAGGATGTAAGCTCCAACAATTCAATCACTTTCGAATCTTCATTCTACCCCTCAATTGCCTTCGCTCCGGTCCCGCCGTCTGCGACGACCCTCCCTCCGCTTCGTCCAAGCTTCGTGTCCAAGATCCATACCTTCCATCACAAGTACCACCACATCCGCGATGAAGTCAAGCGCGGTGAAGTCAAGCTCCAGTACTGCGAGACTTCTGTGATGCTAGCGGACATCATGACGAAGGCGCTTGCGGGACCACGTCACACGGATCTGACGGTGGCTCTCGGCATTCGTGGGACTTCGAATTGAGGGGGCGTATTGAGGGTTATTGAGGGTTGCTGGTCTTGGGTACTGTGTACCAGTTGTACCCATTAAGCGGTTAACCCGAACCGGTCCAATCCGAACCCACGTTGATTATGGTGATTACGGTAAGTTGTTTACGCCACCGATTATTAGACGAGTAGGATGATTGGATGAACACCGGTGAGTGATGGTTTATTAGATTAGATGCACTAGGTGATAGGACGCAGGGTCGCGTGTCTATAACAGTAGGATGTAAGCTCCAACAATTCAATCACTTTCGAATCTTCATTCTACCCCTCAAGTGCCTTCGCTCCGGTCCCGCCGTCTGCGACGACCCTCCCTCCGCTTCGTCCAAGCTTCGTGTCCAAGATCCATACCTTCCATCACAAGTACCACCACATCCGCGATGAAGTCAAGCGCGGTGAAGTCAAGCTCCAGTACTGCGAGACTTCTGTGATGCTAGCGGACATCATGACGAAGGCGCTTGCGGGACCACGTCACATGGATCTGACGGTGGCTCTCGGCATTCGTGGGACTTCGCATTGAGGGGGCGTATTGAGGGTTATTGAGGGTTGCTGGTCTTGGGTACTGTGTACCAGTTGTACCCATTAACCGGGTAACCCGAACCGGTCCAATCCGAACCCACGTTGATTATGGTGATTACGGTAAGTTGTTTACGCCACCGATGATTAGACGAGTAGGATGATTGGATGAACACCGGTGAGTGATGGTTGATTAGATGCACTAGGTGATAGGACGCAGGGTCGCGTGTCTATAACAGTAGGATGTAAGCTCCAACAATTCAATCACTTTCGAATCTTCATTCTACCCCTCAAGTGCCTTCGCTCCGGTCCCGCCGTCTGCGACGACCCTCCCTCCGCTTCGTCCAAGCTTCGTGTCCAAGATCCATACCTTCCATCACAAGTACCACCACATCCGCGATGAAGTCAAGCGCGGTGAAGTCAAGCTCCAGTACTGCGAGACTTCTGTGATGCTAGCGGACATCATGACGAAGGCGCTTGCGGGACCACGTCACACGGATCTGACGGTGGCTCTCGGCATTCGTGGGACTTCGCATTGAGGGGGCGTATTGAGGGTTATTGAGGGTTGCTGGTCTTGGGTACTGTGTACCAGTTGTACCCATTAACCGGTTAACCCGAACCGGTCCAATCCGAACCCACGATGATTATGGTGATTACGGTAAGTTGTTTACGCCACCGATGATTAGACGAGTAGGATGATTGGATGAACACCGGTGAGTGATGGTTTATTAGATTAGATGCACTAGGTGATAGGACGCAGGGTCGCGTGTCTATAACAGTAGGATGTAAGCTCCAACAATTCAATCACTTTCGAATCTTCATTCTACCCCTCAATTGCCTTCGCTCCGGTCCCGCCGTCTGCGACGTCCCTCCCTCCGCTTCGTCCAAGCTTCGTGTCCAAGATCCATTCCTTCTTTCAGTTGCCGCCTTCCGACATCTCCATGCTAAAGAGTTGGCGCTTCAGGTAGATGCGTCCAGCCTGCTGCGAACCACCGTACAGTGTCTTCAGGTGCGTCCACGCAACCCACGCTTCCTCGTAGCCGTCGACCACATGTTGGTAGTCCGCGTCCATGTGGAGCAACATCAATCCGAACGCGATGTTGCTCGACTTGACGTAGTCGTCCTTGGCCCGCGAGTCCGTGAAGCTTGGCGTCGTCTCGCGGTTCACGACATGCCACGTCGACTTGGTCAGGAACACGCCACGCATGTAGCGGTTCCACGTCGCGAAGTTGTCCCCGTTGAACTTGTCAATGGAGACCTTGGTCGAGGCGTCTTGGGCAGATGACATGGTGCTTGGGCTCATAACCTGATGGAAGGTATAGATCTTGGACACGAAGCTTGGACGAAGCGGAGGGAGGGTCGTCGCAGACGGCGGGACCGGAGCGAAGGCACTTGAGGGGTAGAATGAAGATTCGAAAGTGATTGAATTGTTGGAGCTTACACCCTACTGTTATAGACACGCGACCCTGCGTCCTATCACCTAGTGCATCTAATCAACCATTACTCACCGGTGTTCATCCAATCATCCTACTCGTCTAATCATCGGTGGCCTAAACAACTTACCGTAATCACCATAATTAACGTGGGTTCGGATTAGACCGGTTCGGGTAGCCAGTTAATGGGTACAACTGGTACACAGTACCCAAGCCCAGCAACCCTCAATCACTTCAACTGTTACCTTCGAAGTAACGGTCTGTGGCAGCTGAAACAATGGTTGTATTGGATAGGAGATGGGCTCCTCTAACAGAACCGTCGCCGGAGACCGTCCTGGCCGAAAATGGCCTTTTCTTGTATCGCACCAGATATGGCTACACCCACTTTAACTGATACCTTCGAAGTAACGGTCTGTGGCAGCTGAAACAATGGTAGTATTCGATAGGAGATGGGCTCCTCTAACAGAACCGTCGCCGGAGACCGTCCTGGCCGAAAATGGCCTTTTCTTGTATCGCACCAGATATGGCTACACCCACTTTAACTGATACCTTCGAAGTAACGGTCTGTGGCAGCTGAAACAATGGTAGTATTGGATAGGAGATGGGCTCCTCTAACAGAACCGTCGCCGGAGACCGTCCTGGCCGAAAATGGCCTTTTCTTGTATCGCACCAGATATGGCTACACCCACTTTAACTGATACCTTCGAAGTAACGGTCTGTGGCAGCTGAAACAATGGTAGTATTCGATAGGAGATGGGCTCCTCTAACAGAACCGTCGCCGGACACAGTCCTGGCAGAAAATGGCCTTTTCTTGTATCGCACCAGATATGGCTACACCCACTTTGACTGATACCTTCGAAGTAACGGTCTGTGGCAGCTGAAACAATGGTAGTATTCGATAGGAGATGGGCTCCTCTAACAGAACCGTCGCCGGAGACCGTCCTGGCCGAAAATGGCCTTCTCCGCTATCGCACCTGATATGGCTACGCCCACTTTAACTGATACCTTCGAAGTAACGGGTCTGTGGCAGCTGAAACAATGGTAGTATTCGATAGGAGATGGGCTCCTCTAGCAGAACCGTCGCCGGAGACCGTCCTGGCCGAAAATGGCCTTCTCCGCTATCGCACCAGATATGGCTACGCCCACTTTGACTGATACCTTCGAAGTAACGGTCTGTGGCAGCTGAAACAATGGTAGTATTCGATAGGAGATGGGCTCCTCTAACAGAACCGTCGCCGGAGACCGTCCTGGCCGAAAATGGCCTTCTCCGCTATCGCACCTGATATGGCTACGCCCACTTTAACTGATACCATCGAAGTAACGGGTCTGTGGCAGCTGAAACAATGGTAGTATTCGATAGGAGATGGGCTCCTCTAGCAGAACCGTCGCCGGAGACCGTCCTGGCCGAAAATGGCCTTCTCCGCTATCGCACCAGATATGGCTACGCCCACTTTGACTGATACCTTCGAAGTAACGGTCTGTGGCAGCTGAAACAATGGTAGTATTCGATAGGAGATGGGCTCCTCTAACAGAACCGTCGCCGGAGACCGTCCTGGCCGAAAATGGCCTTCTCCGCTATCGCACCTGATATGGCTACGCCCACTTTAACTGATACCATCGAAGTAACGGGTCTGTGGCAGCTGAAACAATGGTAGTATTCGATAGGAGATGGGCTCCTCTAGCAGAACCGTCGCCGGAGACCGTCCTGGCCGAAAATGGCCTTCTCCGCTATCGCACCAGATATGGCTACGCCCACTTTAACTGATACCATCGAAGTAACGGGTCTGTGGCAGCTGAAACAATGGTAGTATTGGATAGGAGATGGGCTCCTCTAGCAGAACCGTCGCCGGAGACCGTCCTGGCCGAAAATGGCCTTCTCCGCTATCGCACCAGATATGGCTACGCCCACTTTGACTGATACCTTCGAAGTAACGGTCTGTGGCAGCTGAAACAATGGTAGTATTCGATAGGAGATGGGCTCCTCTAACAGAACCGTCGCCGGAGACCGTCCTGGCCGAAAATGGCCTTCTCCGCTATCGCACCTGATATGGCTACGCCCACTTTAACTGATACCTTCGAAGTAACGGTCTGTGGCAGCTGAAACAATGGTAGTATTCGATAGGAGATGGGCTCCTCTAGCAGAACCGTCGCCGGAGACCGTCCTGGCCGAAAATGGCCTTCTCCGCTATCGCACCAGATATGGCTACGCCCACTTTAACTGATACCATCGAAGTAACGGGTCTGTGGCAGCTGAAACAATGGTAGTATTGGATAGGAGATGGGCTCCTCTAGCAGAACCGTCGCCGGAGACCGTCCTGGCCGAAAATGGCCTTCTCCGCTATCGCACCAGATATGGCTACGCCCACTTTGACTGATACCTTCGAAGTAACGGTCTGTGGCAGCTGAAACAATGGTAGTATTCGATAGGAGATGGGCTCCTCTAGCAGAACCGTCGCCGGAGACCGTCCTGGCCGAAAATGGCCTTCTCCGCTATCGCACCTGATATGGCTACGCCCACTTTAACTGATACCATCGAAGTAACGGGTCTGTGGCAGCTGAAACAATGGTAGTATTGGATAGGAGATGGGCTCCTCTAGCAGAACCGTCGCCGGAGACCGTCCTGGCCGAAAATGGCCTTCTCCGCTATCGCACCAGATATGGCTACGCCCACTTTGACTGATACCTTCGAAGTAACGGTCTGTGGCAGCTGAAACAATGGTTGTATTGGATAGGAGATGGGCTCCTCTAACAGAACCGTCGCCGGACACCGTCCAGGCAGAAAAAAGCCTTCTCCGCTATCGCACCTGATATGGCTACACCCACTTTAACTGATACCTTCGGAGTAACGGATCTGGCTCACCTGCAAAGGGTGATAGCATTGGAAGGTAGATGGGCTCTTCCAATGGAACTGTCGCCCGAAACCGTCCTGGTCGCAAATGGCAGCTTCAGCTATCGCACCGGATATGGCTACACCCACCTTAACTGATACCTTCGAAGTAACGGATCTGGCTCAGCTGCAAAGGGTGATAGCATTGGAAGGTAGATGGGCTCTTCCAATGGAACTGTCGCCCGAAACCGTCCTGGTCGCAAATGGCAGCTTCAGCTATCGCACCGGATATGGCTACACCCACCTTAACTGATACCTTCGAAGTAACGGATCTGGCTCACCTGCAAAGGATGATAGCATTGGAAGGTAGATGGGCTCTTCCAATGGAACTGTCGCCCGAAACCGTCCTGGTCGCAAATGGCAGCTTCAGCTATCGCACCGGATATGGCTACACCCACCTTAACTGATACCTTCGAAGTAACGGATCTGGCTCAGCTGCAAAGGATGATAGCATTGGAAGGTAGATGGGCTCTTCCAATGGAACTGTCGCCCGAAACCGTCCTGGTCGCAAATGGCAGCTTCAGCTATCGCACCGGATATGGCTACACCCACCTTAACTGATACCTTCGAAGTAACGGATCTGGCTCAGCTGCAAAGGGTGATAGCATTGGAAGGTAGATGGGCTCTTCCAATGGAACTGTCGCCCGAAACCGTCCTGGTCGCAAATGGCAGCTTCAGCTATCGCACCGGATATGGCTACACCCACCTTAACTGATACCTTCGAAGTAACGGATCTGGCTCACCTGCAAAGGATGATAGCATTGGAAGGTAGATGGGCTCTTCCAATGGAACTGTCGCCCGAAACCGTCCTGGTCGCAAATGGCAGCTTCAGCTATCGCACCGGATATGGCTACACCCACCTTAACTGATACCTTCGAAGTAACGGATCTGGCTCAGCTGCAAAGGATGATAGCATTGGAAGGTAGATGGGCTCTTCCAATGGAACTGTCGCCCGAAACCGTCCTGGTCGCAAATGGCAGCTTCAGCTATCGCACCGGATATGGCTACACCCACCTTAACTGATACCTTCGAAGTAACGGATCTGGCTCAGCTGCAAAGAGTGATAGCATTGGAAGGTAGATGGGCTCTTCCAATGGAACTGTCGCCCGAAACCGTCCTGGTCGCAAATGGCAGCTTCAGCTATCGCACCGGATATGGCTACACCCACCTTAACTGGTACCTTCGAAGTAACGGATCTGGCTCAGCTGCAAAGGATGATAGCATTGGAAGGTAGATGGGCTCTTCCAATGGAACTGTCGCCCGAAACCGTCCTGGTCGCAAATGGCAGCTTCAGCTATCGCACCCGATATGGCTACACCCACCTTAACTGATACCTTCGAAGTAACGGATCTGGCTCAGCTGCAAAGGGTGATAGCATTGGAAGGTAGATGGGCTCTTCCAATGGAACTGTCGCCCGAAACCGTCCTGGTCGCAAATGGCAGCTTCAGCTATCGCACCGGATATGGCTACACCCACCTTAACTGATACCTTCGAAGTAACGGATCTGGCTCAGCTGCAAAGGGTGATAGCATTGGAAGGTAGATGGGCTCTTCCAATGGAACTGTCGCCCGAAACCGTCCTGGTCGCAAATGGCAGCTTCAGCTATCGCACCGGATATGGCTACACCCACCTTAACTGATACCTTCGAAATAACGGATCTGGCTCGGCTGCAAAGGGTGATAGCATTGGAAGGTAGATGGGCTCTTCCAATGGAACTGTCGCCCGAAACCATCCTGGTCGCAAATGGCAGCTTCAGCTATCGCACCGGATATGGCTACACCCACCTTAACTGATACCTTCGAAGTAACGGATCTGGCTCAGCTGCAAAGGGTGATAGCATTGGAAGGTAGATGGGCTCTTCCAATGGAACTGTCGCCCGAAACCATCCTGGTCGCAAATGGCAGCTTCAGCTATCGCACCGGATATGGCTACACCCACCTTAACTGATACCTTCGAAGTAACGGATCTGGCTCACCTGCAAAGGATGATAGCATTGGAAGGTAGATGGGCTCTTCCAATGGAACTGTCGCCCGAAACCGTCCTGGTCGCAAATGGCAGCTTCAGCTATCGCACCGGATATGGCTACACCCACCTTAACTGATACCTTCGAAGTAACGGATCTGGCTCACCTGCAAAGGATGATAGCATTGGAAGGTAGATGGGCTCTTCCAATGGAACTGTCGCCCGAAACCGTCCTGGTCGCAAATGGCAGCTTCAGCTATCGCACCGGATATGGCTACACCCACCTTAACTGATACCTTCGAAGTAACGGATCTGGCTCAGCTGCAAAGGGTGATAGCATTGGAAGGTAGATGGGCTCTTCCAATGGAACTGTCGCCCGAAACCGTCCTGGTCGCAAATGGCAGCTTCAGCTATCGCACCGGATATGGCTACACCCACCTTAACTGATACCTTCGAAATAACGGATCTGGCTCGGCTGCAAAGGGTGATAGCATTGGAAGGTAGATGGGCTCTTCCAATGGAACTGTCGCCCGAAACCATCCTGGTCGCAAATGGCAGCTTCAGCTATCGCACCGGATATGGCTACACCCACCTTAACTGATACCTTCGAAATAACGGATCTGGCTCACCTGCAAAGGATGATAGCATTGGAAGGTAGATGGGCTCTTCCAATGGAACTGTCGCCCGAAACCGTCCTGGTCGCAAATGGCAGCTTCAGCTATCGCACCGGATATGGCTACACCCACCTTAACTGATACCTTCGAAGTAACGGATCTGGCTCAGCTGCAAAGAGTGATAGCATTGGAAGGTAGATGGGCTCTTCCAATGGAACTGTCGCCCGAAACCGTCCTGGTCGCAAATGGCAGCTTCAGCTATCGCACCGGATATGGCTACACCCACCTTAACTGATACCTTCGAAGTAACGGATCTGGCTCAGCTGCAAAGGGTGATAGCATTGGAAGGTAGATGGGCTCTTCCAATGGAACTGTCGCCCGAAACCGTCCTGGTCGCAAATGGCAGCTTCAGCTATCGCACCGGATATGGCTACACCCACCTTAACTGATACCTTCGAAATAACGGATCTGGCTCGGCTGCAAAGGGTGATAGCATTGGAAGGTAGATGGGCTCTTCCAATGGAGCTGTCGCCCGAAACCATCCTGGTCGCAAATGGCAGCTTCAGCTATCGCACCGGATATGGCTACACCCACCTTAACTGATACCTTCGAAGTAACGGATCTGGCTCAGCTGCAAAGGGTGATAGCATTGGAAGGTAGATGGGCTCTTCCAATGGAACTGTCGCCCGAAACCATCCTGGTCGCAAATGGCAGCTTCAGCTATCGCACCGGATATGGCTACACCCACCTTAACTGATACCTTCAAAATAACGGATCTGGCTCAGCTGCAAAGGATGATAGCATTGGAAGGTAGATGGGCTCTTCCAATGGAACTGTCGCCCGAAACCGTCCTGGTCGCAAATGGCAGCTTCAGCTATCGCACCGGATATGGCTACACCCACCTTAACTGATACCTTCGAAGTAACGGATCTGGCTCACCTGCAAAGGATGATAGCATTGGAAGGTAGATGGGCTCTTCCAATGGAACTGTCGCCCGAAACCGTCCTGGTCGCAAATGGCAGCTTCAGCTATCGCACCGGATATGGCTACACCCACCTTAACTGATACCTTCGAAATAACGGATCTGGCTCGGCTGCAAAGGGTGATAGCATTGGAAGGTAGATGGGCTCTTCCAATGGAACTGTCGCCCGAAACCGTCCTGGTCGCAAATGGCAGCTTCAGCTATCGCACCGGATATGGCTACACCCACCTTAACTGATACCTTCGAAGTAACGGATCTGGCTCAGCTGCAAAGGGTGATAGCATTGGAAGGTAGATGGGCTCTTCCAATGGAACTGTCGCCCGAAACCGTCCTGGTCGCAAATGGCAGCTTCAGCTATCGCACCGGATATGGCTACACCCACCTTAACTGATACCTTCGAAGTAACGGATCTGGCTCAGCTGCAAAGGGTGATATCATTGGAAGGTAGATGGGCTCTTCCAATGGAACTGTCGCCCGAAACCGTCCTGGTCGCAAATGGCAGCTTCAGCTATCGCACCGGATATGGCTACACCCACCTTAACTGATACCTTCGAAGTAACGGATCTGGCTCAGCTGCAAAGGGTGATAGCATTGGAAGGTAGATGGGCTCTTCCAATGGAACTGTCGCCCGAAACCGTCCTGGTCGCAAATGGCAGCTTCAGCTATCGCACCGGATATGGCTACACCCACCTTAACTGATACCTTCGAAGTAACGGATCTGGCTCAGCTGCAAAGGGTGATAGCATTGGAAGGTAGATGGGCTCTTCCAATGGAACTGTCGCCCGAAACCGTCCTGGTCGCAAATGGCAGCTTCAGCTATCGCACCGGATATGGCTACACCCACCTTAACTGATACCTTCGAAGTAACGGATCTGGCTCAGCTGCAAAGGGTGATAGCATTGGAAGGTAGATGGGCTCTTCCAATGGAACTGTCGCCCGAAACCGTCCTGGTCGCAAATGGCAGCTTCAGCTATCGCACCGGATATGGCTACACCCACCTTAACTGATACCTTCGAAGTAACGGATCTGGCTCAGCTGCAAAGGATGATAGCATTGGAAGGTAGATGGGCTCTTCCAATGGAACTGTCGCCCGAAACCGTCCTGGTCGCAAATGGCAGCTTCAGCTATCGCACCGGATATGGCTACACCCACCTTAACTGATACCTTCGAAGTAACGGATCTGGCTCAGCTGCAAAGGGTGATAGCATTGGAAGGTAGATGGGCTCTTCCAATGGAACTGTCGCCCGAAACCGTCCTGGTCGCAAATGGCAGCTTCAGCTATCGCACCGGATATGGCTACACCCACCTTAACTGATACCTTCGAAGTAACGGATCTGGCTCGGCTGCAAAGGGTGATAGCATTGGAAGGTAGATGGGCTCTTCCAATGGAACTGTCGCCCGAAACCGTCCTGGTCGCAAATGGCAGCTTCGGCTATCGCACCGGATATGGCTACACCCACCTTAACTGGTACCTTCGAAGTAACGGATCTGGCTCAGCTGCAAAGGGTGATAGCATTGGAAGGTAGATGGGCTCTTCCAATGGAACTGTCGCCCGAAACCGTCCTGGTCGCAAATGGCAGCTTCAGCTATCGCACCGGATATGGCTACACCCACCTTAACTGATACCTTCGAAGTAACGGATCTGGCTCAGCTGCAAAGGATGATAGCATTGGAAGGTAGATGGGCTCTTCCAATGGAACTGTCGCCCGAAACCGTCCTGGTCGCAAATGGCAGCTTCAGCTATCGCACCGGATATGGCTACACCCACCTTAACTGATACCTTCGAAGTAACGGATCTGGCTCAGCTGCAAAGGGTGATAGCATTGGAAGGTAGATGGGCTCTTCCAATGGAACTGTCGCCCGAAACCGTCCTGGTCGCAAATGGCAGCTTCAGCTATCGCACCGGATATGGCTACACCCACCTTAACTGATACCTTCGAAGTAACGGATCTGGCTCAGCTGCAAAGGATGATAGCATTGGAAGGTAGATGGGCTCTTCCAATGGAACTGTCGCCCGAAACCGTCCTGGTCGCAAATGGCAGCTTCAGCTATCGCACCGGATATGGCTACACCCACCTTAACTGATACCTTCGAAGTAACGGATCTGGCTCGGCTGCAAAGGGTGATAGCATTGGAAGGTAGATGGGCTCTTCCAATGGAACTGTCGCCCGAAACCGTCCTGGTCGCAAATGGCAGCTTCAGCTATCGCACCGGATATGGCTACACCCACCTTAACTGGTACCTTCGAAGTAACGGATCTGGCTCAGCTGCAAAGGGTGATAGCATTGGAAGGTAGATGGGCTCTTCCAATGGAACTGTCGCCCGAAACCGTCCTGGTCGCAAATGGCAGCTTCAGCTATCGCACCGGATATGGCTACACCCACCTTAACTGATACCTTCGAAGTAACGGATCTGGCTCAGCTGCAAAGGATGATAGCATTGGAAGGTAGATGGGCTCTTCCAATGGAACTGTCGCCCGAAACCGTCCTGGTCGCAAATGGCAGCTTCAGCTATCGCACCGGATATGGCTACACCCACCTTAACTGATACCTTCGAAGTAACGGATCTGGCTCAGCTGCAAAGGGTGATAGCATTGGAAGGTAGATGGGCTCTTCCAATGGAACTGTCGCCCGAAACCGTCCTGGTCGCAAATGGCAGCTTCAGCTATCGCACCGGATATGGCTACACCCACCTTAACTGATACCTTCGAAGTAACGGATCTGGCTCAGCTGCAAAGGATGATAGCATTGGAAGGTAGATGGGCTCTTCCAATGGAACTGTCGCCCGAAACCGTCCTGGTCGCAAATGGCAGCTTCAGCTATCGCACCGGATATGGCTACACCCACCTTAACTGATACCTTCGAAGTAACGGATCTGGCTCAGCTGCAAAGGGTGATAGCATTGGAAGGTAGATGGGCTCTTCCAATGGAACTGTCGCCCGAAACCGTCCTGGTCGCAAATGGCAGCTTCAGCTATCGCACCGGATATGGCTACACCCACCTTAACTGATACCTTCGAAGTAACGGATCTGGCTCAGCTGCAAAGGATGATAGCATTGGAAGGTAGATGGGCTCTTCCAATGGAACTGTCGCCCGAAACCGTCCTGGTCGCAAATGGCAGCTTCAGCTATCGCACCGGATATGGCTACACCCACCTTAACTGATACCTTCGAAGTAACGGATCTGGCTCAGCTGCAAAGGGTGATAGCATTGGAAGGTAGATGGGCTCTTCCAATGGAACTGTCGCCCGAAACCGTCCTGGTCGCAAATGGCAGCTTCAGCTATCGCACCGGATATGGCTACACCCACCTTAACTGATACCTTCGAAGTAACGGATCTGGCTCGGCTGCAAAGGGTGATAGCATTGGAAGGTAGATGGGCTCTTCCAATGGAACTGTCGCCCGAAACCGTCCTGGTCGCAAATGGCAGCTTCAGCTATCGCACCGGATATGGCTACACCCACCTTAACTGATACCTTCGAAGTAACGGATCTGGCTCAGCTGCAAAGGGTGATAGCATTGGAAGGTAGATGGGCTCTTCCAATGGAACTGTCGCCCGAAACCGTCCTGGTCGCAAATGGCAGCTTCAGCTATCGCACCGGATATGGCTACACCCACCTTAACTGATACCTTCAAAATAACGGATCTGGCTCAGCTGCAAAGGGTGATAGCATTGGAAGGTAGATGGGCTCTTCCAATGGAACTGTCGCCCGAAACCGTCCTGGTCGCAAATGGCAGCTTCAGCTATCGCACCGGATATGGCTACACCCACCTTAACTGATACCTTCGAAATAACGGATCTGGCTCGGCTGCAAAGGGTGATAGCATTGGAAGGTAGATGGGCTCTTCCAATGGAACTGTCGCCCGAAACCGTCCTGGTCGCAAATGGCAGCTTCAGCTATCGCACCGGATATGGCTACACCCACCTTAACTGATACCTTCAAAATAACGGATCTGGCTCAGCTGCAAAGGGTGATAGCATTGGAAGGTAGATGGGCTCTTCCAATGGAACCGTCGCCCGAAAGCAGGGCGCTGTGAACGATAAGCGTACGAGGATTCTCCTCGACACGGGAGCGAATGTTAGTGTCATCACCGACACTTTCGCCAGGAAGCTCCGACTCCGTGATGTTCCCTACCACGGTACATACAAGGAAAAAGTGAAGGCAAGGTTTCGACGACACGACGAGCGCGTGTGAAAATGACGCTCGGATGGGAGATGGTCTACGAGTTTGAGATGTGGGTTATGGCACATAGGGCTGGTGTTGATGTGGTGCTGGGCACGGACTTCATGATCCCGGCCGGCATTCGGCTGGATCTGTTCCATGGCGCTGCTCAACTACCCAACGAAGTGCGGATTCCGCTAGTCAAGGCAAAAAACATGCTGGATAGCGAAGATTAAAGCTCTCACATCATGGTCGGACCAACCGAGCCTTTGACGATCCCGGAGCACGAGTGGCGGGAATACCAACTACCAAGACGACAGATGGCGCTCGACACGCATATACTATGGGTTCAGCGTACGGAGAGACTAATACCGTCCGTAACGAGCATTCGTCATGGTCGGCCAGCGCGAGTCAAGCTGACCAACATCTCCGATAAAACGGTGTACCTCCGGGCACATCAACCCATCGCCATGCTGGTGCCAGCTGGCGATTTGCCGCGAGGCGACGGTTATGTGCGCGTGGATTCACGGAAGTACAGAGACTGGCAAGTACTCACGTACGAGGGTTGCCGAGACCGCGAGTTGTTCAGCGGGAGTGCGAGTTGTACGAGGAATGGCTTGCTCCCCGACCTCCGGCTGAGGAGCGACCAAACTATCCGATACCTGCTGGGGTAATGGCGCGACCTCCCAAAGACTTGGTGGACGCTTCTGAAGATCGTCTGACATGTGCTGAACGTTGGGAGAGGATCCTAGAAGAACGTGAGCGTGTCAGAGCCAGTACGACGCCTGGAGTGACAACCGGGGACTCATTCGAGGTCCAATTTTTCGGAGGTTCCTCGGTGGTCGGGACTGCGGCTCGAGATGGAGCCAATTCTACGAATGAAAGCTCGCCACGACGTGTACACGGACTCTTGAGTGCTGTGAAGGTGGTGATTACAGTACCGAGCGTTCGTTTGAGGTCCGGGGTGGGTGACGTGGCGTCAAGTACCGACATGGGTACACCCATAATCACCTGGGGCGACGAAGAGACGTCGCACCGGTGCCCCAGCGAAACTACGAACGAAGACTCGGTAGTTGGCTCAGAGGATGTTCCGGGAGCAAAGGCGACAACGAACCAAGCACCGAGTGTTCAACCGAAGTCTAGCGTCAGCACGAACACAAGGGGAGATGCAGTGGCCACGTTGGAAGAAGCTTATCTTTTGGTGGCGCGGGTGTTGGCGACGGAAGGAAACGAAGCCACGGACGATGCTAAGATGAATTACTACGAGCACCCAGCAAATATAATCGGTTTGGAAGACTATACAAAGGAGTTGGTGTTCCTTCCCGCCCGATCGACAAGAACGTCTGGTCGCGACGCTCAAGACTCATGAGTACATCATGGTCGCCAGTGGTAACGCGTTGCCGCCACCTGCGGGTGGTGTAGTGTGATGTTGACACACAGGGGCACGCACCTATTAACCCTTTCGCGGCAAAAGGGCGCAGAAATTGCCCTTTTAGTGGTTTGTGCAAAATATAGTAGGAATCAGCCTCTTAAAAGGGCGCATTAAGCGCCCTTTAACAGAAGTTCAGCTGGTGCCGGACTGTCTTTTGGGACACAGCATTTACAGTTCGATTCGTAATAATCAAAGTATACTTTAATCCAGTCATATTCATGTAGCAGATTGCATCACCATACTATCTTAAATGATTTGTTATAAGAGATAGTTCAAAACGAGTACCGTGATTTTGTAAAAGGGCGATAAATGCCCCCCCTTTTAGCTATAAATGACTTCTAATTGTATACTATAGTTTATATAAGATGCGCACGAAAGGGTTAAACAGCGTGCTCGGCGTGTACCGCTTCGCCACCTCGGCAAGCTGTATGTACTACTGAGAGCTCTGTTGAGAGCGGGACTGATCGTCTTCTCGGACAGTCCCTGGGCGTCGCCGATCGTGATTGTGATGAAAAAGAACAGCTAAGATATACGCTTGTGCATTGATTACAAGATGGGGAACGCAATCACCGCAATCACGGAATATGCGATGCCACTTGTTGACGACTTATTGACGGACCTAGAGTATTACCTGTGGTTTTGTTCGTTAAGCAGCAAGTGGCTTCTGGGCTATCATGATGACCCTACGAGCGCGTAAAGTGTCGGCCTTTGTTTGTGCACTCGGACACTTCGAGTGGCTACGCATACCTTTTGGGTCGTTCAACCTAAAGGCGGTTGGTTTGAATACTCGGTGAAGATGCGATTAGCTGAAGAAAAAAACCAAGGAACGTCATGCGACTACGACCGAGGATTTTATTTCAATCCAAGTTCACAGCAGATCGTGAAGCATCGGTGGAAACAGACCCAGTCCTTCAACTGGTCAACAGTCCCATAGCAGACATGCTCACAAACGGAGAGCCTGACGAATCTTCGTTGGTGCCTGTATTCGGTCGCCGATCGTTCGTAGACGACATTTGTTTCGGTGGGGAGGATTTCGATAGTTGTTTAACGACCCTGGACTGACTTTGGCGAGATTTGCACAGTGCCGGATCAGTATCAGTTTCACGAATAGCATCTTCTGGCAGCCCAAAGTGGACTTTCTGTCCCACGAGATATCGCCTGACGGTATAAGAGCAGATCCCAAGAAGCTTGCAGCTATCACCGAGCTTTCGTTTCCAACCAGCAAGCGCGGGATGCAGTCGTTCCTTGGGGTACTGAACTACTATAGTCGGTTTATCCAAGACTTCGCGGTCTACGGCCCAGCGCTGTATCAACTGAAGGAGGAAGACTTTGGAACTGGTGGCGCCTTTCTGTTGCACGTCGTGCCTTCGAGGTGTGGTGTAGTGATTTTTGCGCCTGTGCCGACAATTGTCACCAGACAAAGATCCGATGGCCTTCAAGTTACCCAAGCCACGAACACTCGGTCACATGACGTACAGTGACTTGACGGTACGAGAGACTCGACCGTGTCACTACCGAGTCTTCACAAGTCTTCGTTGAGCCCAGTTAGTGGTCAAAATGTCACTGAACCCAGACTGTCCTTATTGTTCATAATGGAACTGGCCGGATTCACATTCAGCGGCCAAGAACTGACCAGCCACGGTACGAAGACTCGGTGGCGGTTGGGATGAGTTCGTGGAAGTCTCCACGACCTTTTGAATGCTCGGCCACGGTTTGAGAAAGAACGCTGAATGATGAAGAGGCACATGCGACGGTGTGAGCGTCGCTTGGCATGCAAGAAGATCCATAACGGATCGTAGTTCACTTGATATTAGTATACTTGATTAGAATTGCATATTAGGACATGGCCCGAAAGGGCAACACAAATACAGAACAGAATTTCCACTCAAGCACACAGAGCGAGGTCCGGCTTCAAGGTAAGCGTCTGGTCAAGCTTGTTTGAGTGTGTTATGCCTGCCGGTGGACTCGAAGCTTACTAGCGAGGGTTCATCCGGCAAGGCCAAGAGACTGTGTGTGTATTGGCCGATTATATATCGGAAGGTTTACGTGACGGCTTTATCTCGCCTGTTTGCACGGTTAGGAGTGCTTGTATTGTCTCCTATATATTCTTCCAACCGAATGTTGAACACTCGGTGCCCTCGTAAAAGGCTTAACTGTGCCTGGTACCCTTCCGCTGCTGGGACCACGAGGATTCATAACACCTGCTAGCTTTGCTCGTGCTAGTAGCGTGCTCTTATTCTAACTGGTTGGCCTATATAAGTAGTTTGCAAGGTCCAGTCTGTCCCGGTGCAAGGGCAGAACTGAGGTCTTCAGGTCCGCCCGAACGATCGTTAGCTATCCTAGCTGACGTATTGTTGTGGGAGCATCCTAACTACACTAGTAGCTAGAGTTCACGTGGGATTTCCAACACCACTCTGGCATGGACGGCTGGGACTGAACACCGCCATAAAAGCTCGGATCCCGACAAGAGAACAGGGCGTGGGTGGCACACGGTGTTTTCCATTGATGAACTCCAACTGCACGCCACCAGCCAGCGAGCCCAGAATGGCGTCCCAACACCGAGCGGAACCAAAGTACATGAAGGGAGCCTCTCGCAGCTGAGCCATCTTGGAAGTTAGTCGGGAATTCTTGGAAACTGCTTGCGACGCCCGAGCCCGCAACGTAGCCAATGGCAAGGCGAGAGCAGGTGGAAGAACCGCGGATAACGAGCGTGAGCGACTCGACGGAGTCGAACGGGGCGGATCCGGACTCAGCGGAGCATGGACCACAGCGGCCAAACCGAGCGAATCATCGGTTGGCGGAGCTGAACCAGATGCCGACTCACACTCCCTGTGCTTCTGGCGTTTATGCTTCTTGTGGTGCTTCTTGTGCTGCTTGTGATATTTCCTATGTTTCTTCGATCGGTGATGGCTTCTCGGCGTCACAAGCGTTCAGCATCATCTAGCCCGCCGTTTCTTCGAGGAAGACTGACGAGGTGGCGAACCAGACCCATCATCCGATCTGCGAGGCAGACGTCGGGAAACGTGAAGACTCTGCTCTTTTTCAATAGGAGGAAGCACACCACTAACAGCCCTACTCAGCATCTGCGAACCGGGCGACGAAGGCTCATCACTGCTTTCGTCATCAGAGCCAAATATTTCAGAACGAAGACTCCTCTTCTTGACAAGAGAGTCACCCATCCCTTCCGCCGAGTCGAGACCAGAAGCAGGGCTCACTCGACCTTCGGAGCCGAAGCTGTTCGTCTCGCTCTCAGACAAGAAAATCGGGTCGGCCGGCGACCCAGTCGCTATAGCCGCTGAGCGAGCTGGTTGAGCAGAATCACCAACCGAACCCAAAACAACTAGGCATCAAGATCCTCTAGCAGTTGAGCCGTCACGGCGCGAGCGGTAGCTGCGGACCTGCGAAGGAGGCGCCAGAAGGTGAAGTCAACCCAGCTGAACTCGTCGAAAGTGACGGTCTGGGCTGACTTACGGCCGGCGTAATAACATCCGTGAGCATGGTAGTCGCACCAACGATCCGAGAAGGTCGATCTGGGAAAGCAGCAGTTGCAGCTGAAGCCTGATGAGACCGAGAACACGACTGTAATCGAGCAACCGCCGTCCCAGTTGACGCAACGTTCGTTGGAGTGTGCGACAGGGGCAAACCAGCTGGATGGTGAGGTCCGGAACTCGGCAGTTGAGCTACGGCTACGGACGATGAAGGAGTGGCCAACGTCGGTGCCGTCGCCGAAGGCACGACTGATGAAGCCTCTCTATGATTCATAGGAAGAGGAAGTGGAGCAGAACTGAAAACAGGCGCTGTGTCGTTCGACACGGGCGCCTTGAACTCGTACTTAGCTTCACTCGATGCCTCAGCGTCATCCTCCGGGCGACTGGACACAGGTGGATGTACAGGCGAACTCAACTGGAGACGCAGAACCCTCTTCTGCCGAGTCAGCCGTCGAGATTTAGACGGACAGGGTCTTCCAGCATCCGACATGGTCTCGCGAGAAGGACTTGAACACAGCAACGCGCTGGTCGTGTCGTGCCCCTCCTCTCCAGGCAACGGACACGCGTACGGTTGAGGAGGAGGCGGCGTGGGTGAATGGTGACGAGGATTCGCAGCAGTCGGAGACTTGGGATTCGCGTAGCGTCGCATGTGCTCCACAGGAGTCAGTGTAGTCAATGGAGCCCGCTGGAGCTGGGCGAGTGTCCGAGTCGGTCGAATTGCAGCAGCCGTCGAGTTCGCAGGAGCCTCAGCTGAGTTCGATGAACGATTTGCGTAGGGGACAGGAAGTCCAGTGGATGCTGAAGTGGCTAAGGAGATGGTCAGCTGAGCGTTCGAGGCAGCCGTCGACCTCGTACCAGGTGCCAAGGACGCCACGGGGGCATCCTGACGAGAGTGAATCACCAACTCAAGTCGGCGAGACTCGCCAGCGGGGATACTAAGGACCTCTGGAAACCGAGACTCAAAGACCCGGAACAACCGAGCGTTCAGTCGCAGGTCAGCGGGATCTAGACCAGGAACATCCAGCCCAGCAGCAGCAGCCATATGAGGGTCGTGCATGGGAAGGAAGCCTTGACGCCGGATGATCCTCTTCTGGCGAATGATGACCGCTCGTGGATCGGCAATCACGGACTGAGCGTGTCGTAGAGGCTGGTTACCAGTTGAGCTGTACGACTGGACCAACTCCTGCAGCTGCTCAAAATGCTTAGCTTCGACGCCTTGAAGGGTTGTGTACGCCGCGTCCTTGTCAGTAATCAATCTGACAGCTTCCCAGGAGCCCGACGCGGGGTCGCCGGAGCCTTCTCACACACGTCTTCCTGGTCCACCGAGCCCACCGGGCGACACCACTTCGGGCGCAGTAATCAGCCGAGCTCGACTGCTCCGGTGAGCCTAAGCTCCGTCGCGGCACTGGTCACTCAGCAAGGGAATGAGCGCCGAGAGGAGTTGACCTTCTTAGCGAGACTCATGGCGTACGGCTTTACTCGCCCAGTTGAATCTTCTGACCCTGTGCAGCGACGAGCTGTTCTACGTGCCACTCGGCTGAAGAGTCGCTGGAGATCCTGAGCGGTCGATACACCGCCCTCGATAACTCGCAAGTCCTTGCCGGCTTCGGGTGGGCCTTCACGACGCTCGAGCGGAGAACAGAGCATTGACTCGGCGGCTGGACACTCTAGCTGTCGCGAACGTTGGCTTGTCTGCTCAGCTCTCCTCCGTCAAGCAGCAGGTATCTCGTATTGAGACCAGCGCCACTCAGTCTGCTGGCCTCGTCGCTTCGCTGAGGAAATCTCTCGCTCTGAGTGAGGCCAAGTTTGCTCGGGCTGCCAAGATCGAGAAAGGCAAGGTTGATGCCGCTTTGGCTCAAGCTCAGCTTCATCACCAGCAGGGCTTGGACCGTGATGCTGAGATCACGACTCTCCAACGATACCAACTCAGCATCGTGCCGGTCGCTGACCCCATGAGCACCAACGGGTCGAGGAGTTGACCCAGCGGACACGGCTTCACCTCGACGAGGGGCCGGTGTTGGAGAGCAGCGCCGTGGAACACTCTGCCAACATGGGTGATAACCTGATGAGTACGAGGAGCAGGAGAAACACGGGAGCATACGTACCGACGAGGAAGGCGGAACACCGCGAGAAGCCATCAGCTGAGTCTGGACCAACGGTGGTGAGAACAAATTGGGATTAATACACTCACCAGCTCGGCTCATATCATAACCGGGGCAGTTGTGGTGTAGATATTTTCAGATTGTGGTGAAGCACTTTTCAATGAATGAGAAGATGGGAAGCGACAGTTGGCCATTATCCCGGATCAATGACCCGGCCGATTCGAGTATGAAGATCTGGATCCGGAGATGACGTATCGGGGCAGAAGTCATACCCATTTGGACGGGAAGCGACGAAGCTGACTAGGACCCAAGTGGAAGACCGCAAGGGGCGAGATCTGGATATCGTGAGACCCGAGATCCTAGTGAGTAAGATGAATATCTGGGCGATATAAGTCCAGGACCCGAAACCAAGATCCAGAAATATTCCTGATCAGGGTATTCCTGATTGGGGGTAAATCTATGGCTGGCCACGATATGATGATTGCGCCACGGATCTGAGGAAATCAGGTGCGGATACAGCTGGGGAGATGTACCAAGGAGAGAAAGGACAAGTAGCCAGGCCTGGCAAACGATTTGACGAGTAAAAGACAGAGGAGATAGAGATCCAGGCTGGTATAGGCTTAAACTTTAAATCAAAGACGAATTTGCATTGTACTTCACAAGTGCCTTCCTGCTCCCAAGAAACCGGATTATTTTGGCCGTACGGGTTAACAGAAGGTTGGATATAGTAGATCTAGCGTTGGTTGTGATACCTGGATAATATATTGGCCAGATCATACCACCTAGTGAACTTATCCTACAAGTGCAGATCTAAGGTTAACCAGATTTACTACTTGGATGGGTATACCTATCGCTTCTCAACTCTCAAGATCCCGCTATAGGAAGCGGCAAGTACGACGAAAAGGAACTTAAAGGCAAGGGGACAGACCCGCAAGGCAACCCTACGGTCAGGTCTCAGGTCAAGACCGCCAGATCTTACAAGCTCGAAGGACTCGCTTGTGATCTGGACCCTACATCGGACGTAGCGTGAAGATCTTCCACTACTACTCCACCAAATCCCCACGTCTCGCCAAGACATTCAAGCTTATTCCCCTTGAACACCTCTGCATTTACCAGAGGAGCAAGATCCCGCCATACCGACGGGTACACAAGGTGAGAAAAGTTCGGCAAATCACGGATCATCGGGGGACCCCTCCGTTAGTCGGTGTCTGGGTACTGGTGGGAAGTCGGATCCAGCAATCTCGCAGATTTTGCTGACCCCGCTACACCACAAGATCAGCCCACACCTAAATAGGCAACCCGCGGTAGGCGACTATAGCCGGGGAATAGGCATCACGAGCTAAGGAGAAGTGGATCACGGTACGAACCCGGCGATCTGTTCGGATACCATTATCCGGATAGCCGCTGAGTCCAACGGCTGTGGTGAAGCGCCCGTTAAGTTTTGGCAGCTGGGGCTGAGTGATGGATATTGACTCAATCTGACCAGGCGGGTTCGGGGTGAAGCTGGAGTGACCACGTCCCAGAGAAGGATGCGATCGGATCGCTGCTAGCTAGGTCGGATCGTCACCGCGTGGATCGGATCGGCTTGGGACGGGAGATCGGATGTACGATCCACCTGAGAATGCCCGGGAGTCATCGTGTACAGGTCAACTGATTTGTACCCAAGATCGGTAAAGTACGATTGGACCTTGAAGTACCAGATCGGTAATCATAGGATACGCAATGTAGTGGGCCAGAAGGACCTTAAGTAATAACAGAGTGAATTTTGCCTTGTCAACGACAAGTGGCCTTCGACTTTGGATTGTAGCGGGAAATTGCAGTGGCCCATACAATAACCAAGTCAAATCTACCAAATCCACGTGTCAGTCGCCGGAGTTAGCAGCTTGGCCGGCATGACTGTCGTCGCTCTCGCCCTCAACTCCCCCGCTATAGGAAGCGGTCAAGCCTCGCAAGTAAAGCTTTATTTACCCCTAAGAAAAGGAACCCTATACACCCCAAGTCGATCAAGATCGACAACCTACCCGGCACGTAGCTTGAAGAACTTCCACGCTACGCAAACCCCCACCGTCCTGTGCCTCGCCAAGGCGGAACCAACCGCAGGCCAAGCTTTCCCTCGAATCCACCAGAGGAGTGTAACCAGTCCCGCCGACGGGTACACAAGGTGAGCCCTCAGCAACCCCACGGTTATTGGAGTACCCCCTCCGTCAGTCGGTAGTCCGGGGCACTGTGTGTGAGATCGGATCGCAACGCGATTTTGCGATACCCACTCCACCACACGGCCGCCTGAAAGGGTCGGTCGAGATCCAAAACGAATTCATTTCACTTGATATTTGTAGAGGATGCATAGGAGGAGCCAAAAGAGGCTCCCGAAAGATAACAGAGCAGAATTTTCCTAGTCCAAGACAAGTGTACACCCTTCCAAGGTCCTGCACAGGGCCGAATTATGTCTGCCGTTGATACCCGAGATGTATAAGCTTGTAGGGCATTGAGTGGCAGCGCCAAGAGGTTAGGTCGGTCCGGGAAGGACAAAGGTATCGCTACGCGCGAAAGAAAAGCCCCGCCAACTCAGCGGGCCGGTACATCGGATAGCCCGGGTGTCTTCATCTACGCTCGGTGACCTGTAAAAGCGCTCGCGCTCCATCGTCCATCCGTTGGTGGAGGGCACAGGGATTTGTGAGCAAGGTAAGCCGAACCCAACTCGGCGAACCTCGGAAGTAGTCTGACTAGGTTAGTCGGAACTTGCGGAAGCGAGCCGCACGTCTGTCCCGGCTGGGCCGAACCGCGAGGGGACCACCCTCTGCGCAGGCCATACAAGCGCTGACCTAACCCGGCGATTTGTTGTGGTTTGTGTAAGAAATCCACATCTGACGGTATTTGTGTATTTTACTACTCCACAGTGGCTCGCTATCCATGGGGAAATAGTAGTCGACCTGGCCCTCCCCGAGTTCAGCGAACAGGAGGTCGTTACCTCTGGGCGGGGCTGGCGGCTCTGAAGAATCTTGACGGCTCATAGAGCGTGAGCCGTGTCGGCGATGGTGTTCTCGGTGGTAGTCAGCCACAGACAGAGAGGAGGTGGCTCGTGGAGCGGGCACTGAGCGCTGCTGCTGGTCTTGGACCGCTGGAGAACGTGGGGCGCCGCGCGCGGGTGATGATTGGCCGTGGGCCGTGGGCTTGGTGTTAGGCAACCAAGATGCGAAAACGAGAATGAGCTCGTGGAGCTACAGAAGCCAATTGTGAGGTTAAGTGACCTCCAACATCTTGACAAGACAAGACCTCGCTGAGGAAACTTCGAGAACGGGTATGTTTTGTTCTCATCTTAGTGGGGGGGAGTGTAACGGGGTTACACGGTGTGGTGCACATGGGTACGGAGTACCCGAAGAGTTAACAGACTCTCAGTACATGATGTGTAGAATTAACGGTGGCCACAGTACATAGGCTGAGGGCCACACGTTATGCATTTGATTAGGTTTAACTATGATGGATAGTTAAACATCGATAGCGGCTTGGCCGCAATAAATATAAATAGAAAAATACTTCGGATTTTGAAGCATAAAAGTAACTAGTGTTCTTAATAACATTTAATCCTGGTTATTGGGCTGTAAGTATCCATCGGATAAGGAACTTGGATTTAGGGACTCTTTGAGTCGTACGTCTTCCTCTGACGCAACGCTACGGCAGCCCCGCTGCAGCTGTGGTGAAGTGCCATCGGAATTTTCCTCGAACGAGGACTTACGATCGGGGAAATCAAGAAACGGTGATGTCGACCGACACGGTGCGAGGGAACGGAGATCCGGTGTATCCTGCGGCAAATCTGGCGCGAGGCACCGAAGATCAAGAGTGGGCGGCCGTGTGGCCGACCTCGGTCAACATTGCAACTGAAGGTCTCAAGGTGACGTCCAAGGTGCCTGGAGGAGGGATCAAGACACTAGAAGTGAAGATCTTCGGTTTAAAGGCCAAGATCGTGTGGAAGATCGAGCCAATCGAACTCGCAGGACGGGTCGGCAGGAAGCCCAAAAGTAGAGATCAAGACCACGCGGATCGAGATCAGCTGTAAGGAGTGGAGATCTAGGCGGGATCGAAGGGTCGGTGATCAAGTTAAAGATCGGCGATCAAGAGGAAGAAGATCGCTGATCTGGATCAAGATCGCCAGTCGAGACGAAGATAACCAATCAGGATCAAGATCGCCAACCAAGATCAAGATCACCGACTAAGACGAAGATCACCAATCAGAGGCAAGATCGTCGATCAAAGGTCGTAGTTGAAGATCGCGAGACCGGTCGCCCGATCGAAGATGGTGAGAGCCGATCTTATCTGAAGATGGGAAATAAGAAGGCGCAGGATGCATGTTGAGATGGGTAGGCAGTAGGTACACTTAGGATAAACATCAATCAGAACAGAATTCACTTAGAAGTGCACAAGTGGTTTCCTCGCACTCGGGACGTCTTAGAGACACACGACGCTAGTAGTGTAAGATCTTGGTAAATATAAATTAGCCGGATTTACCTACACTAGTTTTCCCTACTTTAAGTGTACAAGTCCCTGATTATCCAGACTTTGGTACTTGACTGGGGGTCCGATCCGTTCTCAAAACTAAAGCTCGCGCTATTGGAAGCGGCAAGCTACCCGGAAAGGAGAAGAAGAACAAGAAGCACGATTATATAGGCATTTCGGTGCCTATATTAGGCAAAAGCCCCTAGATAAAGGCCGATCGTCACTAATCGGGCCTTGTATGGACTTAACTCAAGTGAGCAGAGCAAAGAAGTTCCGTGCTTCCCCACACATCCCGCGTCCCGCCAGGACGGTCAAGGTTTCACTGATCGGACACCTTCGGATCCCTGAGTGAGCAGATCTAGCCCGCCGACGGGTACACAAAGTGAGACCAAGTTCAGCCGATCACGAATCATCGGGGGGGGGGGGGGGGGGGGGGCTCCGTTAGTCGGTATCTGGGCGCAGTGTGTGAGTACGATCGGCCTCAACCAGATTTTGACTGATCCCGCTACACCACAGGTGCATGGAGGACGGGATTGAGGAGGAACTGGCCAAGGAGAACAGAGCAAGGAGGGAGGAAGACGAGGGTCAGGAGCGAGGAGTGCAACAGCGTGCAGCGTTCAGCGTGCCAGCGAGGGGCGAGTTCCTAGCTGTGAACGTGTAGGTGGCGAGCGGGGGGGTCGCGAGAGGTCAAGCAGCAGGACGATCGCGCCTTATAATTCTGTAATACATGAGTGTAGCTAGCGTTAGTTTGATTCTTAATTGATTAACAATTTAATTTATGTGCGTGTACCGGTAGTTCATGAATGTAATCTATTGTTATGTAATATCTGCTACAATAGTAATACTTCTTTTAATGCACCTCGTCGCCGAGGGTGTTGCATGCATTGCAGCGAGATATTGCAATGGCGTGCAAGCACGCTGCGCCGCAGATGCACCAGCCAGTCCCGAGCCTACTTGAGCGCTTTTAGAATTCGTTTCAGAATCAAATTGTAGTGTGGTGTAGCGGGATCACCAATATCTTGCGAGAGTGCGATCCAACTTCCACTAAGCCCGGACACCGACTAACGGGGGGGTCCCCGATGATCCGTGATATCTTGTGCTGAACTTTGCTCACCTTGTGTACCCGACGGTAGGGCTGGATCTTGCTCCTCCGGTGACTTCGTGAAGGTCCAAGAGGTGAAGGCTTGAACGTCTTGGCGAGACGTTGGGGGTAAAGTGGAGCAGCGCGGAAACTCTTCACTCTGCTGCCGATATAGTCCAGATCTGAAGCGATTGCTCGACCTTGGATCCAGCCGTGGGGTTGCCTTGATGGGGTGTGTTTGCCTTGCGGTCTTCCTTTACACTTGCTTGCCGCTTCCTATAGCGGGATTTTGGAGTGGTTGAGACTTGAAGGATCTCCCGGCCAAGCAATGAACTCCGGTCGATCTGGGATCTGCACTTGAGGGTAGGTCACTAGGTGGCTAGATCCGGTATGTATATTACCAGATATTACTAACCAACACTAGGACACTTATCCCTAAACTTGCTAACACGGCGCGCGGCTAATGTAGTTCCTCTTCTTCGCGGAGTGGAGCACTTGTTGTTTCCAATGCAAATTCGCTTCTGATTTATGGTTAAGTATGGCCCCATCCTAAGTCACTATCCTCATACCTGCCAAACGACCACCTGTCACCGCCTTTATGTCCTTCGCACTCTTACCCATCACGGGGCACCTTCTTCAACGTGGACTCGCCATCATCCTATCGTAGATCTTGAGATCGCCACTGATCGCCATGTCGGGATCCGGGATCCAGATCGCTCTTCTTCCTTGGGCCTCTAGCATCACGCTGCTTCTTGATCTGGCACCGCATCCGCTTGTTGTCCGTCGGGGAGGTACGCCACTTCCATCCATAGTACTTTGGTGTCTGATCGGAGATCGCCTCTTCTGTCCCACCGGATCCCCAGTGGTCACTCTTTGGAGAAACGACCGGGTCCAATATTGTCCATCAGGTCACGATCCATCATTCTCTCTCCTTTCTCAGAATCCGCTTCACCACAGCCGCCTCCTGTGAGAATCTGTTGCCGCCCAACGACATCGCTCCACGCATTCACTTCGCAATTTCGTCGCTTTCAACCACACTGCCATCTGCTTGGTGGTGTTGCCACCCCGTCTTCCGTCTGCCAACGTGTTTCGCCGTCATGTCGGGCTCCGGCGGGCCTCCAGCATAGGTTGGCCTGCGGGATGCGCAACCCTCGCCATCGCCGTCGGCTTCCCGATCGCCGTCCCCGGCTTCCACTCGAGACCGCATGTCTACGGCCATGATCTTGCGCCCGCCGTCGCCCCAAGTCGCCCAACCCGCATCAGCGGCGCCAGAGTCCGGGTCCGCTCCCTCACATCCTCGTCGTCTGTCGCTGCAGGCGCTTACACCGCCTCGCCAGCCGGTTCCCGCGTCTTCTGGATCCGCGCAGCCAACTCCTGTGGCCGCTGGATCTGCTCAGCCGACAACGCCCCCAGCGGATACTTCTCCACGAAGCTTGCGCCGCACGATACGAAAGTTATCGGCCCGGGCAGCCCAACTCACGACTGAATTGCGAACTGCGTAGGCGGGTCGCGATACTGCAGTGGCTACGCAACGCCGATCGACTATTACCGTTCTACGGCAGGTGCGAGACATCCGTCAACTTGAGCGACGAGAGGTTGATCGGATTGCTGAGGTCCACGACCTACAGATTGAGCTGGTGCATCTCCGAGACTCCCTGATGGGTGCCGTCCGGACCCCCGATCCCGATTCTCAAGCTTAAATAGACTTACAACACACTCAGATCCAGCAGCTCGAAGAGGTGGTGGATCGACTCACTGGGCTTCGGGACAATCTCATGCCTGAGAACGATCGTCTGGCCCAGGAGATGAATCACGCGCACAACGAGATCTTGGATCTCCAGGTCCAGCGTGATACCGCCGATCGGAGCCGATCGGACGCCGAAGGTCTGCTCCAGAAGACCGAGAACTCGTTGGATCGGGTCAAAGCTGCGCTGCAGACCGCAGAGGCCCAGATCGCATCCCAAACTGCTCCTTCTCAAACGTCCCAAGGCATCTCACCGCCGGCCAGTACCGCCACTTCCGGCTCTGGAATGATGCTCAGCATATCTTCTGCTGACTCTCGTCGCGTGTCTAAACAGCTCGCTGAACTGAAGAGTTCTCTGGCTAAGGTAATCAGCAAGCGAGACGGTGGGCGACAGACGCTTGTCCAGACGCTCACCGATCTGCGTAACACTTGCAAACGCCGCGATGCCATCCAGGCCGATCTCGATCGCATGATCCGAGAACGATATGATGTTCTCCGGGATGCCGATCTCGAAAGAGCTTAGAGCTCCGACTTGCGTAAGTGCCAATCTATTGTTCCGTGCCCGGTGTCTAGTTGTTGATCCTTTCCTGCGTTAACAGGTGCCAAACTGGCATCCACCCGCCAAGCCGTCGCAAGACCCAAGCGTCAAGTGGCCGAGATCGAAGGTCAGTGTCGGATACTGCGATCCGAGCTTTAGAAGTTCGAGCATGAACGAGACGACCTTCGCTGAGAGCACGATTCCGCGTTTACTCGACTCGCTTCTGTAGCCGCTGCGATCGGCGCCAGCTCCCACCAGCAGCTCGCTGCCCGGGGATCGACGACTCTTTCTTCTTTGCGATCTTCCGATCTAGCGCCTTCGAGATTCGGGGAATCATCCCGTTCCGGATCGACCGTTCCACAGCAGTCGGCAGCGCACGATCCCACGCCTGCGTCGTCATCCGGCTCTTCTAAGCGTCCTCGAAGCAAGTCCCCGCCTCCAGGATCTTCTGCCTCTCGTCCCAACAAGCGGATCTCTCGCCCCCTTTATTTTGACGATAACGAGGATCCTGATTTCAACATGGGTGAGGGTGGCGAGGTCCCGCCATCCCCCAAGCTAGTAATCCTCCCTCGACACCTCGTCCTGCCTCGCCGCCTAAGTTCTTGCATAAGCCCAAGCCAGCGTCCTCCACGACTTCAGACGCGAGTACAGCCCGTACTCCGACCAGGAAAGGCAAAAGCAAAGCTGCCAAGCCGAACGCCGAGGATGAGGAGGAGGATGAAGAGTCGGCCGAGATGGCTAACTTCGTACTGGAAGAACAGACGCTGCAAACGTTTTCCAAATCCCGATCCGAAGAGCGCCGCCGGCAGCATGCCACTCCTCGCCGCAATAAGACTGCGTCGGGATCTGGCCCGAACGACCCAGAGGATCCAGACAATGGTGGTGATCCGGCTCCCATCGATCTAACGTCGGGATCTCCGCGCTCTCCGAATCGCTCTCGTCTAGGTAGCATCGGCGGAACTGGTGGCGCGAGCAACGCTGCCCCGAGTGGCCCCATGACGCCTATAGCGCGATTCGCCCTGGACTCTCAGTGCATTCCGGGCCGTACCCGCTCTCGGCACATGCCGGTAGCCGATATCGACCCGTGGCTCATGGCTTCGGACGTCACGATCGCCAAGCTCACTGTGGACCTGCTGTCCCGGTGCTGCCATTTCATCCCGAGTGGATCTTCCCTGTCCGCACTAACGGGCCCCGGTTTGCGGCGAACGAGTATCTGGACAGTTTGGTTACCGATGGTAACGTCACGACCCTGATGGACGAGACGCCTTGGGACATCTTGGAGGGGGTGGATCTATGCATCAGCTTCGAGATCGACACTGACGGGCGGCTCAGACTCATGATCGGTCGGTACCAAAGCTACGAGAGCAGCGAGCTGCTGACCTATTGGGAGTCCACACACTCGTTCCCGATCACCTAGGCTATGTGCAAGCGAGATCCGTGGCTGGCAGAGTACCGAAAGAAACGCAGCAATCGTCGATCGCATGCTGGCAGCCAATGGAAAGGGATCCTACGGCTCTTCATCATAGCGATGCGAGAGGGCTCGTGCGATCTGGATCTGCTACTGGATCCGTTCTTCGTGCACTTTCCGAAAAAGACCGACGATGTCGTCTAGTACCCAGGGATCGAAGCATGTCGTGCCAACTTAGCCGATCCTCAGCTTCACCGCCGTGAGCCCACCAATCTGGTGGAGGCTCTGCGCGACTGTGATGCTGCCGATCCATGGCGCAACCACTTCCGGGATTCGCCTGGAGATCACCCTGTACGCCGGATCCCGCGTCTGGTCGACAAATGCTTCGGCGTTCGCGCGTCCAACACACCTTGATGATGCCACATCTCGTGCCATGGTTGTAGTCACAAGTATCCTCGTGATTCGATCAATATATGTCTGCTTCGATCTCTGTCGCTTCCGTTTCAAATACACGTGTTTCGTAGAGTCGCGGTCTGGATCGCCACATTTCCAGGGATCCGCAGTTCATGAGTCCTTACCACCATTCTTCATTGTGAAATACTCCACACGTAAACATGCAACCCAATCCACCGATCTACATCCTTCATGCAGATCCTTCAACTCATCTCCACCAACTCAGCCACTCCTGAGCTAGCGGATCGCAGTCCACTACTCGTGGGACTGCATCACGTTAAACCAATTCCGGTTCACGTGATCCCGCAAGAACTCGTGTAACAGCCACAATTGAGATCTGCCTCATCCACCCAAGTGGGTTCATCGTATCTTTGTCAGTGCACTAGGAACTCTCGGTAGATTCGACCATATCGCGTCTTCTTCCCGGTTCGCATATCCGAGATCCGTTCAACTTCGTATTAGTCATTCCTCAGATCCTGGATCCAGCTATCCTCTGGTAGTAGACTCTCATCAAAGCCCAGCCGATCGGTGTCTTGCCCAGCCAACTGTGACCTCGGGCGATCAGGAAACTCCTTGACCAACTTTAGCTTAGAGACATGCACCACCGGGAACAAGTGATAACCTGTACCTGACGTTTCGATCTTCACAGCATGCTCGTCAATCTTTTCGATCACGCGAAACGGGACGTACCAGAGATGTGCCAACTTGCGAGCGCATCCTTCTTTAACTCGATCCAGGTAGAGCCACACGCGAGATCCAACGTCGATCTGATGAGGTCGGACACCGTCGTTATGCCGTTTGGCACGCTCTGAGATCGCTTCTCGTAATAGACTCTTCACTTGTTCTCGAGCACGCTGGTAATACTTCTTCATCCGATACCTCCACCGACGCGGATCGCGATCCCGCCTCCTGGTACTTCCCATCGGGATTGTAGCTTCGAGCGTAGATCGAGGATCCTACCCGTGTACTACGTAGAAGGGCGTTTCTCCGCTGATCCGATCGTGAGCCGTGTTGATCGCGAAAGTGAGCCTCTCCGTGTATTCGTCCCAATCCCGTTGGTCCGGATTCTGCACATACATCTGCAGAGCTCGCGTGATCGTATGTACCATGCGTTCTGCTGTCCCGTTCGCCTGAGGCCAATAAGCCATCGTAGCCCGTTGTCGTTGTCCCAGGATATTGTTGAACGCCCTGAAGAAGTCGGAGATTAACTTCGACTCGGGATAGTGGCGGATCGCCTCGCTAGCACCGAACCGCCTGAGCACACACTCCTCATACGACTCAGCAACGGTCTGGGCCATTCTCGATGAACTTGCTTTCGCGATCACGTATCCCGAGAAGAGATCCACCCAGATCAACAGCTCAGTGTTACCTTTGTACTATTTCGGCAGAGACGGAATGTGATCCATAGCCAGGATCTGGAACGGGTATGTAGCCTGAATGTTTCCTGGTGACTCTCCTTGGATCGTCGGCCGGCCCTTACCTGTCTCGCAGTCTACGCACTCGCCCACATAGCGCTGTACATTCTTGTACAAACCTCTCCAGTGAAAGTGATTTCGGATCCGTTGGTAGGTTCGGCCGATCCCTTGATGACCACCTTCCAGACTCACAAGGTAGTGGTGTAAGACATCTTCTTGCAAAGTCTCTGGGACTACCCGCCACATCGTACTATCGCGCCCTTCGTCGGTCCGCCTGGTCGGTGTGCAATAATAAAGTAGATCGTCCAGATCCACCTCATAGTTATCTGCCTCTTTATCATGCGATCTAGCTTCGTCTTGCGAAAGTCCGCCTAGCTCACCACCCAGATACTTTTTAAGACCTGAGATCCACGCCTCCTCGTCTTGCGCTTGGCGGATCCGCTCGATCCGTTGTGATTTCACTACTTCCTCTTGCAAAACGGTGGGGTTCGACCTCGCCCTCTGTCTCGATCTGGTCATAACCGGCGTGATCTGAGCAACCTTGTCTTCCGACTTCACAACTAGGATTTCCTCCAAGCGATTCAGCGTAATTAGATCCTGCCGATCTGATTCTTCTACGACTTCGATCCCGGCTTGTCGCTGGAGCGCCTCACTCGCAAGTTTGTCCGCGTTGCTATTCCAATCACGCTTCGCATGTACCAGCTCGTGATCTGGCCAGACTCACCATTTGTCCAACACCGTTTGCCTCAGCAACGTCAACGCCGGAGCCTTGCGGTCGATCTCGCCACGCACTTGTCGTACCACCAGATTCGAGTCTCCACAGATCACCAGTCGCTGCCGATCCATATCTTCAAGCAGATCTAGACAAAGCATCAGTCCATGATACTCCGCTTCATTCACGGCTAGTCCGTCGGCATATCGTGATTCGGCTCGGCTCACTGTCCACTCTGGTAATTGCCAAACGATCGCGCTGTATGCAGCTCCACCTCGCTTCACTCTTGCCGACCCATCGAAGCTACAACCAGAAGCTCCTCATCAGCACGCACGGTCGGTATGGGCATCTGGATCTCGCGACGCGGTTCCTTCTGGGGAGCGATCGCGATCAGCGCTTTGTCGGTTTCGGATCTGGGCGTGATACTGGATGCGATCGCCCCCCAGGATCTCGTCTTCACCTTTGGTACACCTCTCGATCTCCAACGTCCACGGCGACAGAAGAGCGGCCCATTGTCCCAACCTTCCTTGCAGTTCCAGCGATCTGAACAGCCATGCTAATATAGGGTGCCGAGTCAGGATCCGGATATGTCGCCCGACTAGGATGTTAAAGTTGAGATCTAAGATCCGCAACAGGGCCAACACCTCTTTTTCCACCACGCCGTAGTTCAGCTCGTTAGACTTCAGCGTCCTACTAGCAAACGTCACCGGGCAATAGACTCCATCGCATTCTTGCGTCAGCGCTGCGGCGATCGCCCATTCACTCGCATACACAATCCCCACTGGCTGTCGATCCGGATCAAAGTGCTTCAAGATCCAGGTCGATGTAATCTTTGACTTCAGAGCTGTAAAGGCACGATACGCACGAATCCATCGGGGTTCCACTTCGCTTGGACCACGAGCCGACATTTCCCGATCCGTCGTCCTTTCGGGATCCACAGCTTCAGGATGCTGGCTCGCGGGGTCGCCGTCCTTGGTACGTGGATTCGCTGCTGCTGGATCTACGAGATCTTGGTCTTGCTTTCCAGCCAGCTGCTCGATCCGCGCCAGCTGACCTGGCTCGGCAATCGCCGCGAAGTCCACCTCACGCAACTCATACAGAACCGCAGCATAGGTCGCGTAGTTCTCAATGAAGCGGCTATAGTAATTCAGACTGTCCAAGAACGACTACATCGCACGCAGCGATCCCGGAAACGGCAGATCCACGAGCGCGCAAAGATTCTTCGGGTTCGCCACCAGGCCATCGATCGACACTCGATGACCGAGGTAGTCCACTTTCCGCATTCTCCAGTAGCTCTTAGCCACGCTGATCGAGAGATTCCACTCGTCGCACGCATCGAACAGCTTATCGACACATTCGCATAGCTAATCCCATGACTCTGCTGTGATGAGGAGTCGTCGATGTACGATCTCCTTCCCAATACCGATGGCTTGTCCGTATCGCCCGATTCGCCTCTTCCTTCGAAGAGATCTAGCTGATATTGGCATCCGGATCGGGGGATCCGGGTGAATCCATACAGCGCGTTGTCGATCGACCGTTGCTAGATCTGCGGTGTGTTCTTGAGTCCAAACGGCATGCGGTTCCACTCGAAAAGGCCGAAGGGCGTGATAAACGCCGAGATCGCACGAGCTCGGTCCGTCATCTCCACCACCCAGAATCCGCTGGCCATATCTAGCGAGCAATACCACAGCGCCTTGTCGAGATCTTCTAGCAGCTCGGTGATCAAAGGCATCGGGTAGATCATCAGCTTCGTCAGGTTATTAACCAGCCGGTAATCAATACACAGCCTGATGTCCTCGCCGTTCTTCTTAATCATCACAACGATCGGAGATGCCCATGGGGGTCTCGAGTGCTTGATGATCTTGGCCGCCAGTAGTCTCTTGACGAGCGCTGCCAGCTTCTCCCTGAATCGCGGAGCGACCTTCCTCACACGCTGAGCGATCGGCTTTGCGTCCCCGACATCGATGTCGCACTTGACGCCTCTGGTTGCCGGCGGCAGCGCGTTGCCTATGCCTATGAGCAGGTGTTCGCACAGCCAGATCAACCGCCGTAGGTGTTCCTCTTCATCGTTAGTGCTGAAGGTGAAGGTTGTATCACCGACGTTGAGATCCTCGACAGTCACTTTGTCAGTCATCAGCACGACTTCCGGTAGAACGGTCATTTCCGCTTGAACATCCTCCGCAAATAGCTCGCCGTCTTCGTGGAAACAGACTTGCTCATGTTCAACAGCACTGGCTCCTGTCGCCGGACTTGGATCCGGCGAGATCATCTGGGTTTCACTATGACTATCCGCGCCAGGCGCCTGTCTGTGACCCAGATCTAATGAATTCTGTTGACATTCCGCCACCTACCCCGTTTCTGCTGAGACATGGCCCAATGTTTCTGACGCCACGCCATCATCTGGATCCGTGGTGTCCGACACCTGCACCGATTCCAGCTTCGGATCCCGCTGTGCTTCGGCATCCTGGGCCTCCTGGATTTCGCTGTTAACATCGCTTTGGCTTGGCCCGACGTCGCCGACTTCCTTGGAGCCAGGATCAGCTTCCGACCCACTGAGATCGTGGGTGGTTGAAGATCGGCCCGTCGCTTCCCGCACTGTCGCACTGCCCATCACCCCTGACGACACCTATACCGTGGTACTATCCGGATCCGACGGCAGGTGCTCAGCGCGACACTTGGGCCAGACGGCAGACTTCCTGGCTGGCACTTCAGCGACGGCAATCCCCTCGTCGCGCACTGGATCCGCGCCGCTTGTCCTCGCCGCAGTATTCCTCGTGGCGTTGGGTATTCTGGGTGATCCACCAAGGGACCTGTCCACTCGTCTACCTTCGGCTCCGACATCTCAGATCGCGCGTCAGTGGTGGCCTGATAGGCCAGATTCTGCCACTCCATGTACCGCCTGGATCCGACCGATACGTATCCCGGAAGGCGCGGCACTCGATCCTGAGCCAGCCACATCCCGACGCGTTCGTTGTCCTGCATGAGGATCCGTTTGTCGGTGATGTTGGTGACCTGAAGATAGCGGATCTTGCCTGGACCTTGGGCTACCGTCGGAACCCACCGATCTCCGCGGGTAACCACAGCTTCTCGTGATCTGGCAGCTTCAGGCGGCGAGGAATCTCCCACGACTTGCCGACTTCGATCCACGTGAATTCTCCTGTCATGACCGTGCCGACCTTGTCTCCGTACAGCGGCCGTCGGCCACTTAGCTGTATCCTCATCCCGTCCGGGAAGCACGTCGTGCCGTCCGCGAGATCCAAACGTACGCCAGCAGGGACCATGAAGTCCATACCCAGGATCACCTCCTGGCCAGACAGATTGCCCACCCAGATATTGAAGCAATATATCAGATTTCCAGCCAACGTGATCTTGATCCGAGTTCTTCCACTCGTCGTGTACACATTATCGCCAATTCCATTACAATCTTGGAGCTGACTTCCGTCTATGTAGAATCCCACCTTACGAGCAAAGGGAGTGTCCAAGATGAACACTTCGGCGCCACTATCCAGAAGCATGATCGCTTTCTCATTGTTAATTTTGCCAGCAACTTTAGCTTGACGGAACCACTTCCCAGGAGCATGGTACTTATGTGGTGTAGTAAATCCCACGTGAACTCTAGCTACTAGTGTAGTTAGGATGCTCCCACAACAATACGTCAGCTAGGATAGCAAACGATCGTTCGGGCGGACCTGAAGACCTCAGTTCTGCCCTTGCACCGGGACAGACTGGACCTTGCAAACTACTTATATAGGCCAACCAGTTAGAATAAGAGCACGCTACTAGCACGAGCAAAGCTAGCAGGTGTTATGAATCCTCGTGGTCCCAGCAGCGAAAGGGTACCAGGCACAGTTAAGCCTTTTACAAGGGCACCGAGTGTTCAACATTCGGTTGGAAGAATATATAGGAGGCAATACAAGCACTCCTAACCGTGCAAATAGGCAAGATAAAGCCGTCACGTAAACCTTCCGATATATAATCGGCCAATACACACACAGTCTCTTGGCCTTGCCGGATGAACCCTCGCTAGTAAGCTTCGAGTCCACCGACAGGCATAACACACTCAAACAAGCTTGACCAGACGCTTACCTTGAAGCCGGACCTCGCTCTGTGTGCTTGAGTGGAAATTCTGTTCTGTATTTGTGTTGCCCTTTCGGGCCATGTCCTAATATGCAATCCTAACCATGTATACTAATATCAATTGAACTACGATCCGTTATGGATCTTCTTGCATGCCAAGCGACGCTCACCCCGTCGCATGTGCCTCTTCATCATTCAGCGTTCCTTCCCAAACCTCGGCCGAGCATTCAAAAGGTCGTGGAGACTTCCACGAACTCATCCCAACCGCCACCGAGTCTTCGTACCGTGGCTGGTCAGTTCTTGGCCGCTGAATGTGAATCCGGCCAGTCCCATTATGAACAATAAGGACAGTCTGGGTTCAGTGACATTTTGACCACTAACTGGGCTCAACGAAGACTCGTTGAAGACTCGGTAGTGACACGGTCGAGTCTCTCGCACCGTCAAGTCACTGTGCGTCATGTGACCGAGTATTCGTGGCTTGGGCAACTTGAAGGCCGTCGGGTCTTTGTCTGGTGACAATTGTCGGCACAGGCGCAGAAATCACTACACCACAACTGCCCCTGTCGCAATGGAAGCCACGGCACTGGTGCCCGTTGCGACACTGCTTCATTCTTTAAATCTTCACACCAGTGCCGAGATGTCGAAGCGCCTGAATCGTGCTATCTCACGTGCGTTCCAATCGCTTGGACCACAGCGTCGGTGGGAACGTCAACAGCTGGAGGTAGGTCTGCCCATCTTGACCATCACTCCTCGGTACTTTGCACATCACTTCTTATCAACTGTCGTGAATCTTCACAAAGTGACACCGAGTGTTCGAACGACCCGCCAATGCCGACAGAAGCTCAAGCAGAACCTTCATCCGCCGCAGCGTCGGTGCCCCCTGCTCCATCGTCGTCCGTTCCTGCCTCAAGCTCCGCCGCAGCTTCCACACCTTCTAAAGCCTCGGACGTGGTGCCACCAGCACCCCTTGAGCCCGCTGAAGCTTCTCCACCTATCACCGAGGTACGATGCTTGCAGAAAGCATGGAAGCGTCGGCGGAACTCATGGTGATGTCCCTCGTTCCCTATCTGACCTTCATGGTTCGCCACCAAGTCCAGCTCAGCGTGGCGCCTCCCTTGCAGGGTGATATACGCACACAGCGACGTCTCGAAGGCGCGGTCGGCTTCGATGAAGTACTGGTGGCTGTGGGGCCACTTCCTGATGCTCTAGCTGACCTTCCGGCCCAAGTCGGGAACCTTCAGACTCAGCTCCGCCCAGACAGAAGCCAACGCTGTACGGCGCTCGCTTGCCCCTGAGATCATGGCGCGTGAGAATGCTGAGCAGTATCTGAAGACTGCCAATGCTCAAGTCGAGTTACTCCACGCTGAGGTCAAGACGCTACGAGAGACGAACGCTCAGAACCGCGTTCTCCTGGAGAAGACTAAGGCTTCCACAGACCAGCACACCGAAGAATTGCAGCTTCTGCAGTGTCAGATTGACGCCCGCGACAAGTTCGTCGAGAAGCTAGGCAAGCAGTTGGAGAAGGAGCGCGAAGTGTTCAAGGCTGGTATTGGTGCGGACACTGAACAGACTCGCCAACTCCACTCCCTCTTGGTCAAGTTGGCCAAAAGCAAGTACATCGATGACGATACGCTCACTGTCCTCGAAAACCAGCAAGCTCGCAATACTCATCTCCTCCATGTCAACCGGGCGCTTCGTTCCCACATGAGTCTTGCCGGTATGGATCCCGACGTCTTGGCTATAGCCGTACATGGTATGTCTCTTTCCACTGGGATGGTCACCGACCGTTCGATTACTAACTTTTTCGTTTGCTGTTGCTCGTGACAGGTCTCACCTCGGGTGAGCTGGATCTCACTAAACTGGACCTTGACCAGGAGACATTTGTGGCTCTACGGCGCATTCAAGCTGCGGCCGCTGATTTATCGGATCCACAGGCTCTTCCTGCTGCACTGGCCAAGGCAGCCCACCAGGTGGTGCACGGCGAGCCGCATAAGCGCCTTCGCCCAGGCGGCAAAGGGTCAGACGACGACTCGGACTCATCACTTGAAGACAAGGCTCCCATCCCCACTGACAAGGCCAGTCCTGTTATGACGTCAGCTGGTCTTGGAGATGATGCCCCTGCCGAGTCTTCAAGTTCCACATCTGGTCGTCGATCACTGTTCAAGTCGAAGGCCTGGAAGCAAGCTCAGAAGAAGAAACGCCAGAAGACTCGCTCTGGGTCTCAATCTCCTGCTCGGTCTCGCGCCAGTCGAAGTCTGAGCTCACCGAGAGCTCGTTCGCATCCTCTCTCTCACCTTCAACAGGGTTGTCAAAGTCTCCTAAGCGTCGACCGAGCAGTCATTTCAAGTCTTCACCGTCTTCTCCACGGTCCTCGTCGAGACCACGTACACCTGTTCCAAAGTCACCGGTCAAGTCGTCGAGTCCTCCGGTTCGCCCACCGCTCATTCTCTACCTCAGTGGTGACCCAAGCGATGTGGAGATGAGCGAGAGTTCACCTGGTGGTGCTGAGAACCCTCCCTAGGCTGGTACCGATACTTCTGCGCCACACAAGGGCGATTCTGGACCAGTTCCGACGTCTGACGAGCCTTCGCAACCTGACAAGGAGCCCCATCAGCCTGCCGAGCCGTACGTCCCGGGTGTCCCTCAGTCTCCGGCGTTCCTGAGTGCCGCTGAGAGAGCTGCACGAGAAGCTGAAGAAGATCGCCTTATGTTTGGCACCGATGACGAAGATGATGAGCCCAGCCGTGCTGTTCCATCTGGCCCGCCTGCAACGACGTCTGCAACTACCCCAACACGAAATGAAGACTCGGAGCCGGTGTCTCCTGCACATTCTCCGTTCGGTGAAGCTATTCCACCAGCCACCGAGTCTTCAAGTGCCTCCCCGTCGGTTCCACGTCCCGACGCATCAGCACCAGGCTCCGATGATGACGCTATGGATATCGATGTTGATGGAGGTCCTTGAATGGATACTGGAGACACTGGTGATGGCAACGAACCATCGTTAGACTTCCCTTCAGGTGAAACTGCCGAAGCCGAAGGTATCCCACCACTCACCGAGGGTTTTAGGTCCCCCGGATGGCGGTAACTCTAGTGATTCGAGAGACAACTGGGGTAGTTTGGGTCCTCGAAGACCTCCGACTCCTCCTCGGCGTCGTTCTCCCTCAGCTTCGTCACAGCCTCACCCGTCGCTACCATCTCAGCAGTCGATGATGCCACAGGATGCAGGCCCCGGTCGTCAGATCGTAGCGACATACACGGGAATTGCTCGTCGTGGCGGTTCGGATACCTCTCAATCCTTACCGATGCCTCACCATGTATCAGCGGGTGGCCACCTAGCTATCCCGGCTTCAACCAGCTTACCAACGTGGGTTCTCCCGTTCTTGGACATGGCGTTCACTGATCCAGGAGCCAAGAAGTGCTGGGAACGTATCCTCAGTACAGTTCTACCCGAGCCGACGTCGAACGACGTGGTAATCCGCGTCACGCGTGAAGAGTTACAGGCTTTCATGGAGTACGAGAACCCGAGTCATCCGTACCAGATCCTCCGCCGAATCTTGCCTCTCCAGCCGCGTATCTTCGAAATGGAGGGGCTTGATCCGCACGCACGAGTGTCCAAGCGCGCTCCAATTGAAGTTCGGTTCAAGCTCCTGTGGGCTAATCTTCATGGTGATGGTCCGACCAAGGACCTCGTCGAGAAGGGTTTCGAGGAGGAGGCCAGAGTTTCTGGTCACGACAAGGGATTTTTGAAGGCCAAACGTGCATTGTGGAAGACTCACGTCAAGGACCGGAACAAGCGTGATGACCGGCTTCGAAACATGTACCGAGAGCAGTACATGAAGTGGTGTCTTGAAGCTGGCGACCACCCAGGGCGAACGTTCATTCGTCCCGAGATGATCTTCGAGCCGACGATTCCACCCTATCCGATCGAGAACCTGCCGTTCGTTCCTCGGACGACCAACTGGATATCAGAGGTTGCTGATCTGGATGCCCGTCAGCCATAGCGCACCGGGTAAATGAACGCTGCGCACCAGCACCCGTACTACACCACATACTTCCCGTGTCAACCCAACGCCGAATTCTTCAGCCCCCGTGGCACACGGTTCATGGATGTGTAACGTAGCGTCGTAGTCGACCCAGCACTGTCGTCGACCGAGCTTATTCCCCACTGGCGCAGCATTTTTGACTCGCCACCTGGTACTCCTCGTTCTTTTGCTGCTGCTGCATCTGCTGGCACCGGTACCGACCGTTCGCAAGCTCAAGGTGACCCGCCTCCAGCTCAAGCTTCACCTCCAGACGAAGAGGAAAAGGAAGCTGTAGCGTCTTCTTCATTGTCCGTGTTGGCCGATGCCGCCCGACACGTGGAAACCTCTTGAAGCCTCTGTACTGGTCTCACCACGTTCCTTGACGTCTCAGCAAGCTGTTGCAGGTATCAACGAGAGTTCGTTTCCAGTAGTCGCAGCTTGGCTGGCATTCATGTCTTCATTCCTAATTCCATTTCCAAAACGTAATCTTGTCACGTAGTTCGTCAAATGCATATACAAATTTTCGTACAGTAGCTTGTTTCGTCGGTTACCACAGGCTGTACCGCCCTGTGGACAGTTCTCACGTGACTAAGTCACGTTAATCTTCGTCGGCGACTTGAACCATCTGCAGCTGCTTCTCGCTCTTCTTAGCACGCAGATAGTCGTATAGCAAGCCTCCACAAGACAAGTTGGGTGCTGGTTCCCAAGTGGGCTCGTTATAGCCGACCCACTTGACTTTGAACTCTCGTACAGCCCGTTCCGTGCTTGTCGACAATGGTGTCCGGTCGTCGAGAGTGGCTTCGACTTCATATTCAGCGGCTACGTGGTCCGGTTCCCAGCTGTCTTCAGGCAGCAACTCCTCGTCAAAGTCAAATCTTAACTCATCCGTTACCTCTGGTACCAAACGAACCTTTGATCGACTAGGGAAATCGTTCACGGGCCTTGAGTCTCGACACATGCACCACCGGATAGAATCGGTATCCACCCCGATCAGGCAACTCCAGCTCATACGCGAACTCTTCCACCTTGCGTTTGATCCGAAAAGGTCCATGCCACCGATGAGCCAGTTTCTTCGTTAGGCCAGGTTTGACGCGTTCCATGTAAACCCACACTTTGCTTCCAATCTCAAAAAGAGACCTTGGTGGCCCTTCTACAGCATTGTCACACCCGTTGAAGCTTCTGGGTGGTCTACCGAACGTTCATTTTCACTTGGTTGAGGTACAGCAGCTTTCTCCAGTCGACTCAAAGCGTCATTGTGTTCCTTGGCTCGTCGCTCCTTCTCAGCCGCCTGGTAATCCTTGGTCATAGTTAGGGCGATTTCGTGTTGTCGATTGACTTCTCGACGCCACTCTAACGCGTCAGACTGCCTACCGAGTCCTCGTTTGAGCGATGAGGACATTGCCCGCAGCGTCGACTGCGCGTCCCAGTCGTGAACGAGATAAAACGGCGTATCATTCCTTGTGGTGTCTTGGGAGATATTAATTACGAATACTAACCTCTCAGCAATCATCCCAGTCTTGCTGCAGAGGGTACCCCTCCATTTCGAAGAAACACGGCTGGAGAGGCAAGATTCGGCGGAGGATCTGGTACGGATGACTCGGGTCCTCGTAGTCCATGAAAGCCTGTAACTCTTCAAGCGTGACGCGGATTACCACGTCGCTCGACGTCGGCTCGGGTAGAACTGTACTGAGGATACACTCCCAGCAATTCCCTCCGCGTACACACGTACGGAAGTCATCACCGACTTCACCGGGCGTTCCTGTTGTCCATTGGCTTGCGGCCAATAAGTCGCTCGCGATCTTGACTGAATCATCTCAGTGAGCGCTTGGAATACCTCGCTCATGAAGCGCGGGTCTCGGTCGTGTCTGATTAACGACGGTGCCCCGAACCTTCGGTACACACATTCTTCGAACACTCGAGGTACACTTAGCGCAGATGTGTCCACCATAGCCTTGGCAATGACGAATCCCGTAAACGAGCACTGAAATAGCAGTAACGCAGTATTTCCCCTGCGAGTCTTCGGTAGCGGTATGACGAAGTCCATTGAGACGATCTGGAACGGCCGCTCGGCCAGCACGTTGCCTGGTGAATAGCCTCGAAGTTGTGGACGGCTTTTGCTTGAACTACAGTCCAGGTATGACTTCACGTGCTTCTCCAAGTCGGCGTACAAGCCACTCCAATAGTAATCGGATTTAACTCGTTGGAACGTTCTGACCACACCTTGGTGTCCACCTTCCAGCGAGTCATGACAGTTCTGCAAGACTTCTTGAATCGCCGTTGTCGGTACCACTAGACGCAGCTTGGTCTCCTCTTGCCAAACTTGGTCGTACCAACGATTCAAACCCAAGTAGTGAAGTACACCGTCCTCCGACAAGACGAATCGGTCGGCATATTTCCAGGCATCTCGAGCTTCATTATAATTCAGCTCTTCCGCTTGGCCACGCAGCAGTTTCTTGATGTTCGACCACTTCTGCTCCTCATCCTGCACCACGGCTATCCGTCTACGTCGTTCGCGTTGTATCGCAACAGGGTCAATATCATCAGCAGCGGGGACTGCTGCTGGCCCAGTCTTGGAAGCATCGTTTGTCAAATCTTTACCGATTGAATCCTCGTTGGGTGTATCTCGTCGTTCTCCATGCTGTTCTTGATCTTTTGTGAGCCCCTCCGAGTGTTCATCGGCATACCTAACGCGTTCCTGGCTTTCGTCTGCCGTCTGGTCATCACTGCCATATTACCATAATCGCTTTCTGGTGGATCGTCATCACGCACGAAATTTTCAAACGTTTTTCGCTTTGAACACTCGCTGCCTGTCAGCACATGTACTTGATGCTCTGCTTCACGTGGTGGGATGTCTGCCGAGTCTTCGTTCGCCTCGTAGATCATTTCTTGGATGCGGTTCAGTGACACCAACTCCGACTTGCAATTTTCAGCCAAAACTACACGACTGATCTTCGATTCCAGTGCTTCTGTGGCCAACGAATCCGCGGACGCGTTGTATTCACGTACTACATGGCGACATTTCACTGATCGAAGCTTGGCCGTGAGTTCCTTGTGAATATTTAGCAACGCCAGCAATGATTCCTTCCGACATGCGATTACCCCTAGTGATTGCTGTATCGCGAGCCTTGAGTCACCCACAATTACCAATCCTCGGCGCCATGCGCAATTGCTGCTTTCACTCCGTTTATCACCCCGGTGTACTCAGCAACGTTGACAGTGGTGGATGGAAGGTAAGCGTTAGCAGCGATCACTATTTTCCATTCCGGAAGGCCCCAAAGTACCCAAGAACAGCTACCGTAGCCGCCGTACTTCTCTGTCTTCGCCGATCCATCGAACGACATAACGAAACCTCGGTAGTCGTGGGGCAACTTCGCATACAGCATAGAAGGGTCCATGCAAACTGTCGGTGAGCCTTTACTCGGTGGGGCCACCGGCGCCTGCGAGTCTTCCAAGTCTACAAAGTTCGTAATACCGGACTGAAGGATAACACCCTTCTCCTTGACTCGTTTTACCTTCAAATGCCACGATGAAAGCAGTACTGCGATCTGGACCGCACGTCCGAAGAGCGTCTTGGATTTGTGTACCCACTCTAACGTCGAGAATCTGGTATAGACATGTAACGTCTTCCCGGCCAGCTGCATGTAACACACCGTCAACAGCAGAAGTAGCGCTAGGACCTCCTTCTCAGCTGGATGGTAGTTCATCTCGGACTCCTTCAGCACCCGACCGAGGAATCGTACGGGGTGTAGCTTACCTTCGTGCTCCTGCATAAGCGTCGTACTTAACGCCCATTCATTCGCAAACAGCATTACATGAACTTCCTTCGACCGATCGAAGTGTTTGAGGATGGGCGCCTGTGCAACTCTAACTTGCAGTGCTTCGAAAGCACGACGTGCCACAGAAAGGTCGCCACCGGCTCCAAAGTTTTCTTCCTTCAGCTGATACAGCGCTGCACCATATACTGCAAAGTCTTGAATAAAGCGGCTGTAGTAATTAAGTGCCCCAAGGAACGACTGCATCCCGCGCTTACTCGTTGGAAACGAAACCTCGGTGATGGCTGTAAGCTTCTTTGGTTCAGCCATAGTACCCTCTGGTGAAATCTCATGGGACAAAAAGTCTACCTTGGGCTGACAAATAATGCTCTTGGTGAAGCTAATACTGATCCGGCACTGGGCAAATCTTCTCAGTAGTCGGTCCAATGTAGCCAAACAACTGTCGAAATCCTCGCCACCAAAGCAAATGCCATCTACGAACGACCGCCGACCGAATACAGGTACCAACGATGATTCATCTGGCTCCCCGGTTGTAAACATGTCAGTGACGGGACTGTTGACTAGTTGTAGGACAGGGTCATCTTCCGCCGTTGCACCGTGGTCTGCCTCGAACTTGGTTCAATTTGAACGCTCGTTGCCGGTCTCACGACGTTCCTTGGCTTGTTCTTCGGCTAAACGCATAGACTCCGAGTATTCAAACCACCCACCTTTAGGTTGAACGAACCCCCAAAGTGCGTTGTCGATCATACGCTGGTATATCATAGGAGCGTTCTTTAACCCGAAAAGCATACGATACCACTCGAAGTGGCCCAGCGCACACACAAATGCCGACACTTTTTGTGCTCGTAAGGTCATCATGATGGCTCAGAAGCCACTTGCAGCGTCCAGCGAGCAAAACCACAGGTAACTTTCGAGACCAGTCAACAGATCGTCGACTAGCGGCATCGCATATTCCATGATTGCGGTGATAGCATTCACCATCTTGTAATCTATGCAGAGCCGGACGTCTTGACCGTTCTCTTTTATCACAATCACGATTGGCGATGCCCATTGACTGTCTGAGAAAATGATGAGTCCTGCTCTCAGCAAAGTCCTCAGCAATTCGTACAGTTTGCCGAGAAATCTCACCGGCACGCGTCTGGCACGCTGTTTGATGGGTGCGTGTCCTTGCGTGTCAATGTCGCACACCACGCCGTATGCTGGTTGCGGCAACGCGTTACCGCTTGCAATCATGATCTGCTCGTTGCTCTTGAGCGTAGTGATCAGACGTTCTTGCTGATCCGACGATAGTCGCGGGCTCATCACATTAGGCGAATCGTAATCGATTGTTGTATTAGACTCCTCAGTAAAGTCTGGAAGGAACGCCAACTCCTTTGCATAGTCCTCCAAACCGATTTTCCTAGCTGGATGCTCGTAGTAGTCCGACTTAGCCTCGTCAGAGGCTTCGTTCCCTTCGGTCGTCAGTACGCGTGCCACAGAAACATATGTAGCATCCAATGTGTCGACTGCCGTCTCCTCTGTCCTCGCATCTTCGCTAGGCTTGGATTGAACACTCGGTGCACGGTCCATCACCTTCTCCACAACGTCTGAACTAGTCTCGTCATTCGCCGGCTTTGTTGTCACGCCAGACCCGAAACGAACACTCGGTAGGGTATGGATCACGTTTGGTACACTCTGCAGATCGTGACGACGCGCAGCCGAGTCTTCGTGTACCATATTGACTCTGTTACAAGCTGTCGTACAGATATCCGAGGTACTTCCGGTAAGTGGAACCTCCACTGTGTCCCCGGCTGTCACCCCAGACGTCAGACAGGCTTCTGCGTGCTCATGTCCTTCGAAGATCTTCCCCCAACGCTCTGCACACGTCAGCCGATCGCCTGGATCCTTCAACGAGTCTTCAACAGGCCGCGCCCTCACCCTTTGGGGCCTTAGATACTCCGGTCGCTCTACCGATGGAGGTTGAGTTGCTAGCCATTGTTCGTAGAGTTCACACTCACGTTTGAACAGCTCGCGGTCTCTACTACTTTCGTAGGCGAGCACTTGCCAATCTTGATATCTCTTGGAGTCCACGCGCACGTAGCCTTCGCCTCGCGGCAAATCACCAGCTGGTACCAGCACAGCGATGGGCTGAAAAGCTGGAAAGTGCACCATCGTCTCTGAAATATTCGTCAGCTTGATTCGCGCCGGACGTCCACGACGAAAACTCGTTACCGACGTGATAAGTTTCTCCGTCCGTTGGAGCCATAGTACGTGTGTGTCCAGTGCGATCTGTCGCTTCGACAGTCGATACTCTTGGCAATCATGCTCAGGTATCGTCAAAGGCTCGGTAGGCCCTGCGGTGACATGCCTGCTATAATCCTCGCTGTCAATCATGTTCTTCGTCTTGACGAGCGGTATCTGAATTTCATTGGGTAGTTGCGCAGCGCCATGAAACAGGTCCAGACGGATCCCAGCTGGGATCATAAAGTCGGTCCCAAGTACCACGTCGACGCCGGCGCTGCGCCATGACCCACATCTCGAACTCGTACACCATCTCTCATCCGAGCGTAATCTTGACGCGCGCTCGTCGTGTCGCCCACACCTTGCCTTCGCTAATTCCTTGAATGTCGATACGGAGTCCGTGATCTGGAACATCGCGAGGCCGCAGTTTCTTGGCGAAGGCGTCGGTTATGACACTAACGTTCGCTCCGGTATCGAGGAGAATCCGCGTTCGCTTGTCATTCACTGCACCTTGCACTAGAGCTCTCATCCTTATTCGTCGGTCAAACTTCTTGGCCGACCACCACCCCTGTCTTTCACCAGGGTTCAACGTCATCATCTTGGAGTGACCCTTGGGCTCGTCTCGTACTGCACTCGCAACCACGTCGAACGAACCCTCGCTGGCGCTACCATCGGCACCAGCACACTCTTCTCTCTCTCCAACACCCACCGAGGGTTCGATCCCCCTCCTTTTCATATACCGTCGCGTTCATATTTGTTACATAATCATCAGGCCATTCGCTTCCTTCAGTGAATACAAAGATATACCCTGCTTCCATTGAAGGTTTGGCTAACTGTGGCAGCCCTATAGGGACCAAACCAGTTGTAGTTGGAGGGCAGCCTAGTTTAAATGGCGTTCTTGAACGGCGGCCTTGAGTTCAGGAGGGAGTTCTTCCTTCGTGCCTTTCGTTCGCACGAATTTGGCAAGGTATTGGAAGTTGCGGAAGAGCTCGCACTGTCCAGCGTCATGAAGCTGCTTGCAGAACTTGCACCGCTTGTTGCACTAGTGGGCTGAGTGACTCATGCCACCGCACACGGCGCATGGTCCGTACTGTGGACGTCGGTTGTCGCGGTTGAAGTCACGGCGACCACGAAAGTCTTGATTGAATCCTCGGTCACCACCTCGGCGGTCTTGATTGAAGCTTCGGTCGCGATCAGAGAAGTTCCGACGTTGCTGACGAGTGTCTGAACGAGCGTAAGTGCCTTCAGCTGCTGCTCGTCGCTCATCCTCGTTAGCCGCAGCAAGGTGTCGATCTTCATCGGCTGGTGAACCATCGTTATCATCATGGTCAGAATAATAGTCATGGTACTCGTCTTGGTCATTGTCGTACGTGTCCCATTCGCCTTCCGAACGCTAAGTACCACCTGGGACAGCATCGCGACTCTCCAATTCAGCTAATAGGCCGTCCACCGAGGCTTCAACGAGCGTCACTCTCGGTGTATTGCGATAGTCGTCACAGCGATGGTCTGACTCGCGTCGGTCTCGTCGACCATGTCGGTCATGGGATTCATCTCGGCGTAAATCACGGTTCCTGGTGGGGCGGGGCACCCCGTCACGCTTCGCCATACGCTCCTTGCCCTTGAGAACGTCTTCAATGATCTCTTCGAGCTCGTGAATATCATTCACATGGGTATGGTAAAAGCTCTCCGCCCCATTAGATCATCACCACACGGCACCAAAAACTGCTGAACGTGTTCCTTCGCGTCGCGGCCACCCTTCTCGAACTGTAGGCGAGCATTCCGAGCGTAGCCATTCAGTCGATTTAGGTAGTCGCAGAGGTGTTCATTACGTTCGCGTTTCGCCGAGTAGTAGCGAGGCAGTGCAGTCTGGGTAAACTGTGAGCAGTAATAGCGAATGAACGCGTTGCTCAGCAGCTTCCACTTGCGCTTCGTCTTCTTCGGAAGTTGACGGAACCAATGGATGGCTCTGTTCCAAAGGCTCAACTCAAACGGGACGCACCACTTGTCAGCCTCTGTATGCGTTCCAGTCATCTCGTAGACGAACGTTCGGAGCCACTGCATAGAGCTCTCACTCTTGTTACGCGAGCCCGAGAACGGCTTGATACGACCCAACGGTCGGTGCGAGGCCATTTCAATCCTTGGTGTAGGGTCGGAGTTGTTCAGCGCAGCAATCTCTCGCATCTGGCGAGTCAACTCGGCCTGGGGGTCCTCGTCGTCATACGCAAGAGCCAATAGGTCATCGTCATCACTAGACGAATCGTCGGTGGTGGTCCGACGTTGTCCAGCACCACTTATGGAAGCTCTTGTACGGCCACGACGACCACGCAAAGCCTCGTTATCGGTGTTCATACGTCGAGTACGGCTCTCCGAACGTGGTGTCACCATGTGCGAGTCTTGAAAGTACGGTGAAGCCTCGGTAGAGCCAAAAGCACCTCGGTCAGTTCCTCATTTGGTCCGTGGGGTCCGTTCGAGCCTTTTTGGTGTTGGTGGAAGCGGAATCTTGGACGGATCTTCATCTTGAACGGTCAGTCGGCTTACTGGCTGCTTCCCTGAGTTGATTCCGATCGCCCCAAACGCCTTCTGAAGCTTCTTCTTCCATTTATGGAGAGCAGCTCCAGCCTCATGCGGGCTCCAGTCTTGGAGCGACATCGTTGACGGGTACGTCTCATTCTCATATCCCAACGCAAGTAGCAGCGAGACCGAGTCTTCCGCGACCTGGCTTGTCGATACCGAGTTGACAGGATACTGCAGCTCATTAGCGAGAGCCGGCCAGTCGGCCTGTTTCTTGGGGATGGGCTTGAACAGCTGCATCCACTCATCATTGTTCATCAACGCCTGCACGCGGTCGAAAACGCGCTTGGCAGCTGGTTTATCACCGTTGATAGGTGAGCGAGGTGCATTCAGCAAGGCTGAACGCTTTGCACTCGCCACCGAGGGTTTAGAACCCTCGGTCCCATCGTCAAAGTCGTCATGGTCCGGGTCTAGACCAGCGACATCATCAAGCTCAGTGGCGAGGTTCCTCGAAAGCGACTTCGTCGCCCCGCTCAGCCCTGACGATAACGTGGCCGTCTCCGGAGTCGTCGCACCTGGCTCTGGAGCCGGCGTCTAATCCTCGTAGCCATCGTAATCATGGGCGTCAGGATCGTTGTCCGCCTCGTCCTCGAAGCTCACCGAGAGTTCAGGGACAGCTGCAAGTCGTGTAGCCGTCCCGTTCGGACTTGAACCCTCGTAGCCTATTCCGCCGGACTTGGCAGGAGTAGCTGGTACCGTCGATGATCCTTTCGCCATGTTTCTTGTTGTTTCTTGTTTCTTGTTCTTCTTCTCTTGGTAACTCGTTAACTGGAGGGCCATACAAACAGTACCCAATGGTGACACTCTGTTCCTGGGTCGCGACACCAGTTGTGGTGTAGTAAATCCCACGTGAACTCTAGCTACTAGTGTAGTTAGGATGCTCCCACAACAATACGTCAGATAGGATAGCTAACGATCGTTCGGGCGGACCTGAAGACCTCAGTTCTGCCCTTGCACCGGGACAGACTGGACCTTGCAAACTACTTATATAGGCCAACCAGTTAGAATAAGAGCACGCTACTAGCACGAGCAAAGCTAGCAGGTGTTATGAATCCTCGTGGTCCCAGCAGCGGAAGGGTACCAGGCACAGTTAAGCCTTTTACGAGGGCACCGAGTGTTCAACATTCGGTTGGAAGAATATATAGGAGACAATACAAGCACTCCTAACCGTGCAAACAGGCGAGATAAAGCCGTCACGTAAACCTTCCGATATATAATCGGCCAATACACACACAGTCTCTTGGCCTTGCCGGATGAACCCTCGCTAGTAAGCTTCGAGTCCACCGGCAGGCATAACACACTCAAACAAGCTTGACCAGACGCTTACCTTGAAGCCGGACCTCGCTCTGTGTGCTTGAGTGGAAATTCTGTTCTGTATTTGTGTTGCCCTTTCGGGCCATGTCCTAATATGCAATTCTAATCAAGTATACTAATATCAATTGAACTACGATCCGTTATGGATCTTCTTGCATGCCAAGCGACGCTCACCCCGTCGCATGTGCCTCTTCATCATTCAGCGTTCCTTCCCAAACCTCGGCCGAGCATTCAAAAGGTCGTGGAGACTTCCACGAACTCATCCCAACCGCCACCGAGTCTTCGTACCGTGGCTGGTCAGTTCTTGGCCGCTGAATGTGAATCCGGCCAGTCCCATTATGAACAATAAGGACAGTCTGGGTTCAGTGACATTTTGACCACTAACTGGGCTCAACGAAGACTCGTTGAAGACTCGGTAGTGACACGGTCGAGTCTCTCGCACCGTCAAGTCACTGTGCGTCATGTGACCGAGTATTCGTGGCTTGGGCAACTTGAAGGCTGTCGGGTCTTTGTCTGGTGACAATTGTCGGCACAGGCGCAGAAATCACTACACCACACTTCCTGTACCCACGCGACTCACTCGGTAGGAGATCCACTTCGCCCACCATTCCTGATCGTCTAACCTCGGCGATCTGGCTCGAGTTCGACAGGATATCGCCTTCAGCAGGCTTGAACCACTGATTTCGATCTCGCTGCGTCCAAAATCCCCTCGCTTCTCCGTGACGGAGATCCAAGGGCATAGACGTCACTGATCGGTCAAAGTCGTCGGCCTGATGCAGACTCGAAATTCTGACGGTAGGTTTCTCGTGCAGATCACATGTATTACCGGATAGATCTGGTCGCTTGCTACCTTGATCTACCGATGTCTTGTTCACAAATGCATAGATGCAATATCTACAGCGCTCGGCTCGTACCAGATTCAAACCCGGCGAGCGTCGTAGTTTGACATCTTCTCAGTGATCTCAGGTAGGAGACCGCCATGCTTGTGAGGATCGAACCACTTCCGGATCTGGTTGTAGAACTCCTCCATCGGGCATTTTCCGAGATCGTGTAGCTCAACGCAGCCGCGGCACACCAAGAAACAGTGATCGGCTGGGTGACCCTTCTTGCCACACTTCTCGCAGATCAAGCGCTTCCAGCAGTCGGCCTCCGTTTGGCGGCGCGATCCGCAGTAGGTGCACTGATCGCGGCTCGGTCTTTCTGACTGGAAACGAGTCCGCTGATCACGGGGTTGCTGATCTTGTCCCTATCGAGTTGACTGGCTCGGATCGCGAGCGCTCTGGGTCTCTCTCACCGTCGTCGATGTTGGATCTTCGTTCGCAGATCCGGCGGTGATAGTCCTCATCCGAGCTGTATTCGTCCGATCCAGAATCGGATTCCGAATCCGACGCTTGTGTCTGGATCGGGTGGACTTGTTTCGCCTGGACCGTCGCGGCTGGGGCACTCGACGTCTTCTGTCGGTACTTGCTCCCGTACGCCGACTTTTTCTGGCGAGCCTTGGCCCGATCCAGCGCTCGAAACACTTCTTCGAGATCGTCTGCATCAGCCAATCGTAACAGGGTTAACCGATCCGCCAACTCTTGATCGCCCAGCGTTTCAATGAAGTGTTCAACATACTCTTTGCGTTCCTTTGATCCGCCGTCCTTGACCTTCAACTTCGCGCGCAGGGCCGCCACATTGAGGCGATACAGGTACTTCAGCGGGTCTCATCCGATCGCTTCCGCGCGTGATAGTACTGCCGCGCCAGCGAGATCCCGAATCCACAGTACTGGATCTGGAAACTTCAGTGCAGGTCGCTCCATTTGTTCGAGCAGATCGGCCAAGTTGGCGGTACCAGTTCTTTGCCGTCCCAGCCAACAGATCCGCGAAGGTAAGGTACTTCTCTTCGTCCGAGGCTTGATCTCGCAGGAACGCTGACTTCACTTTGCTGATCCAGGCTCGGGCGCGATCTTCGTCTTGGTATTTGCCAGCGAACTCCTTCAGGTCCGAGATCGCAGAGATCCGAACTATCTGGATCATGGACGATCCCGTAGACCCAACCGCAGTGGAGGTTACCGCAGTGCGCGCAGTCGCTTTAGAGGTCGGAAAGTCAATGTCGTCCGGATCGTACTCCCAGTTGGAGGACTCATCGTCTGGCGATCCCACCGACTCCATCTCCACATCTTGCGATCCCACGTTTCCAGCCACCACCGCGCTCACACAAGGAACATTCATTCACGGCGTATTATAACAATATATCTGCTGCTCGCGCAAGAATCGGCTCATAGCGGCTTGGAAGTACGATTCCAGCCTGCCGCTCGATTCTTCGGTGACCGTGGTAGTAACTGTTTGATCCGTAGATCGTGGAGTCTGCTTCTGCTGCGGAGATCGTGGTGGATATCGATGCTTCGTCCTGGCTTCCAGCATAGCGACGCCCGAAGGTCCCAGCGACATGCGGCGCGGCTCAGAGGAGCTGTCCGATCCCAGTTCGGCTGCTGATGCATAGTGTGACGACTCACCGGCACTGATCGCTGCTGATCTTGAGCAGGAGGCACATCGCCTACCACGATCCGCAGCTTGTCGATCAAGATCCGAGTCGATGTCTGGATCACTATCTGGTCCAGGTCGAATAGGTCATCGGCATCGAATGCCCCTGCGGTGAGGCCGGCGTCCTTCAGTACGCGAAGCAAGTTCTTCACCGCAGCGAGTTTGTCCGACGTGGCGGGTGGAGCCATTACCGGTCCACGAAGTCCGCCGATCTGCTTCAGCTTCAGGATCGACATCACCGGATCCTGTTGTAGAAACTCTCTCAGATCCTTCTGGTAATACATGCTCTCCAGGGCGTCGTCGGTCCACGGGCTGGCAGATGTCTCTGGATCTTCGCCATCTGACTCATCTTCCGAGTATTCTTTGACTTCTTCTTCTTTGCTGCCGATTTTTGAACTTGCGGATCCTGGGCTACATGTAGCTCAGGATGCGCCTTAGGTTTCCCTTTGGCGTCTTTGGTTTGCGAATCTCGACTTGCGCCAAGATCCGCAGGAGTCCCCGAGGGGACTTGGGGAGGATTAAGAGGTTTCTCCTCCAGATCCGGATCCGGATTTGTACCTCTTCCGTCGACTGAATTCCTCCCAGCACTCTGTCGATCCGTTGATGTAGTTTCATTCAGCGGCGTCGTCGTCGATCCAATCTCCGATGACGCTTGATCCCCAGGTTCAATCTTCACTTGAACTTCTTCTTGAGACTCACGGTGAAATCCCGAGTCACCAGAAGATCCGAGCACGCGCACCATTGTGGTGTAGCGGGATCAGCAAAATCTTGCGAGACTGCTATATCCAACTTACACTAAGCCCGGACACCGACTAGCGGAGGGGCCCCCGATGATCCGTGATCTTGTGCTGAACTTTGCTTACCTTGTGTACCCGACGGTAGGGCTGGATCTTGCTCCTCTAGTGACTTCGTGAAGGTCCAAGTGGTGAAGGTTTGAACGTCTTGGCAAGACGTTGGGGATGGGGTGGAGCAGCGCGGAAACTCTTCGCTCTGCTGCCGATAAGATCCAGATCCTAAGCGATTACTCGAGCTTGGATCTGGCGGCCTGGATCTGGATCTGGCCGTGGGGTTGTCTTGATGGGGTGTGTTTGACTCTACGGTCTTCCTTTACATTTGCTTGCCGCTTCCTATAGCGGGATCTTGGGGGTGGTTGAGAACCGAAGGATCTCCCGGATAAGCAATGAACTCCAGTCGATCTAGGATCTGCACTTGAGGGTAGGTCACTAGGTGGCTAGATCCGGTATGTATATTACCAGATATTACTAACCAACACTAGGACACTTATCCCTAAACTTGCTAACACGGCGCGCGGCTAATGTAGTTCCTCTTCTTCGCGGGGCGTGGAGCACTTGTTGTCCCCCCCCCCCCCCCCCCCCCTCCGTCAAAACGCTTTTGCTCTCCGGGCTTACATAATTTACTGCAGTAGAATGTCTCGATAGGATTGCTCCAATTTCAATCCCTTGTACAGAATTTATGCATTCTAACAGTCTTTTTCTGTCATGTAATTTAGAAAGGATATCAGATATTACATAGAATTATCCAGTACAGGTTTTCTGAACTGCACTTATCATTGTTCTTCAGTACGTTATGGTTGACTACAAGGGGCAGTCGCGCGCAGAGGCTCTGCTGGTGGTGTGCTTCGTCGCTATTTGCACGCCCGCCTGGATCTACGGCTACTCCCAACAGGACTTCTCGTACCCGTTCCAGGCCTGGGTCGCTGCAACGGTTGTCAGCGCACTGGTACGGACATCAAAGCATGGGACACGTGGCATTGGACCCCTGACTTACAATTTGTTGCTGTTGTCGTCGTCTCTGCAGTTGGTTCTGCCCAACTGGCCGATCTACAATCGCAACCCGATCAAGTGGCTGCCCAGTGCCATGTACGTCAAGAAGAAAAGCAATTAGATAGCACGATACTCGACGGAACAGAGCGTGCAAGTGCAGATGACACCAAGTAGATAACGAGGAAAGAAACTACAGATAGAAGAGAATTCATAATTGGCCATGTTGGTGTCGGAGCGGCAGCCACTCGTCCAGGTCTAGAGGCGTTTATTCCTTGTCGTCCCCGTCGGCCTCCTCACCTTCTTCTTCGTCTTCACCCTCACTCTCCTCCTCTTCGTCCTCATCCTAATGTGACAGTACATAATGAGTAAGCGTGCCTATCGACCACTTTAGCTACAGAGGTCAATGCGTACCATCATGTAGAACGGCACGGGGTTCTTCCAGATTTCCTCCTTGATGATCTCGGCGACGTCCTGGTCACCGTCAGTCGAGACGAACCACTAAAGAGAAAACATTTAATCACTTCGATTAGACTCAACGTCCAAAAAACAACTAGGCTAGACTAGCACCAGCTAGCATACCTGAAAGAAGGGGAACTTCTCCGACTCCTCCGTCATCTCCGCCTTGTCTTTCCAGGCAAGCTCGGAGGCCGTGACCTCCACCTCTTCTCCATCCTCCGAGAATTTGACCTGCTTCCACAAGGTCGTAGGCGAGAAGTACTCGTTCTCCTGGAAGGTCTGAGGGCGATTTAAAAAAACATGACAACGCAATCGTTTAGTATCTTCTCCGAAACGAAAACGGCAAATAGCTTCGTTAGAGTTCTCACCAACTCCATCTTGAAACTTCCATCATCACCGACAAACGTGACGTCAAACGTCTGCAAGAAGTCCATAAGCATCTCGTCTTCCTCCGTGAGATAGTTGCCCACGAGCGGGTGGTTCACAAACTGTAGCAACAAAGCAGGAGAACGAGCAAGCACGTGAGTGAGCACATTAGCCGTAGTAGGTCGAAGCGTATTGGTGGAAGATAAAGACGGAACGTACCACTTGCTTCCAGAAGTGCGGGATGTCGGCCAGCAGCTTGTTGCGCTTGACGTACGTGGGGCGCTTCTTGGCATTGTACTTGGTCTCGATGATAAGGATCTCTTTGGCCTGCTCCACGTTCACCTTCTCGAGCTCCCCCTCCACCTTCTTCACGGACTCGAGCACCTTCTGCACCTTCTCGTCAGGCTTGTTATCATCGGTGCGCTGGCGCTTGGGGGACGGAGGGCCGGTCATGTTATAGTTGCTGCTGCTGCTGCTGTCGTGGTTCTGAATGCGTCAGATGCCAAATGACTGGCTGCGTCTTCAGCGTCCGTTGGTTTGCTACATTAATTTCGTCTCATCTTTACTCCACCTCTTACGGTATCAAGTCTGAAAATATGGCTACACTTTTGAATGGCTACATTGGAAGCCCTTCAGTGATGGAATGTTGCTCGTAATGCCTGCGCCCAGTTCTACTGGATCCTCATTGCTGCTGTCAGCTTTGCGGAATAACGCCACTAGGTCGGCGAACACGTCAAAACTCACCTGCGGCAGAAGAGCAACAGTAGCAGTTAGGGAGTTAGTTGCCTAGAACAAGCAGCTCATTGTGTGTCTACATTGAACGGGTACGGGATCTTGAACCGCACAAGCGCCTCCGTTAGCTCACTTATCGTCACGCCAATGCCCAGCACATTGGCCACACCCAAGCGCGCTACAAACAACAACCAAAAGCACAGCCGCATGAAAGAATTAGCGGCTTCAAGCCGCTAGAACACTAGACCATGGGATCACACGTACTTTGCGCAACGGACAATAGACCCCTGCCTTCGGCGTCGGCATGAGAAAACGCTGACCAGAGAAGCTCCATCGGGTCGTCCACTTCAACAGTGTCTCCAACGTCATCGTCGCTCATATCCGATCCGAATTGACCGAACTCATCGTCCGAATGTTCGTCATTATCACCCTCCCCTTCCAATGTCTCTTCGCCCTCCTGGACTGTTTCCATACGCCCAGGGCTCACTTCCTGGTTGATACTTTTCGCCTTCATCTCTCGCGCTTTCTGTCGAGCCATCTTCTTTCGTGCACGCGCCGCCTTATACGCAGCCATCACTTTCGTTTGCATCGCGCTCTCCTGGGCAATCACATCAGGCTGACGAGGATCCACAACTTTGTAGCATTCCTTGTTCGTTTCGCGATCTTTTTGCCACTGCTCCCACTTGGTCCAACCATCGTGCATTTCGTCCAGCTCATCGGCCGACAGAGGCTGGATTTGTTCGACCCGCCTCACCGCTGTATACTGTTGCTTTACAGACGAATGTTTTACCTCATCAAAGTAGTTTGGGAGGTGCTTGCCCGCAGTTCCTACCGGTTGTTGGAGCTTCAGCATCTCCTCATGTAGCTGGGGGTCGTTGAAGAGAAGGGTTTTGAGTGCAGAATTACCAGGTGTACTTAATCCACGCAAGAAAACATGAAGACGTGGAGTCGATGATCCTGTGGCAGTTAGATCTTTAGCTTGGTTCTCTGATGGCGCAGTCTCGATGAATTCAGTAATATCTTGCGGTCTCAGAATCTCGGCTCCGGTGCCATCGCCGTTGAGAACGAAAATATGGGGCTGGATCGGTTCGTTAATGACTGCTTTTGCGGGAATGCTGTCCACATCGCACCGAGCGGCCTCACTCTCACTTACTACTCCTGCGAGATCAACAGATACAGTGGGACCAGCTTCCTCGTCTGTTTCACTGAAATCCACGTGAAATTGGTTCTGCTCGGTGTCGCAAAGTTGGAATCGCCCATGACGACAATCAAAGTAGTAAACTCCATTGTGGTTCGTAACATCTCGATCGTCGTCGTCCTTGGAGGCAGCATCGCTTCGGTCTTGTGCGCTATATTCCACTCTCCCACTGTCCTTCGCCACAATGACTTGCCCACTAGGCTTCCGGGTTGTGAGTCGGCCGTTCACCTGTGCCGTAACTTTGGTGTTATAGCTGATTTCGACACTGGTTCCGTCGTAAATGTTCACAACGCTGCGCACACGTAGTCCCCCCTTCGTAACTGCTACGCGCTCTCCAGCTGCGTGGTGCTGGGCTGTCACGTTGACTTCCAGATCAATACACACATCTGCAAAGCCCCGCTTCTTCACAAGTACATGAGTACTCGCAGCATTCATGTACATCCTTGTGCCATCCACATGATACGTCACGCGAGCACCACTCGTGAAAGTGACAATGATGACACCACTGGGGCGTCTCTCGACTAGTGCATTCGTCTCTGGATCCACTGTGAGCGTTGTCACCAATGGAGGGTGGAGTTCAGTGTCATGACTGGCTGGTTTTCTTAAATTTTGGTGGTGATCCTTACAGACACAAACAACGCGAACGATGCCACTTGCTAGCATGACTTCTTTTCGTCCACATCGAAGCACCCTTAAAACGCTTCCTTTCCCGTAAATCACGCGATATTTCTCGTCGTCGTCATGCTCTCGCAGCCCATTCATTGCTCCTGTATCGCTGGTCTCCTGCTCTCCGGGGCCACTTCGGTCACCAGCGATGGAGCTTTCACCCCATTTTTCTGAAGTCTGGGAGTACCGCTGAGTGACACAGCCGTCAGAGCAAGCAGACACGATGAGACCGCTTGGGAACGAATTGGTTACTCTGATAGTGGAAAGCTTATCGGGCTTTTTTGGAAACTTCCTTCTCCCCTCGGAGGTATAAAGTGTAGATTCATCTCGAAATGACGCAATAAACTGCAGCATGCGCTTCGAGTCCAGCGTGGATTGTTTCCGTCCTTGCGTTTCAGAAGTTGTTTCTTCACCTCTCATCTCCTCCATCCCAGATCGTAGCCCAAACGTTTCCCTGTCGAAAGTGCAGGAGTTAGATTAAAAAGACTGGATAACGCAACAATAAAAGACATAAACGCACCCGCGATGGTAAACTGTAAGCCACATGAATCCTCGAGGTGTCCGAAATAGCCGCACCACACTGTGATCTGCAGGATACATTGACCAAGTTTTAGTCGCCACGAAAGCAAGTTGTCCGGCAGACAGCGGAACACACGCCCCCGCTGCAGCTTCAGTGCGTGGTGTCAGATATTCTTGAGTAACGAGCTGTTCACGCCTCCAGTACTTGAAAGCTGGGCGGTGACGCACATGATCTCGAGCTACCCAGGATGACACTTGCATTCGACCAGGTGCGGTTCTTGGTAGACATGCTAACAAGAGTGAGTCTGTAGGCGCATAGTAACTCGAATACGTGTCAGGTGAATTTTGTTGAAACACCAGCGCGATCCGTTGAGGAAGAATGGCGCGCGTCAAGTTTTCGAAATATGCGCGAGACTGCAATTTCCCTCTCCAAGAACTCCCTAGCATCGCTTCGACTTGCAGGAGTTGTCGGGTTAGATGCACCATCGAGCAACTTAAACGTGGTGAAGTGAAGAATGTTGCGAGCTCCGTGTTGCGAACTCTGCGTTCCGGCTCAGAGAGTTCTGCCGCACGAGGCATTGACTTTCGCCCTCCGTTGCCTACACCTGGTAGATCGCTTCGCTTCCACATGGCTCGTTCGATGTCGTCAAGGCGGTGGCTTCCGTGTGGTAGAAAACACGGACTTCCCTCTGCTTGTAGCACTTCGTGGTAGAGCTGAGCTCTCGCCACTCGGCATGCAACCAAGTCACCATGTTCGAGGAATTCTTCAAATTGAGACGGATCCGATTGGTCATTGTCACGTGGCGCTGCCAGAGGGGCAGTGGTTGTAGCGACAGCCTCGGTCATGGCAAACAGAACCGTGCTGACAGCAACACTGCCGGGAAAAACACCGCTTAGTATCGAATCATACGTTTTCAAGAGTTCATCACTCTCACATTTCTCATCACCAGAGAAACTAGGAATCACAGAAAACTTCGTTGACGCCACCCAGTCCTTAAATGCGAATTTCTGAGCAGCTATCGCTTCTATGGTGTTGAAAAGTTGCTGCTCAAGGTCTTCGGGCTGCTTAATCGCTGACATTTCTGAGCTGCAGGCAACATTTGTGAAAGTGAAATCGCTCCATTCCAGACCTCCCACCTGGGCAGCCTCGTAAAGCACCTTCACAGTAGCATTAGCTGTCTGAAAGACAGACAGCTCCATCCTTGGGTCCTTTCCAACCGATTTCCCAGCAGGTTGTTGCGGGAGATTAGTCAGTCCGCTTCTATTTCGACCCCGAGCTGCCGAGGGATCAGCTAGAAGCACCACGCCGTCAATCAGCGGCAATAGCGGCAGTTTTTCTGGACCGTCAGTCACTTGTGGCGCACAGCCAATATCTCCCAACTGCAGCAGTGCATCTACCTCCGGAAGAGAAGAAGGATGGTCGACCAATAGATACACGCGTGCAGGTGTCAGGACTGGATCAGTTGGATGATCTTTCTTCTTCTCACAAAAGAGAGCAGCATCCTTCTCTTTTCCATGAATCTGTATCTGCTGTTCTCTTCCCTCCCCTGCGCTTGCATTTGTCTGTTCATGTGTGAGAAATTCTAGTTTGTCGTGACACACGAGTCGCTGGAATGCCAGCGCCAGCAGTGGGGGTGTCAACGCAACGCGTGTGGTCTCCTCCTCCTCTTCTGTCTGTGAAGATGGGTCTGCGTGGCCTCCCCCCGCGTCCTCCGCCCCAGAAGCTTCCTCTAACGCCTTCTCTTCACGTCGCTTGGCCTCCACCTCCTCCGCATGCGCCGTACGTACGAGCTCCTCCAGCTCTATGCGATGCACAACGCGATACGAGCAGCTCCTTGTCCAGCTTGTGAGCTCGCTATTGTTCTTGAGGCGGTTCAACAACTCCCTCTTGGCCGCCTGCGCCGCATCCGATGTGCCACTTGTTAGCGCCACCGCATGGAACCCCCACCTCCTCATTGCTCGCGTCGTTTGAAGATCAACGTGAAAATTGTCCCATTTATAATCACTGTCTGAAGCGAACTTACAAATTTCCTGTTACGAGTTGAACTCGGGACACTTCGCTCTCGGACAGTAGGCTGTCGCGAGAGGATCAGACTCTCATGCGACTCACGTATTGGCTGCTGGCGGCGTGTGCGCTCGCTCTGGCGGCGGCAGATGCTCCGTGTGACGAGAGGAAGCTGAAGCGCGACGCCGTGATGCTGCTGGCGGCCCACGTGGACGTGGAGCTTGGCGGCGTTGGGGCGGGCAAGCCTGAAGTCGTAGGCTTCCAGTATCTGGTATTGAAGAGATATTTTTTTCAACAGTGGGAACCATATCCTAACCAATTATTACAGAAACCTGCTGAAGCTCTCTTGGCAGCACAAGCCTTGGCTCACGAGGACTTCAACCAGGCAGCGTCACAGGTCCAGCGTATCCTCGAGTACCAAAAACCCAACGGGTTACTGCCGCACTTGGTCTATGGGCCGTCAGTTCCACATCATTTGCGATGGATCCCCAGCAATCGCACCTTCCACCCAGGTCCGGCATTTTGGCAGCAAGCGTCGTTGGCCGAGAAGCAGGAGGAGGAGCATCCGACGTCATCATTCAATACCTCGACGATCTCAGCTCCTCCAGTGGCTGGTGACGTGGCTTGGGAGATTTTCCGATTGGCCCCGTACGACTCAGTGCTGGGGGTGAGGACCACTGCAGTGCAGTTCCTATGTCACGTGTACGAGCCGCTGAAAAAGTTACAGAAGCATTTGTTCTCTACACGGCGCGGTCCTTCTCCTAACAGCTTGCTCACTGCGCGTGTACGGTTTGACTGTGTGAGGTTACCACTAGTATACGGGCGGGAAGCTGATGCTTGTTGTGATTTATATGACCATCCACAGCACCCCTGGGAGACGTTTTCGTCGCTTTCGCCGCACTGGAAAGCGTTTCTCGCCGACCTGAAGGATGCACCGGACTACAAAACAGTCATTAGCTCTATCCCCGAGGACGCTCGAACTCGTTTTGCAGCAGGAGCAAGTACCATATTTTCAGCAGAAGATGCCGTCGAGAACCTGTATGAGCCTATGGTGTACCTCGCGGCACAAATGCGTCTCAGGGAAGGCAGTGAAATGTCCAGCCACAAAGCAGCAATGTTAGAGTCCGTCGTTAATGCTGCGGGTGGCGTTGAGACAAATCAATTTGGAGTCGAGGATGTGGAATTCAATGCACTGATGCTGCGGTCGTCGTTGTGTCTGATAAACATCGGACGTGTACTCGTGGAGCATTCGTCCGTCTGTTCGGAGTTCACTCGAACTCTAAAAGAACTTGTGAAGGACATGAAGGAGCTACGCTCCATGGCCAGAGGATTGGAGGGGGCTCTCATTGGTAACAACATCACCCGAGGATTGTGGAACAATTCCGCCGATTTCTTTGCTGATTCGAGCAGATTATCGCTGACCTCAGTTCACTCCTTACGCGAATTTCTACCTGGATATGCTGCCGAACTGGATGAGGACAAGAAGATGCGGTCGATGAAGCATTTCCTGTCAGAGCCCGGTTCATTCTCTTTCTTTTGCACTCAGTTTCCTGCTTCCTTTTTCCCGTGCTCAGAAGACGAATCGACCGAAACTGCTGGCTCGAGAGAAGCCCGTCCCGCAGCCACGACGTGGATCCTCTACAATTACTATCTTCAACGGGGTTTTGCAAGGGTTTGTTTACATCGATTTTTACCTTTGCCCCCAGGTAAGTCCCGAACTAACAGTACTGTGGTTGATCAGAACAAGTTTCCAGGGTTAGCGAATTATATCTGTAACAAGACAAGGGACATGGTATGCGAGGCAACTGCACCTGCTCAGCCATGGCTCCCCTTCTCGCTATCGGCGGACAAGTCTGAACCTACGGCTCTTATGCTAGCCTACGACTCCCGCAATGCTAAACCGGCCCAAGTTTTTGACGATAGCTACTTGGGGTCGACGCTAGCTGCCGCCGCTCTTCTGAACATTCTGTTGCCAGCAGGTACAGTATCATTGCACTATGCAATTGTGATAGCTAACCCGGTCTCTCTATCTTTCAATAGTGACGCCACCACCAAGTCCAGACACGCCACCTATTGACCATCGTCTTCTCTCTATCATTATGTGCGTCGAGTTGGTGGTTGCGTTCGGAGTTGCCATGATCTGCTTCTTGTTTTCGGTATATTTTGTGGCGAATCGACCTCGGGACACTCGGTTATCTCCAACATCGGCAGCTCGACGAAGATCATCAGTTGGAAAGAAATCTCGAGACAAGTTGGATCGCCGCAGAGAAGACTTTGAGGATCGCGGTCGATCAAGCGCCAGTGGTTCATCATGGGCAGATAGATATTCTGAGTCGTCTTACAGCGATTACTCTCCACGTTCTGGGCACACACCATATGAGCTAGATGAGTCGTTGATTTCTGAAGAGGACGAGCATTACGGATCTTTTGATGAAGCTGAACAGCCCGAGACTCCATCAAACTCGGCGTGGAAAGCCGCGAAAAAGGTGCTAGCAGACATCAGTCCCTGGTAATTTGACAACAGATCATCAGTTAACCACAGCGATAATTATTTTTCGGCAATGACAAGTGATCCATGTGCTGTTACGTCAAAGTTCGTGCCTAGAGCAAGTCCTTTTTCCATTTCGCCACCAGTTGCGTGGCTGCCTTCGCAACCGAAGCTGTGGCGTGCTTGCGTAACTTGTTAATAGTACGCCCAATACCCGTGCTCTTGAGAATATCAACAGTAAGCATCATATCTGCTAGCGTGCTCAGCACATGTGTCGCCAGGGCAGCCGAAACATTCTTGATGTTCCCGTTTTGGTCCAGTAAACCTTGCAAGAAGGCAACGCGCGTCGCTACATCTTCGTCTTCGGATGGTGCAGCCGCCGTAGCCGCTGCCACCTCGGAATCGACAATTGCCTCCTTCGCATCGGTCGCAGTACCCTTTGATCTCTCCAGGGAAGCCTTCTGTACACATGTAATCAATGCCAGAGCCAAGGAGCAGGTCAGAAATTCAACGTATCAGTGTTCACGTGGATCATATACACTCACATCAGGAATATCAATATCCGCATTCAAGTGGAGCTCCAGTATCGGGGTGGCTTCAGGAAAGGCAGGTGCGAATCCCACGCGGTGAGGCTCGCACAGAGCCCATAGTGCTTGTATAGTTGAGAAATAGCGCAGGTTGGGGTCATTCTGTGCAGATTCGGTAACCCAAGACCCATCCTCTCGTTGAGTCAACAGTAAGTAGGCCACCCCTCGGCGCATTTGTACGAGATTACTTGAGCCTTCAAAGCATCTCAAAGCCTACGCACACCGCATTTACGGGATTTAGTAAGAATGATACACTGCCGCGAGCTCAGAACTTACCCGCAACGATTCACCGAGCAAAGCGGCGTCTTCCTGTGCCAATAGATAGACAATATGGTGGCGCAGGAAGAAATATTCATGAGGAAGAAGGTCCTATTGACGCCAAGAAGTAAAAGTGTTAGCACTTACAACAAGCAGCTGAGAATAACAGTGCAGAATACCAATATCATACCGTCTCGCAGCGCAGCCGTCCATGGTTTGTAAGTACAAATACCAGGGTTGTGACCAAGTGCACTTGATCTTCATACTCTTGGGGCGAAAGATCACCAGGGCCTTTATATGGGTATACCAACAGCAAGTGTTGCAACAGCTGCGGCAACGTAAATCCGATCGAGATCCCAAGCGCATGCGAGTGATGCCACAGGACCAGCGCACTCGTCAGTCGCTCGTATATCGAGGCACCGTTCTTGTCGTCCGTCGGTGAAGAACTTTCTGCGGGGTTCCAGCCGAGAAGTTCCTGCTCAACAACAACAAAAGTGAGTCGATGGCCTCTCTCTCAGTCTATCCTCATGCGTCTCACCTTGGCTCCATAGACAGCAGGTGATCGATCACAGAAGTCCAACAGCTCGACACGTCTCGCGTGAGAAATTCCCAGGCGCTCTACAAGGTAGACGGCAGAAATGGCATAGACGAGCTGCGTTGGCGTGGGGATGGATCCGACAACCCAGTCCGCGTGTCGGTCCTCCTTGAGCCACAGGGCACCCGTGAGTCGAGCGTAGAGTGTGGCCAGACGCAAAATATCTCCCTCCCCCACTGCCTGCAGATCATAGAGCGACTGGATGGCGTGCAATCCCCAGTCTGGGAAGCTCGCGGCCTCTCGCAACATCCGGTAAATGCAGTTGAGGCCCTTGACGATGCTCTCGCGTCTCACTTTAATCTTCCATGGCTCAGGTGCCGCGCGTTTGGAAACTTTCTTAGCCTTGAGTTTGCGAATTTCCTGATGCATGAGACGCTTGAGCACTTCCTTGTGATTCGTGAGGCTTACGCGGACTTCTTTTTCCACTGCCTGACGCACCAGCTTCGTGGTCAGTTTGGAGACGTCATGGGATACGATCACGCCCGCTATGGCCGTCGCAATCTTCGCCTCCAGTTCTTTGGAGATCGTGCGCGGGTTCACGATGAGTGACGAGCCCGTAGAGGTCATCTTGGTGTACATACCCCCCGCCATGGTCCCTTGGGACGAGGAGCTACAGTGCGAGTAATAATCGGGTTATATATCCAGCCAATCGCTGTCGACAATTTAGTTTCCTTACTTTAGCCAAGTGAAAGGTGCTGTGTGGCTCTAGACCAGCTCTCCTCCCTATTATCTGCCTACAAGATGCTAGCCCGCGCTCTTCGATCGTCCGCGCTGTCGCGCGCCGCGAGTCGCCGCTTCATCGGCGGATTCGCTGCCGATGCGTCTGCACCTACGGTATCCGAGAAAGTGTAAGTCTCAATATCCCTACTTGTCAGCATTACATCTATTGACTCCACAAGTGATCTCATCACGTTCTGGTGGTCTTATTAATGCCAGGGTGAACGTGGTGCTCGTGGACTACGAAGGCAACCGCCACGTAGTTAAGGGCCGCGCTGGGCAGACGCTGCGTCAGGCCTGTGAGATGAACAACGTGGGCTACATTAAGGACGACTCGATGGGCGGCGGAGGCGTGTACGATGCCCGACGCGCCGACTTTTACACCGAGTCGCTCTTCGGCGAGGGCTCGACGTCCCCGCAGTCGCACGTTGTGGTGTCCAACGAATGGATCTCCAAACTTCCGCCTGCCAACAACCAGGAGCGCCACATTATCGGCACGTACGTCCCGGCCGAGGACCGCTCCGCCAACTCGCGTCTGGGCACGGAAATTGTGTTGCAGAAAGAGCTGGACGGCCTTGTTGTGGCCGTCCCGGAGGCCCCGCCCGTTGAGGAGTACGACTACGAACACGAGTACGATGAGGACGATTACGAGTCGTACGACGACGAGCACCAGCAAGCCTAAGCCAAGGCAAACGGATAACACCAAAGCGAGCGAGTTAAAGGCGTTGAACCGGAGACGAGCAAGCGGAGTCCATCGAGTCCACGGCCATAACTAACAAGAAAAAAATGCAAGGTAACAAAAAAATCTCGTTTGACTCATCTTCTCCTTCTAACTCGCTTAGTCTTTGGGCTTTTTCTTCTGTGCAGCTTTCTTCTTCTCCAGCTCAAGCTTCGAGCGGTTTTTAATGTCTTGGCGCTTCTTCACAACGTTAGAATCTCGGCGTTCAGGGGATAATTGTCTTTTGGGCGGTGATCCTTCCTGATCACTATCGTCTGAGTTGTTTCCAGTATCATCCCGTTCATCTTCCTCGTCGTAGTTATCCTCGTGCTCGTCGTCGTCAAACTCGGTGTCCACGTACGGATTCATTTGTCGTTTCTCGGTACGTGACACACGGATGTTGTAGCGCACCTTGTCGTCATCACTGCGCGTGTCCGATGGAAGCCCCGCCGAATCTCCCGGCTGTCCTGTGATACTTAACATTCGGGTGCTGTTCTTGTGACGGAAGCTGGGGCTGGGCGCCGCCTGCAGGTGGGCTTCGTCTCCAGCAACTACGCGCACCACTTTTTCAATTGCGTCTACCAGTTCCAATGCGCTGAGCTGCTGGATCGAGGTCACACCCAATAGCTCTGCGATGTGCAAGAGTCCGAGTTGCAACTTCTCCTGTAACGACCGCAACCGTGCCGCACGCTCCTTCTTCTTTTGCTTGACTGTGGTCGCCTCAGCTAGCTGCTTCTCCAATATCTTGACGTTGATGCTTGTCTTGGACGCTGCAGCTTCGTCGTCCCCGTTTAAATTGGCCGCATCATCCTCCAATGAGCCACTTCCACTAGAGCTGCCGCTGAGCTTGAGATTCACAAATTGTGCTTGAAGAACTTCCAACTTTTCTCGATACTCGAGCACGCGCTGCTCAGCCTGTTTCTCCTCCTCTTCTAGTTGAACCGAGTGATCAAGTTGATTTTGCCAGCAGACCGAGGCCTCTTCTGGTTTGTTGATGCCTACTTGACGGAGGGCGCCCAGTATCCCGTCATCCTTGTAGGCGCTACCCATGTATAGTTGCAAGTTCTCAACGTTCTTCTGTCGAGCCAGCGATGTCTCCTTCATATGGATCAGCTTGTCCTTGGCACGGAAGAAATTGGGATCAACAGGTGCTGCTTCTTCTTCTTCGTCGTCGTCATCGTCGTCGTCTTCTGCTGGGAAACTGACACTGGCACGGGTGGCGAAGTTCGTGCTGGTACTAACGATAACAGAACTCTTCTTCTGCGGGGAAACAGAGACGCTGCTAGCCTTCCGACCGCCATCTTTCGCCGACAGACTAGCATAGTACAGTCGACGGTCAAGCTCTTGACGCCACCTTAGCCGCGAAAGCGCCTCCTGGTGAATTGAAGCTTTGTCTTGTGTCACTTGCACGAGCTTCGGCACATCAAGACTGGCAAGTCGCTTTTCGTATGACACCACTTGCGTCTTCTGCTGCAGCTCGACGATTTCACGCTTCATCTTCGCTACAGATGCCTCAGCAGTTTCTATCGTATTCGGGTCGCGGGCTGGATACAGCTCGCAGTGACGCAGAATTAGTTTGTAGTAGTCACTACGTTGACGACCGAGAGTGGCTTCATCGTTGACGTTGCGAATACTCTCCAGTAAGTCATCGATCTGCGTGGCGCTACGCCCCGCTGCACTGACCTCCGCATTGGCGTCCATCAAACGAGATTCGAGCGCTTTGAGTGCTTCGTTCTTCTCGCGAGCGACAAATTTCATCCTGTCGTATTTCATCCGAAGTTCCATCAGTTGACTCTACCTCAACAGAATTCGAGCAGGTTAGATAACAATCAGCAATAGCATTGGCGAGTACCTTGGTACGGACCTCCAGTTTCGAGACAGAGCCCAAAGAGCCCTCGCTGTTTTCTGCCGACAGGAATTCCAACGCTCCCATCTCACTATCCGCAGAATTCTCTGGTACGGGAGACGGTGAGACTTTGAGTGGTGGTCGGCGCTTTGTCGGAACCAGAGACTTCTTTGGTTTCCCAAAACCTTTCGGTAGCACTACGCCTACAGTGCTCTGGCGTGTCTTCTTCGCAGCAGCAGCAGCAATCTTGCTTGATGACAGAGAAGTTTGGTCAGATTCAGCACCCACAGACTCGTCTCTTAGCCCAGAGCTAGACTCGTTTTTTGCAGAGTTTCGACTGGATGCAGCACTGCGGAAAACTCGGCTCTCAAACGCTGTACCGATCAGTGGAAACTGAGTCCAAAGCCACCGCCGAACGTAGTAGCCATCGTCTTGGTGGATCACGAGAGCACCAATCTCCTTCTGGACTCGATCAGCTTCGCTTTCAGATAAACTCGATGTCGAGAAGCTGCCCAGACTATTCAGAAAATCTTGAAGGTGAGGAGGTTTGGGCCGATTGAGCACAAGGCTAACGACCCGAGACTCATTAACTTTCTGCCACGCTCGCAAGAACTCCGTAATGGTGAGGAAAATGGACAGCAATTGCTCTGCATTCGGCGATTCCTGAGCAATATACTCATCCAGGGAGCGGACAAAGTCATCCACCGGGTCGTGCAAGGAGCAGTTCGATGACAGCACCATCCAGTAGGAATAGAACTCTTGTCGATTTCTCTCGCTCCACCACAACTGGAACATTTTCATGTTCACTAGAGCATTCTGTAGCACGCTCCACATAGAGCAACGCTCCAGCTGCACGGGTAATTCGTCAATACGGCGCTGGCAAGCCTCCATGGCCTCAAAGTACACGGCAAGCTCACGGTAGTAACAGTTGCGAAGGTGATCGTCGCCTAGAAATCCATAGCGCGTTAGGAGCCTCAGTTGGTTATGGCTGAGATCGTACAGCACAACCGTTTCACCTTCATTTTCTTGATTGCCACAACCTTTTGCATTGGCATTTGAGGCCAGTAATTGGATACTTGTAACTGGCTTGCAGTCATGTCTGCGTATTGTCATTAAGTGAGGCTTGAGCAAGGTCAAGAGCTCATGACAAACACTTCGTGGGACACTGTCACCAAACAGCCGTACGAAATCATTCTCGGATAACCCATAGCGACACACTGCAAGAAGCGAGAGCGTATGACGGACCAAAAGAGCGCGCTGTTCGATCTTAATCTGAAGACTTTCGATGTCCCCCTGGTCGATTGGGCTATTGTTGCCACCAGGAGATTCCGTGGGGGCACCTTTAGCTGTGCATCGTATCCCTCCATTTCGATCACCCGTGGTCGACAATACCCCATTGTTTGAAGAATTTGACGCAGCTGTCGCCAGCATTGATGTACGTTCATGGAGCTCGGTAAAGAGATCTCTGAGTAGTATGACATTCCACTGCCTCATAAGAAGCTCGTAAACATTATTGAGTTGGTTGCTTTCGCAGGCCTGTTTTAGCCATTGTCGGCGTTGCTCGTTCTCGCTCGGATCGAAAAGCTCAAGACCACTGAGCAAAAGTCGCACGTAAAGAGGGTTGGAGCTTCCGCGAGCGCTGATTATTTGCTGCTTCACATCGGGATTCAATTGACGAGCAATTTTTTGTTCGTACATCTACGCCGCAAAAGAAAATATTAGAAGTTTCACAATGTCACCGGCAAAAAGCATGACTCTTTACTTCAAGAATGGCCAAGCAGGAAACTTCGTCAAGTGGCTCCACCACCATGAAAGCCGCGTTTCGACGGCGCAGCTCCCGGATCGTAGAAGAATCTTTGTCGTGCGGTGGTAGCGTAACCTCGTAGGTTAGATCGCCACTAAGTAAACAGTAACGCATGAGAATGAATTTTGTAAAGTGACACAACTACGACGTACTCGCTGTCGTAAACGGCTGGCACACGAGTAGTTTTCTGACAGCTATGGAGATGGCTCTTCGGGTTGATCCGGGTGGTCGAAACAATAATGCGAACTCCGGGAGGAAAGGTATTGGGAAGCCAGGATAGAGAATCCCCTCCGTCTTCAGTCCTTATACAGTCGATGCCATCTAAAATCAGGATAATACTGCACAACGCACAAGCATTAATAAGCAAGTTGAAGACTTCATCACACGACACCAAGCTCGTACCGTTTGCGCTGTGAAGCTGGTCCCGACGCGGACTCCCCCTTGCCAGCCGCAGCCTCTAAGCATCGACTAAAGGAGAACTTCAATTTCTCTTCCTCGTGCTCGCGTGGGAGTTCAAAATCGCGCAAACTGTAGGAAATTTTCAGCTGGTTCATAAATCGGAAAAGAAACAACGAGAGCTTCACGCTATCGTACGAACAACCGCAGTAATGCTCGTAGATGAGCTCTCGTTCACCTTTGATCGAACGACGTCGCTCTTCTGCCCAGTGAGCGAGCAATGCTGACTTGCCATCGCCAGGTTGACCGACCACCACGAATAAAGCCGAGCGAGCTTCGTGATTCCATTGGCAATGATCATTCAGAACGTGCATGTAATGCCTAGTAGGAGCGTAGACGAAGTCCTCCTTTCGACTAATCACAGCAATCAAACGCAGACCATAGCTTAGCATTAATTGATGCGTCATTCTACATTTCTATTTTCTTCCTACCTTTTAGCAAAAGCGCGATGTGTCGCGGTCTCGCGACTTACGATTGTGCTCTCCACCCGCGGAGGAGTAGATAAAAGATCACAGTCTGGTTCTTCGAACGTAGCAGACCCATTTTCGGATCGCGTGTCACTCGCCAACGCGCGACTTCCGATGTATCCACTGCCTTTCTTACTTGGTGACGGTGGCTTCCCCATGACGCCGACAGCGTGTTGTCCCTTCACAAGCTACCAGAAAGTTGCTGAAACTCCTTAATGAAAGCCGCCTGCTCAAAAGAAGATTTTCATATTTAGCAATTGCCAGCATTCATCGGTTGATTGTTAACAATCGGGCTAAAGGCTATTGCCCTTGGTCACACATTCGTCGCAACGCTGCCAAACGAACTTTCTCGCGGCGATCAGCCAGTGTCGATGACTCCGAGGATAATGAAGCGTCCGCGTTGCCTCCAACAGTTTGACCAGATCCTGTAGCAATTCATGTACACAACTTTAGTCCCTGTTGTCCTCGTCTTATAGCACCGACGAGTTGGAATGCACCTGCGAATGGAGTGTAGATAAAATCCGAGCGTCGTGGGGTTCCATTGATGACCCGCGTGGGTGTGTTGGGATCTCCCACTGGCGCTTGATCTGTTAAGTCTGCCGGCATGAGGCAGCTCAGAAATGAACCGAGGTAAGCTGCACGGTTCACGTAACCCGGGATGGGCTTGTCCAGCAGCAGTTGGCACAGGGCATCCGCGTATGTGTTGCAATTCCTGTTAGGCAGGCACAAAAGTCCTCAGGACCCCCACTTTGCATCTGCATACACAGAATCCTTGCCATACTTAGTGAACAGGTTGTAGGCTTCTCCCTCAAAGTCTGGACTCAGCGAATAGGCTAGGCGATGAGCCTCCTGGGGGATTCCCTCAAAGAAGCCCATGTCGATTGACTCCCGAAACTTGGCACCTGTAAGCAACATTAAGTCAGCGAACAGAGAATAAATAAAGAGAAGTATAGCTTTGCAAGTGCTATTACGATACCGGGTGCTTGTCTGGGCCTCGATGCGAAGACGCCGGCACCGCTCGCGTAGGAAAATTCCTCCCCGGCGATCTCGACGCCACTGTGAAAGATGCCAAAGCCGAGCGCTGCAAGTTTCAGACCAACAGTTAGAGATTGGGCTGTCAATAACAGACGAATCAGATACACTCACGCGCCATGAACTCGTTGGCCTCCACGAGATCGTAGATATTGAGCGTCACAGCCGTGCGGGGGCCCATTCTGGATTATTGCACACTTCGAGCAGAGAAGAATATCAAGGTATCAGATCCTCAATTGTAAAATTTGCATTAACATGTAAAACGACCAAAATATTATGTTGGCGACTTCAACTTGTGTTGCTGGTGGACTACTTTCTTGATGGCCTCCTTCCTAGCCTTCCACGTGCTCTCCCGACCACCACGACGCATAGCAAGCTCCAATTCCTGCTCCAGATCGTTATTGCGTGCGTCGAAGCGCTCCAGTTCCGTCAGTGCGATCCACTCGAAAAGAGGTACAATACTCAAGGCACCTGGAGCCAAAAGAGTTGCTGCCACTTGTCGAGCGAACCTCACGGCGCTCTGTGGAGTGGGGAAGCATTGGTACACGTGAACTACAATGGCCTCAATGCACGCGGGTCGGGGCGACTGGAGTGAAACGCTCACACACGCAAAGCGCTGGCCCGTGGCATGAGGCAGGTCTGCAGCACTGAACTGGGCGGTGTTGGGGCCCTTTGAGTCGTCAATGTCAACACTTGGGAAGTTCTCGAGCGCCATCGTCATCTCATCCTCTTTGTAGATAGCAAAGCGGCTACAGTCTTGTCCATCTGTCTGCGCTGGGGTCTTCTCTGCAGCGCAGATCTGCCGAAACAGGTTAAGGGCATCATCGATATCGCGAAATTTGCCGAATACCCGAAAGCGACTGAACTCTGCGTGGCCTGCAGCACTGACAGCTGCAGCAACTCTACGAAGCTGATCCGCAACCGGTTTGCCCGACTTGGGCAATTTGCCCGCTGAAGATATTGACAAAGACATCCCTCGGGACGCTGGTCGAGCAGCCTGCTCCTTCATGAACCCCAGCACAGCGAAAGGCTGGCACACACCGTGCACAGGATCCCATATCGTACTGGTAGGTGCTCCTGCGGGACCATTCTTAGTACCACCGGCCGTGTTATCAATCTTCTCTGCACGAACACGTCCGCAGCGACGTAAATCGCTGCGGTATTCTTTAGCACCCGTCGATTCCTCGTTTGCTTCTTTAATCGGAGACACCACAGAAAGCAATGCACAAGCACTTTTTTCCATGCTGCTGCCGTCAGCCCCAGTCACTCGACGATTTAATGATTTGCTGCTGTTGTAGCGAGTGAGTTGCGGTGATTGTGCGATGGGAGTTGTTGAGTCGTCCTGTGTTACAGGGGGCAGCTTCGCCCGATTTCCTCCTTGTTGCAATTTTGATTCGGCGGCTGTTGCTATTGATGATCCTCGTCGAAGCAGCGACGACCCAGAAGCGGACTGAACGGCTTTTGAATTCGAAATATCCCCGCTCTCTTGAGCAAATAAAGGGCTATCAGAGCCTTGAGCTGATCTATCGCCGGCTTGAGTGGCATCTTTTTCCGACGCACTTTTGACGCCTTTGCGGTTGTTTTGCTGGTCACTGCTAAGGCTTCCGCATGTCAACCTCACTCCTTTAGATACACTAGTCTTTGCTACTCCCCTTCGACGTTCAAGCATGAGAGAGCCAGGATCGACCAGTGTGCGAGCGTCGTTGAGTGGCAGTAGCGGTGCAGATTGCGATTTTCCCAACATAGTGGAGATCATATCTTCATCAGAGCGTCCTCCTCCCAAAGACCATATTGAATGGTGTAGATTTTCAGCCATGACACTGCCGATGAAAGTTTTCTTGTACTTCTCCCATGCCAAAGATTTGAGAGCACGACTTTGAATAGATTCGCGAATATATCCGTTTGAGGAGCGCTGAAGGCTAGCACGGGCCTCTGCCGACATGAGGTGAAAGATGTCAAACCGTGAAAGAACAAGGATTTTCATCGGCGACTCCGCTAAGATGGAATATTCACGAATGAAAATATCGTTAAATTTCCCAGCTGATGCTCTACGAACAACGGCGCATGTTAGAGCCATAAAAGGTTTACCCCCCACAAAATGAATAATACGAAGAATCCTTACTCCGCACAGCCCAAAACAGAGTTGGGCCCATATCTTCCCAGCTCATAGATCTGACGCGCATTTGTGATAGGGTGTTTCCCTTCATGGATGATTCGGCACTCGCCTCTCGTTACAATAAAGAGCTCGCTAGCACGTGACCCCTGTAAACCAAAACTCAGTTAGTGAAGTATTAAACCTACTGAATGAATGATCTTAAATCTTACCTGCTTGCAGATTTCTCCTCTAAACGGAATATACTTCTCAGTCATAACCGAGCACATGCCTTCGATGGTATTGTCATCCCATTCGGGGCCAATAAAGTAGGGATTCTTTCGCAGCATCTGCGCATACTGTGCGTGATACTCGTTTTGGTACTTCTTAATCAACGGCTCGTATTCGTCACGGCCTAGAATAAGCAGCTCACAGAATTCGGTACACACTACAGTGGCACGACGAACACCATCAGCCTGGGAGAGCGCCAACTCGCCAAAGTATTCACCTTCGCCAAGCCTTGAGACAACACTCTCTTTTGTTTCATCGAAGCGATTCTTAGTTCGTACAGATACGTCCACACAACCCGAGAAGATGATGTAAAAATGCCGCCCCACTTGGCCTTCGGCGAAAAGTACCGTGTTAGTGACAGCACTAATGAGGCGCAAAACCTTGCAAAGCTGCTTCCGGACTTCAAACGAGAATCGGGAGAAGAATTTGACACTCTTCAAGTACTCAACAGCAAATTTCAGGTCCTTCTCTGATCGCTGAGCAGAGCTTCTCATGAAAATATTGCGCACGATGTCTTTGTTGCTGCGGAACCGCTTGGTTATCTCGAGCGTATTAGTGTTACTGGAGTCATGTGATTCCTTGAGTAGCTCGCTGAATACGACGCGATTAATAAAAACCAGCTCCGTTGGTGCTGTCGTTATAATTACAGACGCTAAAACCAATAATGGTTAAGATTCAGATACAAAATCAGTCTTGTTATGGTGACTAATGGCTTACCCGCGCGAACATCAGTGTTTGAAAGTAAAGCTCGCTCTCCGAAGGTATCTCCTGGACCCAAGAAGGTTAAATGAATGATTCCGCTGGCACGACCTGGGTTGCCAACCTCCTTCTTCACCACTTCCACTGCACCATCACACTTGTTTAGAGAAATAATCGTTGGTGAAAAACGATGCCCCTACCTCGGCCAGTGTAGACAAGGTAGAAGCTGTCGCCATCGTCACCCTTCAGAAAAGCAAAATAAATCGATTATTCGACATATTTACCAAATAATACGCAAGACCTCGTGGAAGACGTATGCCCCTTTCTCAGCGTATGCAACAAGCTCTAACGATTGATACAGTCGATCGAGCTGGAAGGTATCCACAGATGAATTAGCCTGAAGATAGAAGGAGGACAATTCAACTCACCTTAACTACAGATATAATATGTGGAAATGATCGCATTAGTATAAGTACCAGCATCAATCATGTTGCCACTTCACTAGCAGTACGAACATGCATCTAGGTTGGAAAAGAACTGGAGCAGCTTCGACGACCCGAACAGCGATTTGAGCTGCCGATAAAAAAAAATTCTTCAGTTGTGCGTTTCAACTGATTAATCATTCATTACGTATCAGCTAAGCTCACCACGTGAATGTCTTCGAGCGTGCGCTTCCCTGTCGGTTTGTGCAATATGGTACGACACAAGTTCACCTGTGGGCCCTTGCGAGCGATAACCCGCAGGAAGGCGCCGTCGCTGGTCATTTCTTCCATTTGCGAGGCCAGTGACCTGCGCCGGTTGCGCGGCGTCTCGCCATTCGCAGCGACGTCCCCCTCCTCCATGCGCTGAGAAATTACGATGGTCTCTCTCTGCACTTGTACGATGAAGTTAAAAATAGCGGAATGTAGCCATATGCCATCAGCTTCAACGTTCAAATACGTTAATTTACTACAAATTAACATCGATTCATCACCATCTACTCGTTATTTCTTCCTCTTGGGTGCAGCTCAAATGGACTCGTGGGTCGATGCCGCTGTCCAGCGTCTGCGTCGCGACTTCGCGAGCGATCGGTCGCTGTCTGTGTACGAGGCGCTGACGGCCCACGTCTTGGATGCAGCTGCAGGCGGCGCGTTATTCCTGGGCGGTGTCTCGGTAGCGCAAGTGACGCAGAAGCTGCTCCGCATCGGCTCAGCCTCTGGCTTCCTGCTGCCTCAGGCACTGGGCGCCGCTGCCGTGGCTTCGTCGTCTGTCGTGGCGCTACATTTTGCGTCCATCCCACGCGACGTGTACCAGGAACTTGCAGAGCAGAGTCGACGCGCCTTTGAGCGGAGTTGGCTCGTACTCGGTGTTCGCAACCTGGAGCCACCCACAGCCTGGAGACTGCTGCAAAGTAAAGTACAGGAGCGCTGGGACGACCTCCCACAGGCCCCATTTCCGGTATATATGACCATGGGACTGCTGTGCTTCAAGCTACTGGGTGGCCGCATGAGTTCGCTAGCACCCTCGCCCTTCGCCAACCTGGGGGCTTTTCATCTCAAAAAGGCATCGCTGCCGGCCACGATCGAGTACGCCACGAGTGTCGAAAGAGGAATCATCCAGGAGTTTGGACGACTCTTTGGCTGCCACACGTGCGGTGTCAAGCGCGGCGTGAGATACCACGCAGACCACATGCCGCCCAAATTGTAGGCGTTTGAATCTGTTCTTTGGGTTGACTCCCTATTTCTGACTTTGTGCGGATTGTTTTATTACTGCTAGGGTGGCCAAGCGCAGAGATGAGCAGTTGGCACGGAAACTTTTGGGCCGAAATACGACCTTCCGCTTTTACCCGCAGTGCGAGCCGTGCTCAAACCAGCAGGGAACCGTAGTGAAGCAGTGGAAGTCTACGCTCAAGATGCATCTGCTGTCGTTCCGAGCGTACCATGCTACTGGTCTATGGTTAGTGCTACTTTGCACTGGTGGTCTCTACGTCGGCGGCTCGAACTTCCACGAGACGTCCGAGGTGGCCGCTCCGATGGAGGACACAGCGGACTCTAAAGCCTTCATGTCCTCCGACTTCTCTCTGCTAGTTTCATTACGCGAGCGAGAGCGAAAGTTACGTCGTGCACGAGGCAAACTGAGCGATCCGAGCCAGATCGCTGCGATTGATAAGGAGATGGAGGCGCTAACCGAGTGCAAGATGGCCGTCAAAGCCGACATCAAACGGCAGAAGGCCAAATAATCGACGGGCATTATAAATCCAATCGTAAACGAGGAATTGACGTGCTTCAAACGAGAAGGAGTTTCAACTCGAGCTATTTCCGTGTGTCGACTGACCCCGATGGTCCCTTGGACGCACCTCATCACAGCTTGAAGTGATCGGGCCATGGCGACAGCGAAGCAGGAGTTCGTAGCGAGGAAGAATCTTGACCAGCGTCACCCGAGGAAAGTTGGTGGACACAAACCCAACCATTCTCTACGAGGCCACCGTCACCTGGTTACACTTTCGGAGGAGGAGTTATCTCGACGGGAGCAAGGATGGAATGATCGCTTCGCAATCGACCCACCGCCCAAATCCAACAAGGTGCCGTCACCGGCTCATTCACCGGCATTCAGTACTCCACCAACGCCATTAACGAAAGAGTCCAGGATTCAAAACGAGCGGGCTCAATACGGTACGACGAAGTTTCACTCCTAATTTTTACTTTTATCTGTCACTAACAATTTAAACTTCAGGTAAACGTGGTGGAATGCGCAACCGCGCGTCGAAGAAACCGTCGAGTGGGAAGCTGATTCCTCTGGGTACTTTGTCGAAACCTTCTTCAGTACGTTGCCTTTCTTTTGTCATCTTTTCTGAAGCTGTTGCAATAGATAATAATGATACTGTGCGTTGTTGAAACAGGAAGCTGCCCAGCCTACGAAAGAAGAAAAACTGCGCTTTAAAGTTCTGAAGGCCATCGACGCCCGCGAGACGCTTTTGTATCAGTTGAGTGCTCTTATTCTCTGTACAGCCGTACAAGAGTCACTCTTCATACCATCAAGACCAGCTGAACCCCCTACAACAAACAACGCGGGTCGACAGCAAATGCGGTCGAGAGGTGGGATGGCTCTCGCACCGACTCCGTTAGGCCGACACGGTGGTAACCCTGGTGCAATGACAAATGCTCGTGAAGCTACCAAGCTAGCACAGCAGATCGCTACGGATCTGCAAGTTATTGGAATTCAATGTGTTGAAGCCTTAGTGGAATGGATGCTCGAGGCTGGAGCTCAGGCGGAGTAAGTACGCTGGAACTGTGCTGGTTCCTTGGCATGAATACTAACTCGCATATTGCTAGAACTCCTCCGCCATTCTTGTGGCGCGGTAGAAACTACTTTTTGAAGATGTTTAGTGATTTGGATTTCGCAGAAGCGGAGCTGTTGGCTAGAGGGATCAACCTGGACTGCTTTAAGCAGCGTAACCCCCTTCTCATTAAGCCAAATCAAAAGTTCGGTCGAGTGCTGGCTGCTCATTCTATTATCATGGAAATGATAGAATTTGCGAAGGATATGACACCGATGGAGTTGCTTGCACAAAGTGGACGAATGCGCGATTCTGGCCGTGATGAGACAGAGGCCAACAATCCAATGACACATATTAGTCCTCCTGTAGACGAGGTTTCACGGGGGGCTGAACCCGAAACGTTGGGTACCACCTGTGAACCAGGTCCTGACACCGAGCAACACTCGTCTCGGTCAAACGCAAGCGTCAACAATCAACCAGAGTACGACAACAGCTTCGATGCGGATGGCGATGAAGTAGATGGAAAGGATGAGGCATGTGTCGATGTACAGCCAACACAAGATGCTCCGGCTGTGAGCAAAAGCACCGCACCAGACCAAACAGCACCATCAGAGGATTCTACGCACGATACAGCTATAATTCCGCCTGCCTCACCTGAAGAACCATCGACAAGCCGAACTGAGGATATCAGTGCCGCAGAGTACGAGAACAGCTTCGATGATGATGCAAACGAAGAGAAGGCCACCACTGATATTGATGCTGGCACCACAGTGACAATCCCAGACTCTGCAATAACAGCCGATGGACCGCCAACGATAGACAATGTACCTCGCATTCCTGGTATGCAACCAGACAAGCATTTACAGGACCCCGAGGACGACCAGCCTGAGATCGACGACCCCCAAGCTACATCAAAGCGACTAGAAAACGAGCTGAAGCGATGGACATTTCTTGAAGATGAAAATCGACCTACCGAAGTGAACGCGCGTGTTTGTCTGACGTGGCACAGTACACGGACATTGAGGGAGAATCTCGAGCGACACTCATCAGTTAGTGAGTGCATGGAGGGCTCGATCATCTCGATGGTGGAACAATATGGACTTGCAGCACAGGAAACCCCTCTGAAGAGTCTTCTTTGCAGTGATGTGGCGCAAGAGCTCGAGTTAGCCTCGCATCTTGTTGAAGAGTGCCAAACTGTACTAAATGATATCTGCTCATTTGCTGCGGAAGCTATTCAGACTTCGCTTGGGTTGAAAAACTCGCTAGTATCTGAGATTGAGATCCAGGAGGTGCTTGAAACAACGGAAGCCGTGCGTCTGGAGTACCATCACTCGACATGGGACTATCTTAAAATTGCCTCGACGCTGCTAGTCATTCTACTCGGTGCAGATAACGACGCCCTACCAAGAATTAAGAACCGATCACCTGCCTCTGCAGGGCTCAGCCGGCTTGTGAAGGTGTTCTACCCGTACCTAGTTAACCAGCCCCGAGAAGAACTTAGTGACAATTGGCATCCGGTGAGCAGCCTTTTAGCAGCGATGGGGCTGCCCACCGATTGCCTTTACATTTTGCTAGACCCGATATGCAAGACGCTTCTGCTAGCTGTGAAATTGTGCAGTCGATTGACCCAAGATTCTCAAGATGAAGGCGACCTCGCTGTGTTTCCTAAAGTGAATGTGGTCTGTGATCGCGAGGATGTATTACAGTCGAGTGTTGAGTCCGTTTGGCGAACCCACCTCTCGTCAGAAAAGACTATCCCGAGCTTCTCTCTTTTCCCGTTCTTCAAGAGTTCATTCGGTGAAAAGCTTGTGGATGGAGTACAGGTTGAAGAAGGGGAAGGAAAGGGCCCCCTAAAGGAATGGCTTACGCTTGTGGGCACTCAGTTGGCATCGAAATGGAGACGACTGTCGACTAGTAAAGTTCTGGTGGAAGCAGATGCGACTCTGGTAACGGCAAGTGGAAATACGGTAATAATTCCTGGTGCTTCTGATGTGATTCGCCCAGGCTTCCAGCTCGAATGGGAGACGAGCGAAGGAGAAACAATCCGTCGAGTTGTGAACAAGAGCATGGAAGATAATACCTTTTTATTGGATCGGAGTGTGCCGCCTCATTCATTTGTGGTATCTCAATTACGAATTTCGCAGCCAACCACTGCTATATTCGAGTATGTGCAAGGCTCCGAGAGCTACTGGCTCAATGAGAACACATGCGATTCACCGGAGACCCGTAATGTACTCGTGTTTGTGGGATGGTTTCTCGCTAGTGCTATTGCGCACTTCAGCTCGATTCAGCTGAGAATACACCCCCTGTTCTTTCGTTTATTGATGAACCCTGAGCATTGTGTGACGCTGGAAGAGGTTCAATTGTTCGACCCGCAGTTATTCAAATCGTTATCGAGGATGAAAGACATGAAGACGTCAGATTTTGTAGCGTTTCTCAAATTCGAAGGTGCTGACGAGAGTCTGAGCGTAGAAGCTTACATCAGTAAAGTGCTAGAAGAGAAGTTCGGGCCAGCCTCTGGGATCGGGTGGCAACTTGAAGTTATTCGTCGCGGGTTTGCTCGAGTCATTGGCATTGACCAGCTTGAACGTGCTGGTATCACTGAGACCGACTTGGTAGAAAGCATCTGTGGAAGTAGCGGTGGCCCTGAGGATGATTTTGTCATCAATGAAGTCTTCCGCGTGGCCGCTGACAGCGACTTCACGGACTGTCTGCCGCTGAAGAATGTGTTCTGGCAGACAGTGAACGGATTCGAACCGCAGCTAAAGCGGAAGTTTATCAGGTTCGTGACCGGAGTGGATACTCTACCCTTGGCAGGAACAGAGGTAGGTTGGTGGATCTCGCTGTTGAGTTACAATTGTTGCTCACTTTGAATTGCGCCTGCTAGTTCCTTCGAATCGAAATGCCGTTCACAGCAATTTTACCGGATGACCACAAAAAGTGTCTGCAAATGCTCCCCCAGGCACATGTGCGTTAAGTAGATTGAGGTGGTGTTTTAGTTGATGCAATTTGGCGAACTAACTCTTGATTATCTTCAGACTTGTGATAACACGCTAGAGCTGCCTAATTACTGGAAGGCACTCTGCTGGAGAGAGCAGCAAGACGACCACAAGGCAAATATTGAACTGGAAGAAGAGCTAGCGCTACTGTTAAGCAAGAAGCTGCGCGATGCCGTCGAGTACTCGAGCGGATACGGTCTTGACGGCACGTCAGCAGTCGCAGGCGTGCTGACCGACAAATCTGAAGTCAATACTGATCACTTGGCAAAGGAGGAGAGCTACGACTCGCTGGGTCTACCTGCATTATCGGAAGGCCGCGTGCTCGTTGACGACTCGCCGTCGTCACCTCAGACTCTGAGTGTGGCCGAGCTAGAAGAGGCAGCATCCGCTGACGAACCAGAGAGTAAGCCAGCAGAATTATCTGCAGTGGATGCGTCGCCTCGTCCCGAGGAATCTTACGAAGACGACTACGATGACTGGGAAGAAGAATCCATGGCGTGAGGTGCCAAGTTTAGCCATCATGACGCGACCATAACTGCGGAGTATTTTAACGTTAATAACCGACTCGGCGAGTTATCAAGTATGATGCACTTCAGAGTCTGAAGTTCACTGTTAGGCGAAGGGAAGTACGCTATAAATTAGGGAGGTCTATATGTAGCACCACCCTGACAAAACGTAAGAAAGCATAGCGATCTCTCGTTGCATATACCGCTTCACCGCCACATTGGCATCTTATTCATTTCATTTCGCTTGACGACAACAATACACACAAACTTCTCCGTCGCTGCAAGCGTCATCATCCGAGGCGGGATTCGTGCGTTGGGGCACTGCACGAGATCTTAATGTCACTAGTAGTCACTACTGTACAGCGCATGCCGAGGTTTTAACGAACGCAACGCAAGCCATGAATTATCTTAATTAATCTCGTCTCCGTTTGCCAAGACCAACGTCCGAGCATCGTCTGCAGCAAGTTGCTGCCAGCAACAACGTCCATGTACTTCGACTCCCATGGTCGCCCGGCACAATTTCCATGACGAACCATCTCGTCCACTTCAACATGGGACCTCCATGTTTCTCATCGACAAGACAAACCGTCCGGTTGCACTTTGCAATACATGTAGGCCGACCGCCACGTCACCCGATAGATTTCAGTCGGCAAAGTTCTCGGATCAACGCATGCGGCGTGCCTCACCTGCATCCAGCATGTGATGCAAGTTTCTCCCCGAGTAAATCAAGAGCTAGACGGAGCTCCCTCACTCTCGGATAGAACAATAAATAACAGCAACCAACACGCCATTGCATCTCACCCCACGCCACTGCCTGTTCACCAGACTGGTGAGCTGCGTCTCGTCGTCTGACGATCGGTGGAAAGGCTCGTCCACAATCTTTCGGGGCGTCCTGCCTGCAACTTAAAACTCCTCGGCACCTTTGCTCGACGCTTCCTGGACGCGTTATTAATAGTGCCGCTCCTCCTGGATCAGGATACCGGCTTACAGCGTCTGCAGCGGCGTTCCCCACGCCCTGCCAGAGCCCCACAACGTCAGGTACAAAGTGTACTTCAGTTTGCATATTGTACCGTAAAATTCAGTTACTAAAGTTTGCTTGCTCTACGCCGCACATGTTGCATAAAAGTTGCTTGTATGTTGCTTCCAAATGTGGTCCACACTTAGGTTGCACCGCTTGCCACAATCGACGGAAACGGAGACCACCGCTGGCAGCGTCTTCGGTGTCCGTAGTGGCCTCACGTCCCTCATGAGTCGTACGTCACTTTCGCATTCGCCGGCGCATGCTCAGCAGTCTCTGACGATGACCAACCAGCTATCGGACGGCGACGCGCTTGTGGTGCTGGCGACTCCCAGGACGGAGCTGGAGGCGACGCTGGACCAGACGCTGGCGCTGCTGCGCATAGCGCTCAAGACTTCGCAGGGCGTGGCACGGGACGACGCACTGCAGCTCAAGGCTGCGGAGGTGGCTGCGTTGGCCGCTCAGGTGCAGCGGCAATGCGCAGACGCCGCCTCGAAGCAGTTTGAACCGCTCCAGCCAAGCCATGATGCCAGCGAAAGCTGGAGCAGCTCCACCAAGCAGCAGGACGCCACCCCGCAGCCCTCGGTATGGTCCGGGTTCTACAACAAGACTCTGCGCGAGCGCCTTGACGTGCTGGCGCTCATGTACCCGCGTCTTAAGACGCTCAAGGCGCAGCACCCGGGAGGCGCAGACGCAGCCGCCGACATCTTGCCGCATTCGGACCCGGCGGCCAAGCTCGGCGAGCTGCCGCTTCGTACCGCCAACCTCATGATTGAGAACTGCATCGGTGTGCTGGGTGTCCCACTCGGGTGAGTTCGCTTAGAGAAACATTACTTTCAATGGTGTGATGACTCACGCGTTTCGTACCTTTGCCACAGCCTCGGACTCAACTTCGTCATCGATGGTAAGAGTCTGTCTGTGCCTATGGCCGTAGAAGAACCTTCCGTCGTGGCAGCGGCCTCCAGTGCGGCTAAACTCGTGGCTGCTGCTGGCGGTGGCTTCCACACGGCGACATCGGGCAACATTATGACATCTCAGATCCAGCTCGTGGGTACGGAGGACATCCCGGCAGCTATCGCAGCAATCGGATGCAACCGTGAGCGATTACTGTCGGTTGCCAACACGACGCTCTGCCCCAATATGAAGAAACGTGGCGGTGGTGCTATCGACATTTACTGCCGTGTGGTCAGCCAGGCCGCCCGTACCGCTGCCACCGCCGCTGCTGGCAGTTCCTGGTACACTCCGTGCGACGACGAGCTCGTGGTGAATGCCTCTGAATCGCAGACACAATTCCTGGTGGTACACATCGATGTGGACGTGTGTGAAGCCATGGGTGCCAACATTGTCAATACTGTTGCAGAGGGTCTGTCCGAAGAAGTGTCCAAGATCACGCGCAGTCGCGTGGGACTGCGCATTCTCACCAATCTCTGTATGCAACGTCGTGCTCGCGCTGAGTTCGAGATTCCTCTGAAGAAGCTCGGATGGAAGGGAGTGGACGGCGAAGACGTGGCAAACCGTATTATCGAGGCCTACAACTTCGCAGCGATCGATCCGTACCGCGCAGTGACCAACAACAAGGGAATCATGAATGGCGTGGACGCTGTTGCTGTGGCCACTGGACAGGATTGGCGCGCCATTGAGTCGGCTGCACACTGCTACGCTAGTCGTTCAGGTCAATACGCCTCGCTTTCGCACTATGACATTGAAATTGCTCGTGATGGTTCCGGAACGCGCGTACTGCGTGGCAGCTTGGAGATGCCAATCGCTGTCGGATCCAAGGGCGGAGCGTTGATGACTCATCCTGGTTACACCGCCACTCACGCGATTCTGCAGCAGCCAACAGCTCGCAGTCTGAGTGGCATCATTGTGAGTGTTGGATTGGCTCAGAATTTCGCAGCAATTCGTGCCATTGCAGTGACGGGTATTCAGAAGGGCCACATGGCTCTCCACGCACGAAACATCGCTGTTGCTGCTGGTGCGCCGAGTGAACTGGTGTCGGAAGTGTGCAGCTATATGCTGCTACGAAAGTCCATTAACGTGGAGACGGCCAAGGAGTATTTGCATGCTCACGCTGTGTTCTCTGAGATCCAGAGCAATTCCCCGCCAATCTCTCCCGTCTCAGTGACGTTACCGTCGATGTTCTACGTGGAGATCCCCATCCCGGAGCTGGAGGACACGATCAGTCTGAACATTGCCTTCGAGGCCATCAATAAGCACCCACAGTACATCGCCATCATGGCACCGAGCAAGAGTGACAAGACGCTGACAACACTGCAGCGGCAACTGCTGGGCGACAAGGGCTACAACCAGCTCGAAAAGATGTTCATGTTCCTGGCTTCCATGCGCTCCATTGTCATCTCCGCCTCGAGCTCAGAGAGCGATCTACTGCTGTCTCGCTCGAACATCGGACTGCAGAACAAGCTGCAGCTGCTCTCCATCCTCATCAACATCATTGCATATCGTCTCATGGAGGTGCATCCCGACAAAGTTCGTACTTTCATGCGGCAGCTGCTTGAGGCGAGTAGCGGATCTGCCAATGCAGCAAACGACGGCGAGATGCACGAGTTGGACGCCAAGTTCTTCCACGGTCTCATGGTGGAGAATGTGGATCCTGATGACGAGATTCTGTCGACGGGTTTGCCGCTGTTCCTCGCTCTGTGGCAAGTGCTCCAGTACCACATCGAACAGGAGGTGCCGCACAAGTTGCTCCGTGCTCGTCTCGTCAAGGAACAGTGGGGATTACTGAACGACATTGTCAGGAGTTATGAGCTCGGTACGCTTTCCAACGACACAACGAGTGCCACCGAGCAGCCATTAGAGGAGAAATTCTTGGCCTATGTTGCAGTGCAGGCTACGCGATGGCAGGCGACGCTGCTGTTGCTGATCGACTCGTTGGCACTGGCTTCCGAGCTCGTGACCCCGGAGCGATTGGACTTCCTCGCCCGCATCGGTGAGTACATGGAGTGGGAAGGCTCTATCGCTCACGACCTGGCACGCTATCAGCGCGATGCTACCGAGCGTGTGCCCAACGCATATCTCTTTTGGCTTTCTCAGCGCGGGATTTCTCACACAGACGGCAAGCAACACGAGCGTGAATTCCGTGGCGTGGCCGACACTTTGGCTGCCGAGAAGTGGGACAAGCTACTGCAGGAGGCACGGCGAGACTCTTGGGCTGCTGCCACTTTCTCATTACCAGCGGTGGAGCGTGTCATCGGCCTCATCCGCGAGATCTATGGTGACCACAGCAGCCGCGGCATCCGGAAGGAATCCTTTTAGAGGGCTGGACAGTCAAAACCCGGGAGTTGGAACCAACAGGAGGACGATGATTACACCTCTTGTAAGTCTGTTAGACCATGTAACCCCAATAGATAAGTACTGTAACGTGCAACACAAAGGAAGAGAAAGGCTTCAACAACGCAAAGAGTTAATTCGAAGTAATAGACTCCGTCCTTGGCGTGATTTGGTCACTCGTCGTCCGCCTCCTGTTGCAGCAGCACGTAGGCCACGGCGTAGTCTCCGTCGTGCGAGATCGACACAATTGGTTCCTGTCCAAGCACGCACAACGCCGAACATAAGAGAGAGCAGAGATGGAAATCAAGTGCTATCCCTTCCTCACCACTATTCGCAGTTGCTTGGCTAGTGTATCTGTCTCGCCCGAGAACTGTAGCTTCAGCGCCTTAGAGTTCTCCGTCACTGGCAGCGCCGTGGGTACTGCGAGCTCCTTATCCCCCCTCCGTATTGCATGAATCTCGGGAAACTGCACACGGTATCGCTGGAAGGCCTTGAATGTCGCCTCCTTGATCGCCCACCTGGATGCCAGGAACGTCGCGCGTTCGGCACTCGGCCGTGTGTAGAACTCGGTGATCTCTTGCGGGTGGAAGGCTCGTGCAAGCAGACGCTCCCCAAACCGCGCGAAGCTCTGCTCGAAGCGTGACACCAGCGCTACGTCGACGCCGATGCCAAATACCCTCCGCGCCATGCTTGGATTGGCTGTTATTCCGAATCGTTTTTTACGCCCTTGAATGAAGAGTTCGAGGTGCCACTATTACATGTAGTATGAAGGCATCTGGAGTGCTCCCCACGGATATCACCTGCCACCACGGCGCTGGGATTGTATTGAGGCGACCCATGCGACCGCTTCTGTGTTTGCCCTGAATAACGTCACGGAACGGTGTGCTTCCTACAATGGTACTTCGCAGCTATTGCAGCCACGTCAGGTTTGTCAAAACTACCCTTACTTTTGACCACCATTTGGTAGAGCATCACGTATGAGCGCCTCCACGGCTCTGTGGATAATGCCCGCGTCACGTGTGAACTTCTTAACGATCTTGTCACTTTCGGTTTCACGCTCTTGCAAAAAAGGGTTAACCCTTTTAATGTTGCTTCTCTCCATGGATGTCAAACGATGAAAGTGCACAGTCAATGATGTGCGCACGAATGGCGAATAATATTAGGCTGGTAAGGCTAAAGCTATTGCTGCTAGGCTACTGCTGCTGGCTATTCATCTTCTTCGATAACATCGAGTGGTGTCCAGGACTTCCGGCACTGCTGCTGTATGTCGCGAGAGAACGGGACGCGCTTACCGGAGACAGTCACGGCCATGCAGCCCACATACTCGGCGGGGATCTCGATAAGTCCTGGCTTGCTGTTAGTGTTAGTCGACGTGCTGGAGCTGACAGCGCGACGGCTTTGGCAGACGCACTTGGGACCCACACCCAGCAACTTACGCCATAGACTGCGGTGCAGCTTGGACGAAGAGGCGGCGGCTGGGTCGATAGCGGCCTGTTTGGCCTCGATGGTGGTCGCTGTGGCGTGATGCTGCTTCTGCTGCTTGCGCCAATCCTTGGCACCGCAAGTGCACGGGGCTTTCTCAGTGGATTCCTCCGCAGCCAGCATCTGGACGACGGTGAGCGAAGGAATTGGGGGCATCTTGGGTTCTGCTTTGGTGTTGCTTTTTGTTTGCAAATTCTGGAATGAGGTTTGTTCTGCTGGAGACTGCAAGTACATTCGCACGCAATGGCGGCAACTTCAGGAAGGCACACACTCATCAAGCTCAAGGCGACTTGTCTCGTCGCGTTTTTGCAGGAATGTGCGTCGTCGATGTGGATTCTTCGTCTACTTTATGCATGCGATTCGAGTAATTGGCTGGCAGGCATGCCGGTGTTGCACCGCGAGTCGCGTGGATGGCACCGTACCGCGCGAGCTAGGATTTAGCTCCACGATGGGGGCACCGGAGGTGCCAACCGGTTGACTTACACCACATAGGGCCTGGTCACCAGGCTGGTGGGCATTGGAGTAAGCCGAAGCGAATCGCTCATGCGGTGCCGGTGCAGTGCAGCAAATGTGACATGGCAGCGTCCACGCAGACCTCCACGACAATGAGCCGCTTCAACTTCAAGCCAAACATGCTCGAGTTTGGTCATCTTTTTTGCGTGGTGTACATGTAGTCCCCGTCAACTACTTACTGTCTGTAGTGGCAGCACATATCACCAGAGAATAATTTGTCGTCGAAAATAAGTTGCCAGTTCCATTGCCGTTGTCCAATTGGCAGTGCTTTTTAAAAATTCCATTTCGAGAGCCTTCTTACGAATGGCAATGATCTCCAGCGACATTGTCATAAGGTTATTATCCTGGGAGGACAGCTAGAAGAGCTGTATGGACTGCCTCCCGAAAAAGTTGCCTGTACTGTAAATTCTGACCAAACTTGCCGATTGTGGCCGGTTCCAAAGTATGGGTTGACACGTCCAATACAATTCTCAAGTCATTTGGCAATCGTCCGACACCAAAACATGTGGTGTCGCTTCACGAATTCGGACTTAAATGAAATCTTATTTCGTACTTAGACTTTTTTATAGAACATGGTTGTCTCTCAACTACTGTGGTGCTAAGTAGCTGACGGCATCCGATGACCTTGTCGGCACCCGTCTCGATCCGGGAGCCCTCCCTCTCGGATTGTCCGTTGAGGGCCTATTTCATCCTAAGATGGAAGAGCCCCGAGCTCCGAGGAGCTGTCATCTGCGGTGCGGTCGCGCCAGTGACCAACGTCATTGGCAACATGCATATCTAGCTGCTCTCTCAGTCGTCCAGACCCTTCCAGTCGACTCAACTCGCATTGAAAACTCTTCTTCGAATCCATGGCTAGATTGGCCAGGAGATCAGCCATTTGTTGTGGCTTCTGCGGCCGTGGTGCCATCTTGAGACCTGGAGTTGGTCCGCGAGTCTTCGTATCTGCCAGTACAGTCCGAGTAGGTGGCGCGCCTTGGGCGGCGTGCGAGCCATCTGTTGTCGAATGATAAGGCGGCTGTCTCCAATCACCTGCAGTGGGGCCCACCGGTTTTGGTGGCAGGCCCGTAGTCCCATCAACAGGCTGAGGTTCTCGGCAAAATTGTTCGTGGTGGAGTTGGCCGCGTAGGACATCGAGCTTGCCCAGATGATATTGACTCCACTGTGCCCCGAACTGGCCTGGATCACCACGGCTCCGCTGCCGCCCGGCCCAGGGTTGCCCCTGGAGCCGCCATCGAAGAACAGTAGATGAACATGACGGCCGACTAGGGGTCCCTCCGGAGGGGAGTCCCACGGAATGGTAAGTACCCTTCTAAGTACTTGCGCGGCACGATCCATGTGTCCGGCTACCCGACACGTCCCAGGTGCAGATGTACAGTGGCATATCCGCTCCGTAGCCGGGCATCTAGCATGGTGACATGACGTCCAGCAGATACATCATTTGATGTGTCGAAGTAGGCGTTACGCCACCGCCACACAGCCTGGAAGTAGAGGACGAGTCCGAGTCTCCAGCAACTGTCTGTTACCTTCGTCACTGTCTCCATCAGCTCGACACCTCCCGACACCCTCAGAGATCCATAGATCCTCTCGGTTTCGGCGCAAGCACCGGGAGGGATGGACGGAAATGTGAGCCCAAAACAGGCTTCTTCTATGGCCTGGGTGTCGAGTCCTGCCCGTTCCCAGCACCGAATGAATCGTCATCTCAACCTCCGCGCCGCTGGACACGTCCAGAAGATGTGATGCAAGTTGACGCTGGAGACTCGAACGCAGTCCGAGTGTGGGCATCCCGGAAATCCTTGCGTGGGATCATATAAAGAGAGGGCTTGGAGTTTTAGTCGGTAGGGCAGTTGTTCCGACTATTTCGTACTTAGACAGGCCTTCAGGGAGTTCAGGTACTTTACCATTTCACGTCGATTTCGCGTCAGTTTGACCGCGTCGATTCGTTTCAACCGACCTCAGAAAGTTCGAGTAAAACGCACAATAACACAGTCAACATTCAAGTAACCTGATGTAATGATGTACATACTGTATACACGAAGTCACCAAACCAAGTACCCAACCTATTTTTTGGGGGAACTTATTAAAATGTCACTTAAGAATCGACACTTCGGTTTTCAACCATTACATCTTCCAGAATTTTTTGTTTGGGAGCTGTCATACCTCAAAAACATAATAAATAATATCATTTTTCGCGTGATGTAATTGGCTGACAATAACAGCTGGAATTGTGGATGTAAAGGTTCAATTTGCGGACGATTTTGAGTATCATTAGGTTTTTATCGCAGCATCTTCAATTTTTAACGATATTTATCAAAAAGGGTATCAGTTTCTTGCGGAGACATTTTCCTACACGTTTATTTACATTATACTTCAAGTATATCTCTAGTGTGTTTTGGAGCTTCATTAGGCTGGTTCAAGTAGAGAGGTTTATCGGACTGATTTCTCGAAAACCCAAAAGTTTTGGCCAATCAAATGATATAGACCACTGCTTTGTCCAATTAAAAGGCAAAACATGGAATGAGGTTAAATTGAAATGTCGATTCTTACCAGATCATTTCTGCCTAATTGACGCCTGTAATGCTATAATTGATGTACAGTGTCACGATGGATGGATACGGCCTGGACGGAGAGGACATGGCCCAAAATGAGACTAGATGGTAGCCGGCTAGATAAGAGAGTTCAGCTAAATAAAGTCACTCTACAATTTACCAAGGACACATCTTACATAGCACTCCTGCCTCTCATATAATTTGTATGACAAAGATATTCAGAAGAAGATTGTTTGTCCTAAAACGAGTCCTAAAATGTCCTAATTGTCCTAAAACCGACGTTAAGTATGAAATGTTTCTCGCAAGCGGAGGCGCCGCAGCGGGCTTAGGGTTCTGTCGGTAGCGAGCGGAGCGGCGGTTTAGGAGCCCGGGGACAGATAATATCGTATTTGGAAAATATCAAATTAACCCTTTCACTACCATGCGCATGGTATGGTATATATTGTTAATAACTGTACAACCAATAAGCTAACCATTTCCTTATATTTGAACCAATCGAATGAATGCATGAAACGCTCAATTTGCTCATAAATTTACGTATGGAGCGAAAAACGGTTACTAATTCCTACTCAATCCCTCACTATAACAATAAAGCGAAAAAGAGAAACAACGCTTACTAATTCCTACTCTATCTCCCACTACAACAAATAAAACTGCATAGAGGTGAGCGCATACGTTGGCGAGGCTGCATGCGTCGGTGGGTTCGTCAGCGTGACGGCGGTAGCAGCTCCGGGGCTCCGGATGCTGCGTTGGCGGGGGTTGCTGGTGCGGCGGATGATGTTGTGACGGTACCAGGCGGCGAGAGCACGTCGGGCACGGGTGCGTCCGTGGAATTGCGCATCAGATTGTCGGTGGGTTCGTCAGCGTGTCCGGCGGTAGCAGCTCCGGTGCTGCTGGTACTGCGATTGCTTTGGCGGGGGTTGCCGGTGCGCCGGATGGTGATGTGACGGTATGAGGCGGCGAGAGCACGTCGGGCACGGGTGCGTCCGTGGAATTGCGCATCGGATTGTCGGTGGGTTCGTCAGCGTGTCCGGCGGTAGCAGCTCCGGTGCTGCTGGTACTGCGATTGCTTCGGCGGGGGTTGCCGGTGCGCCGGATGGTGATGTGACGGTATGAGGCGGCGAGAGCACGTCGGGCACGGGTGCGTCCGTGGAATTGCGCATCGGATTGTCGGTGGGTTCGTCAGCGTGTCCGGCGGTAGCAGCTCCGGTGCTGCTGGTACTGCGATTGCTTTGGCGGGGGTTGCCGGTGCGCCGGATGGTGATGTGACGGTATGAGGCGGCGAGAGCACGTCGGGCACGGGTGCGTCCGTGGAATTGCGCATCGGATTGTCGGTGGGTTCGTCAGCGTGTCCGGCGGTAGCAGCTCCGGTGCTGCTGGTACTGCGATTGCTTTGGCGGGGGTTGCCGGTGCGCCGGATGGTGATGTGACGGTATGAGGCAGCGAGAGCACGTCGGGCACGGGTGCGTTCGTGGAATTGTTTATCGGAGAAGGCTCGAACAGCAGTTGTGATGTGTAGCCGCTGCGTGCAAATGGGCTGATGCCGGGCAGCGCGCATATCTTGTCCGGCTCGGCCACAAGCAGTATCGCTTGCGGGGAGCATCTAGTGGGCGGTGGGGTCGTCTGTAGGGGATGGTTGCACGTTGCGGTGCGAAATAGGTAATCCGTGGCAGTTGACGCGGTACTGACGGCCCTCTACAGGCATCATGGCAGGCGCAGTTCGCCTGGAGAAGATGCCGGTGGCGCGGTATTTGTGCCAGGTAAGGGCGGATCGGTGCCAGAGGCAATGTAGCGGTGGGTTCACGTTCCGCAAGATATAATTTATCTATATAAATATCGATTTCTGCTTCCAAGCTCTGAACGACAGTGGATATCTGTATGATACCAAGGTTATACTGTTAGTATGACGCAGTAACATGATCTCACTTTGCTCTTTGAATCGGGTCGGATCCCCATCTTCGGTAGTAGGGCTTGAAAAAAAGGCAGCGACTTGCTTGGGAGACACTACGTAGTAATTTGTTATGTGAGCGCTGGGAAGGCATCAGGCATGGCTAAGGGAGCGAGAAGTTGGTATTTTGTGGTTTGAGTAAATTGCAGAGTTCGAGGCGCCTTGACTCTTGCGGCGACCTACCGAAGCCGTGCGCGCCTCTGCTCCAATATGCCACCCCCGTGACTAAGGCTGTACGTTGTGCCGAGGCGAAGAAGGTGACGCTGTTAGCTCACTGTAACGCTGTATCAGACAAGAATCGCAGCGCTTTCAATGATGACGAGTAGAATCCGAAGCATGGATGGTGTTCCGTGCATTTGGCGCAATGAAATGGACTGCCCTCGTATCTTCAACTCCGTTAGTGTCGAATCTGCAGCATTGCTGTCTGCTCTAAATTCTGCGTGAGGAGTTTCTGGGCACCTTAAAGCCTCATGCGGCTTGTGTTTGCTGTCCAACCTGTGTGCAGGAGGCGAGGCGGATAGCAGGGATGCGGCCTACCCGTCAGATCGACAGGCACAGCTAATGCTGCTCTTGTTGACCACAATTTGTGGTCGACCGATACGAAGTAGTGTTGGTACACGAGGCAATCGGCACCACGGGTTTAAGCGCCAACTTTTAGGAGTAAAAAAACACCATAATAATGACCCCAACCTCACATAATCCGTAGCACGGTTGATATATACAATATTTATACCGTCCTTGTTATTGACATAATAATGCAAACTAGCCTGGTGGCATAAAGAAAGATTGATACTGTCATCTTTTTACCCAATCATAGCTTCGTTTGGGAGCTCTTACACGCAATATATTGCACATACGGCTACATAATTTAATGGTAGTGAAAGGGTTAACCCTTTCTTAACCCTTTTTTAAAAACAAGTCTAATTTTAGTTTTTTTAGGGCAATTACGACATTTTTAGGACAGAAAATCCGACACCAGATATTAATTCCTATCTCTTTGGTTATTTCGTGCAGGTGCTCCTGCTCAAGTATTGGATAACAGCGCGGGCAATCTCAGTTGGGGAATAGCACTGGATACGAAGTGGTAAGCAGCAAACATCGTAGTTCATCAGCTGTTTGAACACGAGTATATAAGAGCTCAAATGCTCAAACCGGTTTGTTGACTGTGAGCCGTCGAGTAGTCATGCAACGCTCTTTCACAGTCTGAACAAAGGCTAAATCGACGGTATGCATGATATACTGGCAAGCAATTTGCTTGCCAACTTTGGATCCCAAATGAGAAAACTTCACGTAGCACGATCCGCGGTAAAAGCCCACTTGGGACAATCACGTTTTTTGTGCCAAAAATTCCTTTCCGTTTCCCTTTCCAGGTTTGGTTCTGGTGGCCACGAGTCGTCACTTATTTGAGATCCATTAGCACCAACTACTACAATATTAATATATTCTGGAGGTTTTGGTAAATATGTTGATTGCCATTCGAGCTTCCTTGGCAGTTTTGGGCGAATCCCATCCAAGCGAGTGCAACCGCGAAATGCTGATGAAGCTACGACCCAACATATTTTCTTTTCTAAGTGAGGGACATTAGTGTCAATTACCCAGCGTAGTGGCTATACACGAGAAGAACGATCCACCATCTACACTTGATGAGTATCGATGACAGCGGATTCTTGTAGAGTAGTGAAATTTTTTAGTTCCAAAACTACAACATACTAATCAACAGTCCTCCCAGCCTAATGCGAAGCACCCTTGTACTTAGAAAGACACACAATCAAGACATAATATTAACCGACACCCGATTGAGCAACCAGCCCGCGATAAGGAACTCACAGGGTTATAAGTCTTTTTCCGCCTTCTCTCGCTCTCTCCTACTCGATCTCTTCCTTCTCCTCCTGCTGAATCCTCTTCAAGCGTTTCGTGCACTGTTGCAGCTCACACCGTACAGTCTCCTCAACCTCGGGTCCCAGATCCGACCGACGCGCTATCGTCAAAACCTCGGCCGCATGTCGAATCGACTTCATCAAAAACGCTCGTTCTACATCCTTGTTCTGCGTCTCAGATGTCGCTGCGGGATCAGTCTCTCTCGTCATTCGAGTCATCGTGGTGCGCGGGCGTTTTCGAGTGATGTGTTCAACACGCTCTACTGGAGCTGGTCGAATAGCCACGAAGCTCACGACTCCTTCATTTCCACTCTCCGACGAGTTAGGAGCTTCGCTGTGTAGAGCCACAGTTCCTGGTAGCGGCGCACAAATCTCAGTCAGTAAATTTGGCTTTACACCAAGCCAGCACCGCATGTAGTACACATCGCTCCGACTGGGACAGCAATCTGCGAACTCCAAGTTTGGTTCTGTGGAGTGCGAGAACCGGATGATTGCGCTGTTGTATGCTTCCCATAATTCGGCCCACATCTCGCTCAGCTTGGTGCTGGAGTGCGACACTGGCGTGGTGAGATTGAAACCTGTAAGGCAGGGTCCTTGGAAGGCCAGTTGACTGTACTCGGCTTTGCTGGTAATAAACTCTGCTCGGAACCGGGTCCAGAAGGGATTGTTACCTCCTACAGCTCCTGCGGCCACCTCCGCCTGTGTCGGCTCCGCATTCATCCCGCTTAAATACGGCGCCATTTTGTCGGAGAAAAGCACGTTGAGCAGGCGGAGATTGCAGTTCTTGGTCTTCCGAGTCCGCTCCACTGGTGCCACAACGATAGGCGACGGCACGGGCCCCACCACGGACCGCTTACTGGCGCTCTTGGCTCGCAGCAGCTGGGTCAACAGCTCCGTGTATCCCGCCTTATTTTGGTACGCCGCGTACTCTTTACTGCGCACGCGCACGCCCATACCGCCGCAGAAAGTACGCAGTTCCTTAGTGGAGCACCACGCCATAGCAGACTGCAGTGCCTCCTTCTTGCCCGTGTCACTGAGACTCTGCAGGAACTCTAGCGTCACGTTCTGCCCAGCCATCGTGGTCGTCATACAATCGCACTCCAGTGACCGTCGTTCTGAGTGAAGAACCGTTGCTTCTCGGCTAGGTGCGAGGAAATGCTTGACAACTTCAACGTCCGATGAGCTGTAGGTCGATGAAGGCGACGTCGCTACAAATTCTTCCAGATCTAGACTCGCGCTTCTAAGCTTAATAGCTGTTGCTGCTGTGGATCTTGAGCTACTCGTGCTCCTGTCCAACTCGGTGACTGTGGAGCTCCGGTCGTCTCCATGTCGACCTGCATCACTAGGTGTCGACCCAGCAGTTCCAGCTCTACAAGGATGGGGTTTGTGAGCATCATATACAGACTTGCGACTCGCTATCTCTTTTGGTGCGGATTCATCACCGAACTCAGCCGTGTCTCCGCTGTCACAAGTATGAATCACCACGATACTACTCCCGTCCTCGCCTTCGTCTACATATCCATCTTCGCATGGCCCTTCCAAACTGTGATCTTGCTCAATGAGTTCGTTGATGCCCACTACACGGTCGGAATCTTCAGCCGAAGTGGACAGCGACGTGGTATTTGATTGTTGGGACTGGCGCCTTTCGGCCTCCGTTTTAAAGGCAGCTAGCTGCGCTATGAAGGCCTCCACGCGGCGAAGGGCTACTAGTCGCCATGGCCAATGTACTATGTGCGAGGAAAATGACCAAAAAAGGTCCGAATCAAACAAAGTGCAACTGCAACATTTCCCGACGATATCCTTTTGCAACATTTATTTTTAATGATGAACGTCTTGCTTCGCAGCTAAAAACAATTATAACAACTTCGCGACAAATGCTTGCACCTTTCCTCTTCAGATGTACTTGTATTAATGCTTGTAGTATACTACTAGTAGTCTATTGTCCATGCTGAGGTTGTTGCATTTGAATTAACGTTAAGCGCAGTGAATCACTACGTGTACGGTTTCTTAAAGTCAAAGGATCCCTGACCGAGAAAATGCTACAACACGTTTCGGACAAAGTGATCGGTTTGACTTGGACGACCGAAGTCCCAGGAGCAGTGAAAGCAGAGAGGCAGAGGGAGGAGTAGTTAGTATTGATGATTTCAATGCACACCCTAGCTAAAACTGTCACCGCAATAACATTTTTTCCAGTCGATTGCCTCGTGAGAGAAGGCTGTGTGGGCCCTCTTGTTGGTGTGGATATTATTCCGTTAGGACACTGCTGAAGAGCGTTAAACTGCAGAAATGAAGAAACAAACAACCGTATCCGAGTACCAATACATGTACAACTTGTAAGCTTTTCATCACTTGTACAGTACAAGTGATGAAAAGCTTGTACCGTACTCTGAAAGTGTAATTGACACAAACAAAGTAAAAACGATGAAGAACCTGAGCCTTTTGGGTCCCGGTAGAGCAACTCCAGCAGTAAATGCTATTCGAAGGCTTAACGGGGCGGCTTAAGACCCAAATTCTTTCAATAGAATAAAAAAGGCCCGAGTTCCTCAGCGGCGAGTATATGTACCAAGCTTTATTTTAGAAAACTTTAGTTTGTGGTGTTGGATTCCAACTTGGAACAGCGCACGCTTGGGGATTGCAAATCGATGAGGCCTATCCAGGATAGCAAGTTCTTCGCCCTTGATGCCTTCGAAGCGATGTTCATGAGGTCGATGTGTTTGAGTCCAGTCTGAGTCAAACTTTGACACCGCACGCGAGGCACTCTTTTGACGCCAACTTCGGGCGCTTGTCAGTGACAAGTTGTCAAGAGCTTCAGGAGTTCTTAACGGTAATAGTGACCATCAACGCAGGCATCAAATACAATCACTTAAGGTGTCCAGTCCTGCCAGCGCTACGAATCGCGGCATGGAACTCAACACCAACATCCCTGAACCTATGGGGTAGGCAATGCCGATGGCAAAAGTACACGTAGACAAATCACTTGCAGCTTTTTACAGCATGTACAGGCAATGAAGTGCATTGACTTCTTCACAGGCAAAGAGAGTCGTGATATCTTTGCGGGTTGAACCTTTTCGCTGATTTAGATGAAGTGGGTGGTCGGGATAGTACCAGAACCAGTTCGCTGTACCATGAAATCCTACCTCAGAATCTATATCCTGCAACAGCTTAAGGATTAGTTTGAACATTAGCAAGTGAAAGACCCCATTAAATTACGGCTAGGCATGGTCTCCTGTAATATCCAATATTGAATTAGTGTTGAGATAATAAAGTGCAAAAAGGATTCTGCAACTTTCCCTGTGCAATCCGATCCATACAGTTGACAAGTGAGTTTTACAGAAACCCGTGGGTTCACTGTGACCTGATTTTTCTTCGTCTTGTAGCCCAAAGCAGCGGCTCACTACAGGAATTGCGTGCTATCCGTCGCGTTGGTTATCAGCTACTAAAGATCATGGTGCTGACTATGAAGAAGACACTGGCGCTCGCGCTGTGCGTGTCCACGTTCGCCGCCTCGGAGGTGGCGCAGAGCTCGGCGCTGCGCACGCCTCTACGCCGCGGGCTGGCGGGCATTCACCACACGACCCAGTATGCACCCAAGGTCGTGAAGCAGCCCAAGGGCGCACCCGCGCAGCAGGAGGACAGCGGCTCGTCCGATTCCTACGACTCATACGACTCATACGACCTGGACGGATCCGACTCGGCAGACGTGGAGCTGCGGGGTTCGGAGGAGCTGGACATCACGAGCTCGCAGGACCTGGACTTGGACCTGGATGGACCGACCGACGTCGACGTCGACCTGAACGACGGTGAGGGTCTGGACTACAGCGGAGAGGGCGACCAAACGCTGGACATGTCATCTTCGGGTGATCTGGACTTCTCGGCCGACGTCAGTTTGGACGCGAGCGGCCAGATGGACACGGACATCGAGTTCACAGACGGCTCTGTGGACGTGGAGCTGGAGGATGACGAGGACTACAGCCAGGAGCTCGAGTTCGAGGACGATGAGGTTGTGGACGAGGTCATCGAAGTGCCCGAGGGCGCCAAGTCGATTCACCTGCGGGTGCACAAGGGCAACGTGGACTTAGACATCATCAAGGGTGCCAAGGAGTACGTTAAGAGCGAGACTCAGCCCGAGCAGAAGAAGGAAGAGGCCCCCAAGGAGGAGCAGAAGAAGGAGACGGCTGCCACTGAGACCAAGGAGGAGACTGTGTCTTACGCTGCTGAGGCTAAGGGGTGGATCGAGGAGAACGGTAGCAAGCCTGCCATCTTGGGTGGTATGATCGGTGCCGCTGTGGGTATCGTGGGTATCGCCGGTGTCGCTATCGCTAAGAGCCGCAAGCGCGCGTCCGAGAAGTCCGTTCTGGCTGAAGATGCGACTGCGGACGCCGAAGCTGATGCCGAAGTGGACGAAGACGCCGAGTCAGAGTCAGACAGCGACGAGGACAGCGATGAGGATGTCGAGGCTGGCGTGACGGCACTCACGGAGGAGAACGCTGAGGAGGAGAAGACGAGCGTTGTGGAAGGTTCGGTGTAAGTAAATTTCGGCCTCAAGCGCCACACAGACAGCAGTCGATGGGTGGATGCATGCAAGTAAGAGAGTAACGATTCGTAGCTCCAGTATATTCTATGAAGGTGTCGCCTTGAAGTCAAAAATTTCCATCAATCGATTTATATTTCCATATTTTCAAAATATTTCATAAATTCGTACTTTATGGTGGTCACGTCCTCTCGAACGCCTCGATGGGATGGCTCAGCGAGAGCTTCTTCATGACCTCGTGGAACGTAGTCGCGAGCGCGTCGTCCAGGTGCGAGCGGGCAGTAGTTTGCATCACGTACTTCACCAGCAAAAGCTGCATGCTCTTCCTCAATCGACCTCACTGCCGTTACTGCCTCCAGCCCCAACACTGAAGCGCCGTACACGCAATAGTCTACATGCACAAGTAGCAGACGAAGGAACCAACGATCGACGACGACGAGGCGCTCTGCCGAGGCTTGCTAAGGACGTTGTGCAGCTTCCCGAGGCGGCAACCTCCTTCGAGCAATACCAGAACTTTATGGCCAACAAAATCTACAATGAGGAGACCATGCACCAGCAAAACCGCCGTTCTGCGCTCGTTCCAAAGGATGACTTGCTGAAGAAATTGGCTTCGGTTTGTGCAGCAGCACTGAAGGAAATAGAGAACAAGGAGGAAGTTCCGGCGGTGCGGGAGTCGCTAAGAGGAAAACTGCTGCGAGCGATGGCACTGCTTCAGGGAGGGCGTGTTTTTGAACGAGCCAAGACGCTGGTCCCGCCCCCGCCTCCTGCTTATGGGGAAATAAAGAACACGCACTTGGCGTTTTTGCAATTCAAGAGCGACGATGTGAATGCCACCAAGCAGAAACGAGTTCACCCGTGAGTTTAACGCACTTTAACCCCCCTGTACTGGCCATTCGCGCTGATATCCTCCCTTTTGATACGATGTCCCTTGCGTTAGGATTGCCGGTCTGCAGGATGGCAATACATCTACCAAGACACCCATCCATTTCGGTGACAAAATCTGTTTGATTTCATCGATTTCTGACTTACCGCTTTCTATTGGCCCCGACGGTCGCACTAAATCCGCACAAGACAGCTCCGCTGGACCTCACATGACATTTACCATTGTGCGTTATCGTTTGTATTCATTGAGTTATTTCGTCAGTGCCGAGTTGCTAATGTTTTCGCTACTCAGGTGGACTTTCGAAACCCTTCGCGGTACGACGAAGTCACAGCCAAAGACGATTTCTGGCTCCGTATTGACCCTACAGTTTTAGCTCCTCGCATGCTTGATCCCCGCCGCCCCCATGTCACTTCTGGAAGCTTTGAGAGCTTGGATTTGACAGGTGGTGGTGGGGACGACGACGATGTTGCCTCGCTGCTCAGTGACACAAGCTATTATCTGGGCTGCCCGGGTTGGCTAGACGACGGTGATTCTACCTCAGCTTCTCTTCAGGAAATATCAGCATCGACACAAAATGGAAATATGCAGCACGTCCGAGTGGCACCCACGGACGAAGATCGCCGGTTGCGCGGACGACAACGATTTCGTTTAGTAGCCATGAAAGCTATGACTCCTTCAAGAGACTACTATGGTGATGATGCGGCTACGCGCGAATATGCAATGGAAACCAACGAAGGTATCATGCGCTTGGCTCGCTGGCGGTTTGTGCGATACAGCCCTCGAAAGCACGAGCAACTAGGTGGGAAGACAGAAAATTCTCGCAATAGCGGTTTAGACAATGAACAAGACGTCAATGACGCCATGGTGAATTGCTCAACAGTATACCTGGTTCTGAGTGACTTCGCGCTCGTATACGACAAAGGTCGCAAGCGTGGAGTGGGGATAAGTGTTACTTCAGAGCCATCTTCAGAAGTTTTGAAGCTCAACAACACTTACCCCAACAAGAAAGTGCATAAACATCAGCCCCGTGATAATGGAGTGGCCACGAATGCTATCATGCACCTCTCAGCGTCTGCGCGGTGGCAAGTGCGTATCTTACAGCGCACTGGTGGCCTAAATTATTTGCAGGAATTGGAACTGGCCATGGCTGCCGTCACAGGAGACTACCGAAAAGAGGACGGTGCGCGTGTGGAGTGGCTGCGCGAAAAGCATGAGAAAATGGCATCAAATGATCGCCGAATACGTGCAAAGATCAGACTAGTTCCTGATGCTCGACGCCAGTACGACCTCGTTGTATCTCAAAGCAACAGCAAGCTAGAGCAAATTGAACGGCAGAAGGGTGCGCAATCCACAGAATACTTTCAGCGACGACTTCAGGCTCTCGAAACAATGGAAAGTGGCCATCAGCTGCACGAAATCATACACCTGAAGCAACAACAGCTTCACCGAGTTGTCGAGCTACCGCACATTTGAGAGCAACCTTACACTGCTTAAAGGCTGGGTACGAGTGGCTACCATCTGGTCTTTGAACATCCCATTAGCATACTTCCATCCACGATTCACACGGTAACTGGGCTCAGCAAGTTCAGCATCTTTGTGTCCGGCTGCTCTCCGTGCCCGAGCACACAATGCTAGAAATTTCTATAAGGGTATAAGGTGGGTTTTACTCTTCTTCGTCTTCATTGCTTGTCGTACCCGACTTCGCCTTTCCGTGTTTTTTGCGCTTCTCGCGCTTCCGCCGCTTGCGATTTTCCTTTTGCGCGGCAGACAATGCCTTGCGCTTTTTACTCGCTTGTGCAGAATCAGCTTCTGGCGTGTCTTCCTTTGAGGAAGTTCGAGAGGGAATCGCACTCATCTGCTTTTTCTCATTCTCTGGCGCAACGCCATCATCGCTATTGGTTCGTTCGAAATACGCCACAAAGAATCCGTTTGTCGAGTCCTCGAGACCGTTCGCACGCACAAGAGCCTTGGCCTGTTCAGCCGTCAGACCTGCAACCTCGAGCCCACGGCGTGACCACGACGTAAGAGCGGGTTTCAGTACAAATGGACGTGCCGCTCGAATGTTCTCGTCTGATTTCAGAGCTGCAGCGACAACCTCCTCGTCTTCCTTCTGAAAAATGGAGCACGTCGAGTACACGACACGTTCGACCTGCGAAAAGGAAAATGCTTTGCGCAGCGCCTCCAGCTGGAAATCTGCAAGCGATTGCAGACGTTTTGCCGTGTCTTCCTCGTATTCCGCGCCGTGGTCGGGCTCCAGCACTGTGTCTCGCGAACTGGCAATATCGAGCAAGTGATCCAGACGATTCGTCATGCCTGAACCAGAGCAAGACGGGTCCAGCAAAATGCTTCGCACATTGCGGTACATCTCGCCATCCACAGGCACCTCAAGGAAGCTCTGGAGCTCGGCCTGCACTTGAGTCGCAGCACCTGCAAGTTTCATTCGGCGCTTCAGCAGCTCCAGTCGCTTAGGTGATCGATCGAATGCAAACACTCGTCGCTTGGGGGTCGTATCATCCTCTCCGTCCCCATCCTGCTGCTGTAGCAGCATCGCGAGGTGACTGGTCTTGTTGCCTGGCGCAGCACAAGCATCGATTACATCGCCTTGCTTGTCCTCAGCGTCTGCGTGCTCTCCATGTAGTATAAACGCTGGAAAGCAACTGGCCTTATCCTGCAGCACGAGTTTTCCGCTCTTGACCATTTCATGCTCGTGCAGCTCCGTGCCTGACGGCAGCACGAGCAGGTCGCGCACATCTCGGTCCTGCTTGGCGTCGTACTCACGCGTGAAGGCCTCAGCCTCCTCGGGTGAGGCCAGCAGCCTGTTGACACGAACGTAGCGAGGCAGTGCAAGGTGCTGCTGGCGGTTCTCGGGCGGCAGCAGCGCCTCATTGGATGTCACCTTACGTTTGATCTTGAGTCTCGCGAGCGCCGCACGAAAGCTCGTCTGGTGCTGCATGAGCGCCTTCTTGACGTACCCACCGCCCTGAATCTTCTGGCGACCAAATAGCAGGTCGTAAAGAGCCACAAATACGAGCGCGGGCGGCTCTTTGGCGTTCTTGGGCGTCTTAAGCGCCTTGTGACATTCGGGCACGGCCGAAAGCAGCTCGCGCAGCAGCGGTTTGTAGCGCAGCGTCTCGCACACGAGCGCAAACGAGCTGCGCTTGTGCACCGTGGACTCAGCGTACGCCAGGCTCTTGAGCCCACCCCGACGCTGTTCCAGTTTATGCAGCAGTGCCGCCGCCTCCTTATAAAGCTCGCTCATGGTCGGAGGTGATGCTTGTCAAAATGAAAAAGATGACTGGCCACAACGAAATTTGAGGTTCCACTGTGAAATTCAAGGTTTAACTAACATCATACTGTACCAGAATCTGCGACGTGTGGATAACCCAGAAGAAGTCAACTCTGCGCAATGTTATTTCTTCTTTCGAGCCGTTGGCTGCTTATTTGTTCGTTCAGCAGTTTGTCCTGGTTAACGTAATGGACGCAGTTACACGCGCAACACACTGAAACCAGCGACGGCGATCCACTGGCATCCTTAAAAGGTCTGATGCAGTGTCTTGCCTTTATTTCATGCTGGCGCTCATCTGTCTTCTCCAAAAGCTGCAATTTAGGCGACGAAAAAAAGATGAAGGAACCGTGCGTTGCGCAGTTCAGCGCTGCTGCCTCCTCGTTCATCGCTTAGTTTTATTGCGGGCGTCGTGGGGTTTATCGAAAGCTGTTCGATTTAGTGGTCAGTCGTTGAGCGACTCGTTTGCCATCAGCGGCATCGTGTCAGCGGACGCCAAAAATAGCTTGATGTGCTCGCTTTTTCCGGTTCACATTCCAACCAGCCGCGATGCTGTCAAGTCTCAACAAACGCAGCCAAACTCGATGGACAATTAGTGGCAACGAGTCGGAAGTGGAGCGTATTGGCGAAGAGTGGCCTACTGCAGTTGGTGAGAATGACGCTTCCACCATGGAGCTAGCCGCCTCAGATCCGATGCTAGTGGATCATTCATCGCAGAACATCGCCGCACTAGAGAAGGCGGTTGCCCAAGCAACGTTACAAGCCGAAGCGCTCGCCGCTCGCAAACGCCAGCGACGCATCCGACGGGTGTCCAAGAACTGCGGTACGTTGAGCAAGTTTGGTCCTGCGAATCCGCATTTCAGACGCGTGCAGAGCTCGAAGTCCACTTTGAACCAGACTGAAAACCGGCGTGCGATGTTAGCGAGGCAAGAAATGCAGCGCATGCGCCAGCAGGTTTTGGCTCTGGAGAAACGACAGTCACTGCTTTCAGCGTTGCACCTTGCCCGTCGAGCGAATGCCATGCAGCTGGTAGCAGACAAAGTACACGCGTACTACCGTGGCTTCTGGCACGGATACGACCCCACCCGCAGCTGCGCGTCGGAGGTTGAGGCGCTATTGCGAAGCATGATGCTACCCGATGTGCAATCTCCAGCATTCCGCGACCTGGGCACGTTCCTGATGCAGTGGCACAACTATTCGCGCTATCACGCGGAGATCACGCTGCATTGCGAGCAGATTCAGCCATTGGAAAGTGACGACCCAGATGTGTATCCTGTTCAATGCATTGGTCGCAGCACCCTGCGAATCTCACGTGACACCATCAAACATTTCTTTCAGCCGCTTCTTGGGGATGAAGAAATGGTACAACGCCTTGTCGGCAAGACATACGACTTCCCGTTCGTCTCGCGATTCCACTTTAATTCAACCGGTCGGGTGTTCAAATTAGAGCCCCGTGCCGAGTTGGCAGCAGGCCTCTTGGACCTCGTCATGGATCCGTTCTCAACTGTACGCATGCTCGGTGCCAGTAAATTGTCTGATGATGGTTGTCTACACGCATACTCGAATCAAGATCCAGCAGGTGCATCGTCGCCTACTGTGGAGCTTCTATGATGTTGAGAGATTTTATAACTTGAAAACTATGTTGAAAATCAAAGAAAAACATATTTTATTGTCCCGCGTTTCCAGGCAAATTTTTCCAAGTGATCTGTAGCGTGAATCTTTCTCCGAAACTCGCTTTGAGTTTTAGTTGAGTAAGTTCAGGCACTTCTGAATTGTCGCACCCGCTGAAAAATGAACCTCCTCCAGATGATTGCCGTCACCAGTGCGATTGGATCTATTATCGCGTTTGGTACCACCGCGGTTTGCTGCCAACAAGGGAAAACCGGATTGCGTGCTCCAGAACAAGCCCACGTAAGTGCATCTTTGGTAACAAAGCAAGAAACGGAACGAAACCTTCACCACCATCACCACCACAGCAATGACGACGATTATGATTGAGTTTGTATCGTTGTTTACGATTGCTCTATTTTGTTCATTAAAATACGATGTGGCAGCGTTGGCGTTCTGTGAGCTTTTGGACATCTTCAGGCAGAACAACTCCATTTGAGGTGAGAGGGGCGAAATTGTTTTCTTGTAATTCTCTGTGCGGATGAGTAGCAAACACCAGCAATTGTTATAACAATCAGGATACTCACAGATATTCTAGCTTGGTCAGCTGTGCCAATGATGCTGGAATGGCTCCAACAAAGTGATTACAATCGAGGCGCAGTGTGCGTAGCGCACTAAGTCTAGACAGGGTGTCGGGCACGTAACCAGTCAAGAAGTTGGAACTTAGGTCTCTGCAAGAAACACCCGAATCGATTAGTCAGAAATTTAGACAGTGCGAAATATCGCACTCACAGCTCGAGCAGTCCACTAAGGTCCTTGCGAGGAAATTCCGGTGGCAAAACGCCCACAAGATTATTATTTGCCAGGCGGCTGCAATAGGTACCACTAGGTAAATCTCCAAAAGGAGGGTACATGTACAACCAAGACGTACATGGCCCGGATTCGACCGCTGCGATCACACACGATGCCATTCCACTAATACAAGTAGATCATCAGTTGGGTAATGTCGAAAGTTTAACAGTACATAGCTACGAACGTTGTCGAGGCACGGATCGCTGTGGTCGCTGTGGACGTCCCATTGTCCCACTTATCGTTGGCCTTGCGTAGCCCAGTACAGCAGTTTTAGTGCGCCGCGCTCGTTCCCTGTAATCGCTACTGTCAACTTGCCCACGACAGCAGCAGGCAGACTACGGCAGCCAGGATTGTAAATAAGGGGGGTTTGGTTAATGGAACAATGGAATAATGCGACAACCCACCCACCCCAACTGTCAAATAATGGAAAAAGAGGTTAATCGTATTAACAGGGAAATGTGGTATTAACAGAGAAACTGTACTCGTCTGCTCTAGGCACTAGGCTAACTGACGTCTCAGGGCCACGCGCTAGAAAACCAAACAAGCAGATTTAGCAATTGAATATAAAGTACTTGTAACTGGTTTGTGGCGGTGTTGTCCGTCACTGTCACGAACGGAAGCTTGGCCATCACGCGCTCAATATCCGAAGCCAAGTACGGTGCGTCATGCGAATCTGAGCCTGTACACAAAGATTTGAAAAACACCGTCATGTCCTCGAAGATCAAGACGTAGTTGATCACCGCCTTACCGTTGGTGTCGGTTCACGAGTCGGTGACTACAGTGCAGCGTCTGTTGGCGATCTTGAGCATCATCTTCGAGCGGAAGTCTTCGTACCAGTCGTCGAGAAGGCTACCGGCCAGCTGTTGCCTCGTCGGAACAATATCCGATGGAGTCAGGAGGCGCAGCGCAGTAATCAGAGAGTGATGCGATGCCTTATTGAACGCCATTCCCGTCGTGTAGAACCACATGGCGAAAAGCTTTTGGAACTCGCGAGTTTTCGCCGGAGTCATGGCCGGGCAAAAGACCGACGTAATGAGGGGAGTGTTGAGGCGTTTAACACATTTCTTGGTGAAGTGGTAGCGCACCCGTTCGACGTGAGTCTTTCCGGACGTGTGGATGATCTTCTCGCACTTTAGACACGAAACGATGCCATCCTCAACAAGAACTTCCTCCCAGACGGGATCTTGAGGCCGGCCACCGCGGCGGGAAGTTGACAGAGGGTCTACACCTGGTAGCGTGGATTCGACGTAAAAAATGCAACGACGTAAAATATACAGTAGTACGACCACATCCTTAACACGACAAAAAGGGTAAAGGTGACACCCCCTCCACAATTGAAAAAACTTGATGTGTTTTACAAGTGTATTCAACTTTATATGCATATATATTAAGAAAGTAAACATTTATCGGTACAAATGGAGATAGTGTATTATTCTTCGTTATCGTTATTCTCCTCCTCAACCTCCTCGTCGTCTGACTCTTCTGGCGCGTCAACTACAAAGGTACCTTCGGCATCCCGAGGTCCATAAGGCACAATGCCTGCCTTAATAAAACCTCGGACAATTACCTTTTCTCTCACTCCTTTCCATGCGTTAACAACAATCTCTGTAATTAACGTACGGCGAGCAGGGGCACCTTGAGCGAAGTCGTTGACAGCATGGTAGTTCACGTAGTAGTTTCTGCAGAAGGCCTTGAACTCTCGCACCACCGAAAGGTCCATGGGGTGGGCTAAGCCCGTGATTCCAGGAGAAATAAACTCGGGTGAGGTACGACACTCATTTTCGAGAGCATTTCGCACAGAGGCCATTTTGTGAGTCTTCAGTGAGTCCAACAGCAGCACCCGAGGTCCACAAACACTCGGTTTCCACACCTATAATAAAAAAGCAAAGCAAAAAGAGCAGAAATTAAAACAAATCGAAAAAAATAAAATCTCGAACCTCATTTATCCACTCAAGCATCCGATCTTCGTCGCAATACGCTTTTTTTGGACGGTAAGTCTAGCGTTCGTGCGGTAGTTTCTGTTGGCCATCAGCTCTTGGTAAACTGCTCCATCCCGTGTCCCTCCAAAGACGACAAACAGAAGAAGTTTTTTTACCAGTTGCTGAGACACAAAGGAACACAGAAGCACGAAACGAGTTTTCCGACATTCCTGTAGTTAAAAAACTTATAAGTCAAAGAAATTGTTAAAATAAGGAGCTAAATTATCAATCTCGACAAAGTTACCTTGGATGGCGTCGACATTTTTAGCCCCTACGAACTCAATCGTCCGCTTCGGCCCCTATCAATGTAAATTGACGTTTGGTCCATATTAAACACCGACTCGTACTTGTTGGGCCCCTTGATGTCTGAAAGAAAGCCGACCATCTCAAGACTGTACTGAATAGTTTTTGAAAAACGATCCACCACACCCTAAAAATAAATAAAACGTTATTAAAATAATATTGTGATGTTATCACAACAGTGTACCTGCAATTCCGAGCGCTTTTTGGTGCCTCGATGGTTAATAACCCGTACTGACAGACGATTGCGAAGGCGAAACCGCCTTATAGCAGCTACAGATGCATCTAACGATGTTCCAGAAAGATACTGGGGCTCAAAGCGGACAGTCATGAGCAGTAGACACTGGCTTGTTACACCTACTCAGGTTTTTAAAAACGTTAAACAATAATTCATTGCAATAAATATTTATGCCACTTACACATTGACTTATTCTTCCGCATATCGTTAAACCACTCTAGAAGACTACAAATTTGTTAATTATAATTAGCAATTATCAATTCTTAAAAATGCACGTACCGAGATTCCAGTTGGGGAAAGCGTAACTTCACACCTCTCTTGACCTTGCTTATCTTCTTTTTCTTTCTTTTTGCGCCTTGGCTGTCTTTAATTCGACCCTCCTCCTTGGCCCAGCGCCACAGCGTCGCACGGTGGACCCCGTACTTGGCGGCCAGCTCCTCTGTGACTTGTCCAGCAGCTCGAACATCAAGTACAGCCTATAAAAAGATGTTAGTACCCAAGAGCAGCATGCTAGGGACCTAGGTATTCTGTACCTGTCGGCGCTCTTGGTTGGTGCACTGCGGCTTGCGCCGCATCGAAGGAGCTGTATAAGTGACGATGAAATGAAAATGCGCGGGAAATTGGATCAGATGGCGCTAATATATTTATTGGCCTTGTTTAAATATTTACGACTTTTTACCTTTTTACAATTTGACTTGGAGTGATGATTTACAGCGTTGCGTTCTTTTCGTCGATTCCGGTAGTACGTCTGCATCGTGCAACTGTTCTTGACACATGGCTACAATTAGAATCTGTCATTACCTCTCAAAACACATTTATTTCATAACACAAGCTCAAACCGCATCTCGAAGAGTGCGCCGGTCATGCTGCTGGAGAAGCCCGAGGACGTCAAACACGAGAATTCGTCGGGTACCGGTACGTTCTCTATATATTATCACGACACTAGCCTAGCTGTTACCGTTCTCGCGGTGCTTTTACTCGCCCTCGTTGCTGCATACTGACCTGTCGAAAACTAATGCTGCGCAGTATGCGCCATCTATGGCGTCGACGCGCACCCCACGCTACAGCTTTTCGCGACAGCGGGTGGAGACAACACAGTAAAAATATGGTCGCTAAAGATGCCGTCCGAGGGAGGAATTGCCACCTTTGAGCTGTTGGCCACACTGGCTAACCACCAACAGGCCGTCAACTGCGTGCGCTGGGCAGGTCATGGTCGCTACTTAGCCTCAGGATCGGACGACCAGCTAGTGCTTCTCTATGAGCTACAAGCAGGTGCTCCAGCCCCCGTTCCCTTCGGTTCCAATGCGAGGCCCAACAAACAGACTTGGGTGCGCTGCTCCACGCTCGAGAGACACACGATGGGTAAAACAAAGCTCTGGGTTTTGGACGCTGGATGGATTTGGTGCTTAATAGGCTGGCGACTGTTGCTCTTGTACTACAGATGTCGCGGACGTGGCGTGGTCTCCCGACGATCGAATGCTGGCGACCTGTAGTATTGACAATACTATTTTGATCTGGGATGTGGGCGTGGGTGCCGTGAGCGAAGTCATGACGCAACCGCTGCAGACGCTTACGGGACACAATGGGTGGGTCAAGGGCGTTGCGTGGGATCCTGTTGGCAAGGTGTGTCATCTGTGATGTGACGAGCATAGCAATGATATTGACATATCTGACGGACTGATGTTGCAGTATCTTTCCAGTGCTGGAGAGGATAAGACGGTGCGGATGTGGAAAGTGGCCGACTGGCAGCAGTCCGACGTTGTGACGGAACCTTTCGAGGGATGTTCGTCCACTTCACATTTCCGTCGGCTTTCGTGGTCTCCTGATGGTTCGGTTCTCTGTGCTACACACGCGTTCAGCTCCAAGAAAAACATCGCCTCCCTGCTTAACCGCGGATCCTGGACAAATGACCTCAAGTTTGTGGGCCATCAGGGTGTTGTGACCAGTGCGCGATTCAATCCCAAATTACTCGGTGCGCTGATCAAGTGTCGTGAGGGTATCATGACGTTCTAATGAGTTTGGTGTGATCGTTTTGGTCGGCAGTGACGAAGGCTGATCCGGAAAAGGAATTCGCATGCTGCGCTGTGGGTGGCGAAGACGCGACTGTAAGCATCTGGCTGGCACATTTAGCACGTCCGTTGGCGGTGATCAAGGATTGCTTTGACTCTTCAGTCACAGATCTGACGTGGTCTAGCTCCCAGTCACTTCTCCTGGCGTGCTCGCTCGATGGATCTATCTGCTGCTTTCAATTTGCAGGCGACGAGATTGGTACCCCGATCTCCGATGCGCAGCAGAGTAAGCTCCTTCAAGCAAAGGTACGCTTGTTTGTCAAGTATTTGCGTCAGTTTTAGCCTAACATCCACTTCTTACTTGGAATGTAGTATGGATCTCGAGCTGGCATTACGCTTGCGTCGACTCTGGTCGAGAATCCTATCCAACTTCAGGTATGGCACACTTGAGTCCGTTGACGTGGGACCAGGTTACTCATTGCATCAAATATTGCTGTTTAGCTCGAAGAAAAAGCGACGACGTCACCGCGGTTGAGTGTTAGTCGGGCTGCTGGTACAAGTACTGCCCCGGTTGTGACCCACACAACGAACACGCTCATTCCAAAGAAGAAGAAGAAGGTTGGTACGCAAACATTTAGCGCTCCTCAAAACAAACCAGCAACTGGAACAAACACGAGCGATAAAAAGCGGATTGCTCCGGTGTTACTTCAAACGGAGGCGCAGTCTTCAGCAAACAATTCAGCTTCGTCACATAACAATATCCGCAATATCTTGGGCCCGACAATCGCGTCACCAACAGCGTCGGACGTCACACTCTTGAATTCTCGCATGGCGTCGACAAGTGGAAAGGAGGTTAATGTTGTCCCCGACACGAACAATTCTGCGAAACTCCAGCCAAGCTCTGCGCCGAGTCATAACGAGAAGACAGGACCCATCCCCAAGGAAAACCCCGCTGTGTCGAAGACAAACGATACACAATCTAAACCGGCGAAGATGGAAGTGAAGAAAAACGGGGTCGATGGAAGTTCTCTTAAGAGAAAACGAGAAAGCGAGCGCCCTCCAGTTAACACCACCACTGTGGTTGCAAAGTCGAGGGAAGTTGTTGCGCGGCCTCCGAAGCTACTAAACGAAAGGTTTGCCCAATGTTGTATAAAATCCAGAAGTGGTATAGATGCTAACTTGCTTTGTGCTTTGCAGCAGTGCTGGCGTGGCCAAAGGAGGTGAACTGCTTCCGGACTTCCCATTCAGACTGCAATTCTCTGTAGAAATCGAGACAAGAGCACGATCCAGTGTTGCAAACTCGAACTCGAATGGCAGAACAGGAAGTGGCTTAGCTTCAAAAGCGGTGGTGGAAGTTACTGTTCACAATTTGAAGAATCCTCAGCCGGAAGAAATCATAGGTGAGAATGTGCTGTTTGAACACTCCTGTTATGTACGAATGATCCCTGATGTCCTATTGCGATGCTATACAGAGTTAGGCCCAGTTTATTCAACTATCAAATGCTCCGAAGGAAGCGAAGCCAAGTGGATCGACCGCATTCCTGGCCGAGTCGTGTGCGTAGTGGGAAACGCAAGCTATTGTGTAATCGGTGTACACAACGGTGACCTTCTCGTTCTCAACAGCAGCGGACGACGACTGTTTCCTGCTATTGGTATGTACACCCGCTTTTACTTGCGACCGCTTACAAATTAACGTTTGTCGCGTTGTTCATTATCAGCTTTGGGCAGTGCCATCTCGGTCATGGAGTGCAGTGCGAGCGAGTCGCCCTATCTGTTGGTAATCCTGGCGACAGGTGATCTCAAAATCTGGAATCTAGCGGAGCGCAAGCTCGTGCTCTCAAGCTCAGTCGAGGCAATAACAAATGTGAGTTATCTTTTCCAATCTCTAGGATATGACGCTTATACATCTGACCCCTATTGCGTGTTGTGTTGGTACTGTAGATCACACCAGAAGACCATCGGAAGCTGACTCTTCTCAGGTGCCAAGTCACAACAAAAGGAATGCCCCTCATCACGTTTGCAGAGTCCAACTTGGAAACAAAATGCAACTCCAGCTTGCTCTCGTACACATTCGACACTGGAATGGCATCATGGTCAGGGCTTTATGAGCAACATTTTTTTTTATCATACTGCCCGTGAATTCACGTTCTGCTCTCATCTGCTGTATGCTGTAGGATGCGAGTGGCGGACGATAGCTTCGTGTTCTCCGACTTTGCGACTGCTCTACCCACAGATGCAGTTACAGTAAAAAGTGTTCCTGTACGTATGCGCTTTTATTATTTGGTCCAGCTGACCAGGTAGGTTAGTAACTAAACTCTGCAACAACTTGCACTATGGACGGCAGATCGGGCCACTCCGACGGCTCCAAAACGCGTCAGGCTACGGCCGAACACAGAGGGGAATCGTTTCAGCGATGCTTTCGGGTATGTCGGACCCACTGATGCAGCGCAACGTGACGCGCTCGCACCTCGAACACCAGGTCGCCGCTGCGATCGTCCTGAAAAGTTCCGCCGAGTATCGTTATTGGTACGCCCTGGCTCTACAATGATGGTCAAAGCTTAATACTGACGCTTTCTTAAAATACGTGATTCATTCACAGGATTCAGGCGTATGCGAGGTTTCTCACACATGACGAGGATGTAACTCGCCTGGACGACCTCTGCGCTCAAATGATGGGTCCTTTCCACGCGTAAGTTTTGTGATTCCGGGGCTAGTGTGGTTGATAAATGGACCTTTCTCGCGACACTGAGCCTCTCGTGTTGTGTTCTGTAGGCCGTCGTCGCCGATTGCATCTGATGGCAAGAACTCAAACTCAGATGTAGGCAGCGAGTGGGACCCCATGGTGCTGGTACGTTCTCGTTAGCAACGGCCAAATCGCCACTGGTGCTCCAACGACTAACTCTAGCGCGGTTATTAATACAGGACCTCGTTAAACGGGACGTGTTGAAGTTACACATCCTGCCCACAATCGCAGCGAATCGCGCGTTGCAGCGCGTGGTGACCAAGTACCAACTTATGCTGAGCGAGATTGAAATTCGGGAGAAGACGGCAGAAGACGAGGACGAGTCTTAGCAACGGCGGCTTGAGTGTTCGGTAGGAGCTACACCCATATAGATCCAATGAATAGCTGTGTTATAGCTTGCTTGCTTCATTATCCTAGAACGTTTCGAGTTCGTGTGTGTTCAGCGGCATCATGAAGTTGCATGCCAACGCCTGGATTAACGCCCGGATTAGAAGCCGTTTCGTCTACTGAAGTCGACGTCCATGAAGCAGTGGCTCACACAGTCTCGGTCCAAGTATCGGTGCAGCAAGAGGCAGCTCTGCAGACACGAGTCGACATGAGGTACTTCTTAATCTGCGCCTTACTGAGCGTGCCTGCACTTGGCTCCACTAACGTCACCAATCATGACAAGTGAGGCGGTGTTGTATACGACCACTGCTGCAGTGCATCGGTATCGACCTAAGTCCTGCCCAGAAACTTCCCCAGCTATAGATGAAGGCATTCACAGCCGCAGAGTTCATTCCCCGTCCGTCTGGGAGCCAATATCCTACGGTGCGAGGGCACAGATCCACATTTGCGCTGAAATCGATGCCCACGCGCGCTTCCGAATCGTGGTGTGGATTCTGGAGTCTGGCGCTGTTGTCGTGAATGACATTCTCGGTATTGGTTGTCGCTGGTGGCAAAATGCTTGCGATGATAGGACATTTCGTCGGCTTACAGGTGCTGACGGCTGCACGTACGGGTTTCAGTTCCGCACAGCGACTGAAGCCACCGAGTGCTCACGTATTGTCGATCACGTCCTCACCAATCCAGGTCGGAAAAATGCAAATATGCGCTCATTGAATCTCTTCTAATTACATCGTGTGTCTTTTTTATCCAGGTGTGTTGAAGGTCGTCAGGAAGTTGATACGTGCTAAGGTTGATCTCCAAGGCGTACGTCGTTTGTCCGTTCATGTTCTACTGTAGAATTCTCTACTGACTTCGTTGTAGCTTGTCATGGCGTGGCAGGGCTTCGGTTTACATGGCAACCACCTCCCGTCGCGCGCATCGCGTTTCCAGGCAGACACGACGCCTCCGTTATCCTCCTGCTCAGAACGACGAGCTGCACAACTTACAATCTATCCTAAACAGCAGGATGGAGTCAATTTGTCGCAAGAGCAACAGCAAGAAGAAGCGGAAGCCACCTCCATGAAACCTATGAATACTATCGCATTCCTACTACCGGAGAACGACTCTTTATTGACAAGCGAAGTCAACAACCAAGTAGATGAAGATACAACGACTGCGCCTGTCGTCCTTCTCGAGACTGGCGGCATCATGGACATGGAGGCGCAGTTTACTAAGCGTTTGAGTGGAGACTGGATCAGCCGTCCTTACAAGACTCGAGGGGAGATCCACATCACCTATAACGTAGAGCATGCACGCTACGAAGGGCTGCCAGAGGCATGGCGAACACTTAACCAGCAGTTCGGGTTGCCACTCGAAAAAGTTCCGAAGCGCAGCGTTAAAGGATATGAAGCCAAACTGCCGGCCGTACTGGAAATGATGAAGACCTGCTTTCTAGCGCACGACGGAGCTCGAATTGAAGGAGTGTTTAGACTGGCACCAGACAAAGAAGAATACAACGCGGTCAAGGCTGCTGTTAATGACGGATCGTTCGAGGATTGCTCCGATGTCCACATCATGGCCTCGCTCATCAAGGTTTTGGCACCCGTGATAGGCAGCATGACTTGGTCTTGGCTTCTCACTAGTTTTTTTTTTCTTCCTGTGGACAGGGTTGGTTTCGAGAGCTTCCAGTGAGTCTGTTCAACATGCTTCCCGAGCAGCTGATTGTTCACACTTGCCAACTGGTGGTAGGATGAACGGTTTGAAGTTTTGTACGACGTTGTGACTGATCGTGCTTTGTTAATAGGATCCGGAGCCCCAGGTTGTGTTGCAGTCTTTGACGACTTTACCACCGCTTCATCAAAGCGTAGTATTGTGGCTGCTAGATCTGCTGAATGAAGTCGTGAAGCACGAACAGGAGAACAAGATGACCGCCAAGAGCATGGGTTCGTCTCTTACTCGTAGCGCACTAACAGCAGTCTACTAATCTCCCTCCTTTGTATATCGCAGCAATTGTCATGGTGCCCAATCTCCTGAGTGTCGAGAACACGGATGCAACGGTTGTGGTCGCAGTGTATCGGAAAGCTGCTGACTTCATGCAAATTCTACTGCATGCACGAATGCAACATTCATTGTATGACGAGATGACTCCTGCACGCTCGTGTACATGTAGTAGTAGATAAATAGTTGCATTGCATTGCTGGCGGATGAGAAGTCGTTTTTATTGATATCTTTGGAATAATTTAACGCTCGATGCAAAAAAGGGAAGGTGCAAAGCAAAAAGAATGAAGCTGCGGAATGAACTAAGCTGACATCTACCCGAGCAAAGGCTGCAACGTGTTTACACAAGGCAGCCATACTCGGGCGATATATGGCGAAAGATATCGTCCTCGAGACATTCAACTCCACTAGGTGCGATAGATGACGGTTCCTCCGAGTTGGACGTGCTAGTTGATGCAGGCTGCTGAGCCACGGCGGTAGCTTTCCGCATAGCCATAGTTGGCGACGGCTGCAGTGGGAAGAAATCGTATGAGACGGCGTCCAAGGAGTAGCCGCAGGACGGGTGATCGTTCTCGCCGTATGGGTCCATGGTGGAGGTGCTGAGCTCTCCGAAGGGGTCGTACATGGCGTCGAAGACGAAGCCCACTTGAGCTGGGATCATGCCCGCTTGGCTGTATTGGTTGAACTGCGCTCGGCTGTATTCAGCGGCGGCATTCATGGCCATGGGGTTGCCGAAGAACATGTTGTCGCGGTGCGGCGAAGAAGCCGAGGACGGCGAGTCCGTGAAGAGGTGCTTGCGTGCTTTGTTCCTGTGTACGAAGCGCTCGACGCTTGGTCGCGGACTCTGCGACCCGCATGAGTCCTCGTCCGAGTCGTGGTCGTCTGGGGTGTCGGCGCCGTCGCCTTGGAAGAAATGAGCGGAGAGAATCTGACCGAAGGGGTCGATGCCGTAGGTTTCGGGCGACAGGAGGCGCTTGAGTTGGCTCTGGTAGCCTGCGAACTGGCGCAGCTGCTTATCTGAGAGCGGTGGGCCCGAGCCATCCTGGGCCTGCTGCTGGCACTGCTCCAGCTCCTGTAGTGAGCGCTTAAGGCTGCGCACCTTGCGGTAAGGCCAGTGACGAATACCGATAGCTCGACAGCGCTTCTTGAAGGCAGTGGCACGAACGCCGAACTTCTCGGCCGCTACCTTAAGCGGCAGGTGGAAGTGGCGACTCAGAGCTGCAAAGTTGCACGTAGCCACAGGAAGCGGTGAAGCTGAGTCGTCCGAGGCCACAGGCGAGTCGCAAGCCGCGCGCTTCTTGAAATTGTGGGCGGCAACCTGCATGCGCAGTGACTGCTGTGCCTTGTCGGCCGTAGGTGACTGGAAGTTGAGGTGCATCCTCGACTCAGTGGGCGTGGGTGTGGCTGGCAACTCCATCTCCATCTTATCTAGCGTGGGTTACGTTGTGATCGCAACTTCTTGGGTTGGGGTGACCGCTGGTAAATCTGGAAATGGAAGTCCACAACACACCTTGCACCTGCTTAGAAACGGAGCTTTTCGCGACGGAAACGGCGCCAGATTTCTATTTCTAAACAGAGGATCTTCCACGTCAGCTGCCCATCACTCTACGCCCTTTCAGGATTAATTGAGGGAAATCGGACCATTTTCCCTTATAATCAGTGGATTATGTTGAGGAATACGAGCAAACACCAGCATACTAAGGAGGGTCAAAGAGTCATTTTCAGTAATGATACGACGTCGGTACGGCCAAGAAATTGGTAAACGTCACTAGAATGCGTCTTCAGAGTTGCCGCTGTGGCAGATGATGAAGAACTCGAAGTTTTCTCTTGTCGTATGTAGCGAGTACATTCTGCATTAAGTTTGACGGCAAAGCTTAGCCATAGAACAAAAGAGCCTCGGACAAGCACTATCATACTTCAGATCTGTTTTCTCTAAAGACAACACAATGAAACTAGCCATCCCAATCTTCGAAGACAATGCTTCCATTCATCAAGAGTCCCTTTTCGATCGTCTTTGCAGCGACGAATCTTTCAGTTTGGGATTTTAAAGTCGTCGACGGTATCATGCGTTCAATTCTTACGACTATATATTTGAGCGGCTGATTTCCTGTTTTTTTTTCTCGTTCTCTTTTTCTAAATGTGCGATCCCCCAATCAAGACCTGTAAAAAAAGATTATCTTGTACTTGCACTACTGGAGCCTCGCAAGTACCAGGCTGGAGGATTCTTAACAGAACTCTTCTGCCCCATCTACCATATAAAGCGTGCGGAATGAATATAAAATCCTCAACTCATACACCAATCCTTTATGTGGCAGGCTTCTCGGGCCTGCGTGGGCAATGAAATTCTGTAGAGCAGCAAGGTGACAACGCTGGTTATATTGAAACGGATCCAACGAATCTTTTTGCGAAACGGTCGATGCCAGTCAAAATAACGGCCACAGCATTAGTACCAACGACGCTGACAGAAGCGATGCCAATCAAACGCAGTGGCTTCTTGCCGTTACTGGCACTTGAAATACACGCGAGAGGGGAACGCACTCAAATGGCAATGCGGCCGTCGTGCGTACTTCTTGTCACTTTCTTCGCACAGGATTCGGTCGAACGGCAGTTTCGCTATCGTGTGGCATACGTCGATAGAAACATGGAAACTATCGAGAAATCATGCGGGACATGTTTTTACAAAAACTGCAACAAAAATCAGCAGAATTATTAGGCTACGAGTATCTGCCTTTAGCGTGCCTGGAGCAATTCAAGGCTCAAATGCCTCAGCCAGAGAGCTCCACATGACCTGAGAGTCGTTAACCACAGTGTAGTCTAAAGTGTCTGCATTCCACATGCCAACACCGCGCAGTTCTAGCTCACGCACTAGTGCGTACTTGGCTCTGAGACTGCGTGAATTGTCGAACCAAATCTGGGACCGACCGCCCTCCGGTGGTGAGTACCATACGAACGGGGTCAGTGTTGTCGGATCCCATTGCTCGACGAGCCCGTGGCTCTTCACCAGTCGTCGAACGTCGCCGTAGTCAATCTGTCCACCTGCCGCGTCACTACAGGGGGCACCGAAGAAGGGCACCGGCCGGATCTGGCACCATAATGCGTCGTCAATTGCTGCGGCGCCTTGCTGCTTCTGTAAGCATGGGTAGTGATAGCCGTACCATGGCACACCAAGCACTAGCTTACTTGGTGCAACATCGTATGCGAACAGGAATTCCTGCAGCCCTTGTTTCACCAGTGCCAAGGGAGAGTTAGCACCTGCAACACACGCATCATACACTTGGCTGCGCATGTCATATGACATGACGAACAGAAAGTCTGCGGCGGCGGCGAGTTCGCGCCATGGAAAGTAGCGACCATCCACTCCACGAGGAGCCCAGGGAACGTCAAACGTGATCTGCGCAGGTCACACGTGACGAGGTCAGAGCCAATGCTGTTGGTAAAAAGCTGTACAAGTCATCCTGGTCGTGACAAACCTGCGCGTTCTGCGTGAGTGCGTGCTGCTCCAGCTCATGACGCAGCTCGTGCACAAGCGACGCGAGGCACTTCGAAGTTGCCCCGTGCATGGGCTTCTCCGTGTCGATGTTGACGCCGTCCGCGTAGTTCTCCACAATCTTGTTGTACGTAGTCTGTGGAATGCAGGATCTAGTAAGCGCCCTCCACAAAGAGTTCATGCAGCAAAATGACACACACACTCTACCTTAATCCATTTCTGGCGCGCACTAACGTTGCAGAGTTGATCCACGTCGTCGAAGTTGTGTTTCACCACGACCTTCACGCCCTTGCTGTGGGCGTGACAGAGCAGCTCCTTGTCCTCGTTCCAAGCCACGGTCGTTAGCTAATAACACAGTCCCTTTCAGTTAGGCGACGACCAAGCCACATCATCATTGGCACCTCGTACCTGTTCCCAGTCGTAGTGTTTCCAGCGGTCGTCTGTCGCCACAGAGAAAGCGAAGACCTCCTTCCGTGGCTTCTTGCCCGTAAAATCGACGGGTAAACAGAGTGACGCCGAGTTGATGAGCTTGTCACTGCACGGACAGTCGTGTAGACGAGCGCGGTCCTCTTGAGTCAGGTGGTACCCGAAGAGTCCCTTCGCTTCGTACACCGAGACGGAGCGAGAGGCGCATTGCGTCGTCACAGCTAGCAGCACCAGAGCAACAAGAAGTCGCGGAAGCATGATCTTGTTTAAAGCCGTCCCGAGCTTGTATTTGGTACAGTGTACCGCTCAATCTGATTACGCAGGGAGCCAAAAGATCGATGATATCTTTCGGTGGTCGACTTTGGCGTCCCTTGAATCTTGATGCGCATTTGCAGCGATGGCCCGCACCAACAGCGCGATAATGATGAGTATGGGCACCGTCAATATGTGGGGCTTCTCGCCCGCGTACGACGTGTGCAGCGGCCTGTCGGAGTGGAATAAGGGCCACAGTTTTTCCATCACTTTGAGTACCAATGATGGCGAGGAGAAATCGTTTACTCAGCCGATCAACGTGTTGCTGGCAGGGCCTGGAGATGTGCGTCACGTGCTGGCAACGATAGCTCGTCGTCGTCGATGGGAGCCAGCCATGAAGCACCGACCGGTGCATATCTACATTTTCGAGAAGCCTATCGAGACACTGTCACGAGATTTGCTGCTGATCCAAGTTGCGCTTGACGCAGAGGTGCCACTGCGTCAGCGCTGCAACTTGTTTCTGGAGATTTTTGGCAACTCTCGCGTGCAAGTACGTAACGGAGGCTATTGAGGTGAATGATATGTATAGCGGCAATTTAGCGAACTGTTTTATATTTTTTTGGCACTTGAAGGAGAGGACGAGTGCATACATCGAAGAGCAGGCGAAGCTACTCATAGACTTCGTTTACAATGACCGTGGCCCATTGGCAGGTCTGGTTGACCTCTCTCACTTGAAGATGCGCACTCGTGACGATCTCATCGACTCGTTCCAAAGCTGGTTTCAGAGTGTCAAGTTTGACGGTAAGGGCAAGTTCAATTCTGACAGGTGGCTGGTGGTTCTGAAGTACAACATGCTTGTTTGTAGTTGACACACTTCGCGACCATCGACTTCGCCATTATTACGAAGTTCGCTATGACTACCGTGATAACCTCATTGACTGGGATTACACTGTAAGTCATGACAAACTGCTTCTTGCTGTTTCACGATTTTTGACTCTGTTTTCTTCTCCACTCGACAGATGAAGCTTAAGAAAATCGAGAATGCCAGTGTGATTCACATTCGCCAGTATCGTGATTGGAGAAACTCTGGGGTGGCGTTTGAATTTGGTGACCAAACATATACAGTACCGAACCGCACAATGGCAGCATACACAGAGGTAAAGGCTATTCAAACCATTATCTTCACAAAATGAAGAGATGACGACTAAATTACCGGTACAGGCAAAGAAAAAGCATCACGGATCTGTGCTGTGCAGAGGATTGTGGACAGATATCATTGTGAGCCCGTATATTTCATTTGGAGTTCACTGTGAAAAGCCCAACAGATTCGTGGAGCAGCTTTTCGAGATTCACAACAAAGGCACGGGGGTTGAACAGAATCGCCACGTACGTAAACGCTGTGATTTCGACTTCATCGTAGTTCTAACTGTTCGTCATTTCTTGCAACAGAACACAGCCGAAGTTGCTGTGTACAATGTGCTGTCGTACTTGTACGAGATCGAAACGGGGAAAATGTACCAGATGAAAAAGGTGTAAAACAAGTTTGGAAGATATTCTTGCTCGCTCTCACTAGCTAGCGATATGGATCTTCGTTCTAGGAGCACGATATTTTCAGCGGAATTGGCGACGGAGAGGAAACATCTTTTCAAAATGACGAGCCAGCTCCGCGGTTTGAAGAGCTGGACGAGGACACGAATCGGTCTAAAACATGCGGAAATACGCTCTGTCTTGTGCGATAAGTTATACTAATGATTGCGCTTTGTCACACTCAGGAAAAATAGTAAACAACAAGCGGCAGCTCAACGGTGTGCAGAAGCTACAAAGGAGTCGTTGCAGGGCGTGAAGGTTCGTGTTGTTAGCTAGTGGCGATTTGTGTACTCTTGGCCATACTCACTGACTTAATTTTCTCATGTTCCGACTACAGATCATTCCACTGACAGGGAATATTGACGACTTGTTCTCCAAAAAGCGCTACACGGGGCTCTTTGACTACGCGTTCATTTCATCGCAGCAGTGCCACACACTTCAACCTTCCGAAGATGTGGAGCAGCAAGCAACAGCAACGATCAAAAACATCTTGAAGGACGGTGCAGTCGTGGACGTCGAGTCTTCTGAGTAAGTGCGTACCGGTAGTCTGTAAGGGGCATACTGACTTTACCTGAAAACATAGGTTCATGCTACCTCTAACAGAGGAGCAAAGAGCGCTTTACGCGGCAAAGCTGCAGGAATGGACTGCTCACCATTCGCTAAAACCCACGTTTGACTTTCAAGGCAAGAACGAGCCTTTTAACGAGGACATGACTAAGCTCGAGAATGCAGTGCTGCGGTACAGTCACGGTGAACAGAAGACGAATGCCACTTGATCTAAATGTAGTCCAGCAGAATATAAAATGATGAAAGCACACAATTTTGATTTCTGCGCAATTCCATCAACCGAAGTCGAGAAAATAAGTGCGATAGGATTTGAAGTCATAGTTTACTGAGCAACATGGCTAAATTTGCTCATGTTGTTGCTGCGATGCTGGGTGCCAGCGAGGTGTAGCAGCCAGCCTCCACATTTTCTTTCTACAAACTGCTTTTTTTTTAGAATATCCAATACTTAAAGCATTGGATATTGCGGTCTGGTACTGTGAATGAGGATCAAGAATTCAAGAATTTACCTACATTTACTGCCCATAAGCTCGGTGCACGGAAGGAATAGTTACGTACGCGGGTATTGTTGTATAACTGTGTGATTGGCGTCTACGAACGTATGCTGCTTACCGTTCCGGAAAAAAGATAATTTGTCCTAAACGAGTCCTAATTGTCCTAAAAAAATCCTAAAAACGACGTTAAGTACGAAAATTAGCGGGCTTGGTAGCGAGCGGAGCGTGGTTTAGGGGCCCGGGGACAGATAATATCGTAATTGGAAATCTCATATTAACTAGGGCTTCGCGAGGCTAGGATAGGTTAACGTTAACACCTTGGCGTGGCTCGAAGAAAACGAACACGGCACTCAGCGATATATTGCATCTATCAGTTTCGACATGGAGCTACTCACTCGAGAGCATTTCCACTGTCGTTTAGGACTACCGCAGTTAATCGACGCAGCGTTGGCTAATCTTCTCGAAAGTATGGAGGACTTTGCTGGGATCGACCTGGATGCTGGCCCTGGTGTGTTCCAATCTACAATCTTGCCCTCACTTGCTCTACTGTAACGATGCTTTGTGTTCCAACCACTGGGCCTTCCTTCATGCATGACTGTATAAGTGTGCCGCATCGTTAGTAAACCATCGAGCATGCCGCATGACAGCAATCAGATCTTTCATCGTCAATCATGCTCGGCTAAGTAGGAGGAAATAATAAACGATTGCTATTTTTTTGTTATTTGTTATTTTCAAATAATCCGTGGAAAAACAAAATTTAAAACACTTTTTGTATGATATTATCAATCCTCTATGCCAATATTAGCACTAAGCACGCCAACCTACTAAAAAGGTGCTTGCATCGATTTACAAGTAACGACCATCCCACCGCATTAAGGGTCATGTAAAGTGCTACTGATGGCTTAGGCTTTTAAGTGCTACTGATGGCTCGGTACTAGTATGAATTTACTAGTAACGACCATCCCACCGCATTAAGGCTTTTGGGGGTCATGTAAGTGCTACTGATGGTTCGGTATTTGTATCGACAAGCGACTTTGCTGCGCCGCTTTGCGGCACAGCCAACTCGCACTACCTCAAGACAGCTTTCTTACGGCGATGATAAACTCTTTCAGTAAAGCTTGACATTGGATTTCACGCACAGGGATTCAATGTAGACCTGAGTTTTAGCAGTAAGTGTGTTTTCTTCTCACCTCTCCCTCGTAGTAAAAAACATCACTATTATGAGGTAGCTCCTGCTCGCCGTTGTAAAATTTAATCCAATTAAGTAAGCAAGGACGTTACTGGTTTCTGAAGATAGCCTTCCTTACAACTCATTCACCCACCGCACTCTTTCTCTCTACACCGCCCTCAGCACGCTCCAAAATGTCATTATATCTGCTACCAGCATGATGTATCCATTTAGGATGCCTTTTATAATCGTCAAAATTAAAATTTACACCTCTATCCGCTTCTTCACCTCCATTTTCTCGATGGAATACATTGAAATATCGCCGGCCTTACATCTTGCCACGTCCTCCTAGCTACCGGTTATACGCTACAGAAAGTTGTGGTACACGCCATATAGTATCCCTTTGGTAGGAATAAAAAGTGGATTCCTGGTGCTGTCATTTTGTATCCCTATATGTAGAGTATCACTATTTGGGATATCACAATCGAGAGATTGCCTGACGAAGATAGCATGAATCTCAGAAAATCCTATGGTCCACATTTACTGATTTTTTCTAAGACAAACTTTCCAGCCAAGCGAGCTCGCTTAGCGGCGGCTCGCACGTAAGAAAGCTGCACTGGAGTAGTGCAGCCAACTCGCACTGCAGCCAACTCGCACTACTCCAGTGCAGCTTTCTTACGTGCGAGAACAAACGCTTCCGTAGTAAATCTCCCGAAGTGTAGCATTAAGTATTTTTTCGCTCTCCTCTGAATAATGTAATACAAAATAGCCATAAACTTGGAGCTACAGAACGCCTCCGTTGCAAAATACAGTCCGATCAAGTCGCGCTGGGCAACCTATTTTAAAATTGCTTGAGGTGGCCTTCCATTTCTGCTTATTCATCTCATAACGGTCCCAAACGCCGCTAAATCACCAGTATTAGCAATCCATTATTCTTTTCATAATTGTAAGAATCAAGGTTTACACTTTCATCCGCTGGTCACCCCCGTTTCCTCGATGGAATATCGCTTGGCTTCCACCTTGATTAGTGGCATTATTGATCAGGTCCTCCTAGGTAATGGTAATATTATGGCGCAGAAGGTCGTCGCAGGAATACCCTTAGGAATATAAAGTGGGTGCTGTGTTGTTTCTGGCTTCTATGAAAATAGCATATATATTTTTATAATAGCATTTTCTTATATCTCAGAAAATTCTACGAATCGCATACACTGATTTAAGATAAACTTTCCAGCCAATCAAAAGTGCGGAAAAGCGCAACACGACGGACAGACAGACACAGACAATCATTTTATTATTTAAGATATACCAGTAGAGCGATGTCGCGCCGATGGACCACCGAATTAATCCTTGTTGAGCTGTCCCTTACAGCACTAAAGTGCTTCCTATCCCAGTAAAACAAGTCTAATTTTAGATTTCTTTGGACAATTAGGACATTTTTAGGACAGAAAATCCGACAATACCGTTCCTGGTCGCCGTTGAATACTGAAGCGCATGATCCCCTGAAAAATACCACTCTGGCCCACTTAAGAATCAACATTTCAGTTTTCCAGCCAAAAAATGTTCCAGTTGTTTTTGAGTGACATACCTCAAAGGAGAGGGTCGAGGTAGACAAGAGATAAAATAAAGCGATATACTGGATGGTGATTGGTCAGATTGGGCATCATAGAACGGCGATCATCTCTTCAATTTAATGACCTCGATGAGGTCATTAAAATAAAGAGCAGAAAAAGAGGTGATTTGCGGGTTCTGATTGGTCACATTTGGATGATGTGCAAAACCGATCCTCTCGCATGCAACACGATATTATCGCGTTAATTTTATCTCTTGTCTACCTCGACCCTCTCCAAAATAAACCTGCTCTATCGCGTGATATACTGTATTTCCTCCAACTGTACCCCACCCTGATTTACTCCCCCTCCTGAAATAGTGCTTCTATGCTAAAATCATTCTTAACACTGCCCCACCCCTAAAATAGTGCCCCACAAGACCATTGACTGGCAAACTCGGAGTCTATATCCAATCAAAGTTTTTCCGTCGCCGTTTCATTCCGCAAGTAGTCCACCAACTTGGGCTACTTGCGGAATGTCTCATCATTTGTCCACTTGGCAAGTGGATAAATGATGAGAAGCTTGATCAAGCGATAGCACTTGCTGCCTTGCATCTTGTTTCGACGAGGTTATTGTGAATTCTGGTCAAGTTTGCCGCTTTTGCGTCATTTGGTCAACTGCGCTCAAATCGCGCGCCTTCTTTCCATTGGTCCAAAATGGATTTTTTTTTGCAGCTGCAGCTCAAACAGCTACCTGCAGCCAGAAGCTCATTCGCTCCGAGACGGACAAGGCCGACGCCACCAAGAAGAGCGCAAGAGCACCAAGTGCACGTACGCCACAAGGCGCTCGACACCTCATCGTACGTCTGACTCGCACTCTTTCCTCGCTCTGTATAGCGCGGTGATCGGCATCCTCAGCTGCGTAGTTGGCTGCTAACTTGTGATTAACGGTATTAAGCTTGATCCCAGGAGACGTGACTTGAGGAAGACATCTCTGGGGACGACAATCAACGAAGCGCGAGATTAGACTCAGCAGTGACTGGTAAGGGAGCTGCACAGATGAACTGAGTAAGAACCTGCGCTCTTTTCTTTGAAAATTAACCGAGTCTCGTGTTGTATTTTGTTTCCTTACAGCTGCACTAGACTGCTTTATACACGAAATTTCTCGATGGTTTGCTAGCATTCGACACAAGCACAACGATTCCTGGACTACAGAATAGAACGTTGCCAGGCGTGGAAAAAGAAATCGGTATAGCGGGTTCGTAGGCAAATGGAATGGGGAGATTTTGTTGGATTTTGCTGCCGTTCATTATTGCGTTGCTTATTAGGACTATTATACTGTCGTAATTGATTGTGAGTGATGGAGGAAGCTGTTACAAACAACATGCTCACCAGAATACAGTTTTCCACTGCCTTTTCGGCTACTATTGTCTCGGGTACACGCGCCAAGAGCTCGCACACATTTACCACAAGGCAGTGAGGACGATTGGAAACTGAAGTACGGTTTATAAGAGCACTGGCACGTACGAGCGAGCTGACTCAAGTGCAGCACGCTCGTTCAGCGCGGCACATTGGCAATGGCTTTGCGAATTCTAATCTAAGCATCCTCTGGCTTACTTAGACGAAGCCCAAGTAGCATTTCAGCGTACCCATCAAATCAGTATTTCGAAGACATCCGTGTGGAGGTTAATTCATGTGTCTAGCCTTACCCGAAAAAGTCCTGGAGAGACGTGCGATGCACATCAAGGAGCAGGATGTCATTAGATTTGCCGAAGAGCTCAGCCACATCGACTGGTGGCATCGCAATCTTGTGTTCCTTGACGAAGTCTCTCTCGATAGCCGAGGTATGGTTCAAGAGCGAGGTCATTCGCTGAAAGGGCAGACAATCGGACTTTAAGCGGAAGCTCAGGGTGCTGGCGTTCATGGGCGTGGACGGTATTCTTGAGTATTATGATACTCAAGGAACGTTTGACCGTCGCGAGTCTGCTAAGCGCTGCAGTGATTTCGCATATTCTGAGCATGGCAAGGTGCGTCAGCACCCAGGGTCAAACTCCGCGTGGATTTTGGATGGCGCCTCGATTCATCATCATCCTGAAATAGTTCTCTTCCTTCGCAGCATTGGGATTGCGCCAATTGTTTTGCCGGTCTATTGCCCGTTCTTCAACCCCATCGAGTTCATGTTCGGCTTCATCAAGAAGTCGTTTCAACGGCACTACGTCGGTCGAGCGAAAACGATCTACTACCGTTTGTGGTGGAAACGTTCGAGCGTTTTGTAGGTTTTAATATGGCAAAGCCATTCAAGCACTGTGGCTGAAAAAAAAAACAAGGCTTCTTCGATCCAACTGGACCACTGTCAAAGGAGGCACGATATGCAGAGGCGCAAACGAGTGATGATGTTGAAGAGCACTTAGGATATTTGGAACGGCAACTTCCGAATTCGGATAGTTAAATCATAAATCAAACATTCCTGCATTCCTAAAGCTGGTGGTCAATGTCTTGCAGCTTTTTCGATTCTTGACAGAGGGTCCATCACGTCGGTAATAGCTAGAAGAGGATATCATCGAGGAAACCAACAAGTGTCTCTCTGCGCCCAATCAATACGCGCCGCTGAGTTTCCAGTCGCCGTCCAAAAGCCTCTAAGTCCTTTTTGAGATCTGCGTTATCTGCGATGGCTACATCCACGATATCAATTGCCACTCGTGTTGATTTTGATAGTCGATCCAAGTGCTGTTCGACTTGTCCATCAGCGGCGTGTAGCAGGCGCTCGATTCGTTCCGGTGAAGGATCCAGCACAGCAGTCTCCCAAGTCGATCGATTCAAGTTTCGCACGATATCGTTTGCCCACATTCGCCAAACCACGGTGCGGCCTTTATACGTTGCTCCCCAAACCTCTATCAGCCGCTCCACAACTTCTCGTAGTGATGCTTCTGCAGCAGCACCCGAGCGATCAGTGTGCTCTGGACGAATGCAAGCTTGCATGAACTCGTCAAGGGTTTTAGCGTTTGTGATGCTAAGACCGTACTCGTAGATCAGGAGGGTAACTGTTTCCCCCAGTAGAGAAACAACCCAGTGTGATGTAGCAATTCGCCTCGGCAGGATTCGCGCCGCGTCGCAGCATGGGTCAATACCCGTCGCCGTCGCCTTTCAAAAATTCGCCGGGACCGGTCCGACCAATCGGCACAAGTAGCGATGGCTACAGTGACGACGGGGTGTCAAGATGGTGTACACTACACAAGACGAAGGCATCGACTGGTCGCAGCCGTCGCGATTGGACGCACGGTAAGGTCCGGACTGATTTTACTTGAGTTTTGTAAATAGATGATCCTAGGGCAAAAGATTAGAAGATAGTATGGGCCTTTTGACCTATACAATACAGAGCTGAATTTTCCCTGAAGCACACAAGTGTTCAAGCGTCGAGGTAAGTACCTTACACTTAATAGCTTTACAGGGTATGCCTACCAGCGAACAGCGACCTTTTTGAAGTTAGCGTTCGTTTCTGGTAAGGCCAAGAGACTAGTACTGGGACTGTGTTTTGGTTATTCCCTATTTGAGAGAAAATCGGGTTTTGGATTCCCGATATTAGTGGTTTGAGTATTGGAAGTATACTCCTGACAACTTACTGCCTGAGTTAATCTCGGGCACCCCCGTAAAAGAGTCGAAAGAGACTAGGCAACCTTCCGCTGTTGGTGCCACGGGGTTAAAGATAGATAGATAGAGTGTGGTGAAGCGCTATCAGGATTTTCCAAGGATCGGGGATCGTAATGGATATCCGCAGTCAGCGTCGCGAACGTGATGCCTACCTAATACGATGGCGGGGAGGCCCGGAGGAGGGATCAGGACACCAGGGACCAAGATTCCCCGCACAAGCACAAGATCAGGCTGAGATCGTCCAGACGATCTTGCCGATCAGGGTAGCCATACAATCCGGAAGAAGGCCAAGAGATGAAGATCGAGTACCCGTGGCTCGAGCCCGACGGCAACGGGTTGAGATCGGGGCGAGGTCGGTAGGTCAGAGCAGAAAGTCTGCGATCAAGCTGAAGACTGGTGATCGGGGATGCGAAGGTCGACGATCGTCACGAAGACCGCCGATCGACATCAAGGTTGCCAGACTGGATCTAGATCCTCAGGGGAGATCAAGATCGCTCACCTGGATCAAGATCGTCGGGCAAGATCAAGATAATCGGGATCGTCGACCCCGATCAGAATGATCAAGATCGCCGATCTCGGCCAAGATCACCAATCAGCATCGAGATCGCCTGACTAGATCAAGATCGGCGATCTTGGTGAAGATCGCCAATCAGCATCGAGATCGGCGGCCAAGAGACAAAGTTGAAGATCGCAAGATCGGTCTCCCAATCGAGGATGGTGAGAGCCGATCTTATCCAAGGAGGAGACATAGGACGGCGCATGACGTATGGTAAAGATGGACAGGTAGTGGATACACTAAGGATAAACATCAATCAGACCGGAATTTACTTTGAAGTGCACAAGTGGCCTTCCCCGCACTCGAGACGTCTTAAAGACATATCGGCTCGTTACGAAATGTTAGAAGGTGGCTTAGGTAGGGGTTACTAGCGTCGTAGCGTAAGATCTTGGTTAATATATTAGCCGGATTTACCTACACTAGTGTTCCCTACTTAAGTGTACAAGTCCCTGATTATCCAGACTTTGGTGCTTGACTGGAGGTCAGATCAACGCTCAAGACTAAATATCCCGCTATTGGAAGCGGCAAGCAACCCGGAAAGGAGAGGAAGAACATTAAACACGCTTATATAGGCATTTCGGTGCCTAAATTAGGCAAAAGTCCCTAGATCAAGGCCGATCGTCACTAATCAGGCCGTATTTAGGACTTATCAACCGGGAGCAGAGCGAAGAAGTTCCGCGCTGCCCCATACATCCCACGTCCTGCCAGGACAGTCAAGTTTTCGCTTATCGGTCACCTTCGGACCCCTGACAGAGCAGATCCAGCCCGCCGACGGGTACACAAGGTGAGACTAAGTTTAGCCGATCACGGATCATCGGGGGACCCCCTCCGTTAGTCGGTGTCTGGGCGCAGTGTGAGTGGAGATCGGCCTCAACCAGATTTTGGCTAATCCCGCTACACCACAAGAGAGAGACGTGCAGGCGACGCTCGTGCCTGCTACGTTTGTGTGTGAGACCTACTTACGATAACGGTAATCGAGGGAAGCATCGGCTCAGGGTGCTGGGTCGGATTGGGTTCCTTCAGATCCGCCCATAAAATTCGCCGACCCTTGTGGAAGGCGTATTGTTATGTGAAGAGGCTATCTAGCGATAGATAGAAATCAGGGACTCCCTACATCACAACTGGTGCCGCGACCCGGGATCGGTGTAACTTTCTATTATTGTTACGTGTCGTAAGCAAATTCGAGCAAAAGACCCAAGTTTACTGAAGATGTCAAGAGAGTCGAAGTCTGCGGTACCAGTGACTCCGACGAAGGGCGGAGCGAACCGGATGACGGATCGGAGTGCGGCGACGGCGTCGACGCGAATGGCGACGATTGGGGGGGGGGGGCGTTCGGTGAGTTTCGAAGACTCGGATGACGACGGCTCGCGAGCGACTGACGAAGACTTGGGCTACGGTGATGACCGCGGGGAGTCGACACCTCCAACGGAGAAGAAGTCTAAGCCTCGCGAGGAGGCGGTGCTGTCGGCGGGAAACAGAGGGGCTGCGAAGCCTCTCTCGCGAATCCTAGCTGACGAACTTTCGGCTGTGGCGGGGCTGGATGCAGCTTACGACGATTGGGGAGACGAAGAGAAAGACGATGAACCGTCGACGAAGGCTGCACGTGACTCGGGGGCGCTTACTGTACGCTTTCCAGTCAATGGCGACACCCCAGCGGCCAACAAGGTCCTGGCGAGGTGTTACGAGAAGATGTTGACGAGTGACTGGATTCGGTTATTCAACCCTCGTCAAGTGCGCCAAGCGACCTGGAGTGACTTGCGCGATGAGTTATCCTACCCGGTGAACTCGCTAAGTATGACGCAGGTCGCGGATGACACGGTGTCGCTGTTGCGGGCGATGGGTATGGAGACCCGCAACTACCCGTCGCGTATGTCCCTGAAGGAGTGGACATTGTCTGAAGCAGGAGCCGACCTCCACAAGTGGAAGAAAAGGCTTCGTGCGACGTTCGGGGTGAAAGACCTCACGAAGGGAAGACAGACCGTAGCCAGGGCGACGGCTGAACCCGCCAATCTAGCGATGGTTCCGCTGCCGGACACACCGGCGAAGGGTAACGAAACCGACGCCTGCCGGGGCAATGTCTTCACCAAGGGTGAGGGCTCGCCGTACTTCCAGGACTCGCACATGGTGACACCACGTTCAGCCAGTCGTGCCCAACGTCTAGCCGTTGAAGATGACGACGAATGGTACGAAGGGAGGAGCCCGCGAAGATCGAGCAGGGCGTCGCGTCGACGTGGATCGCGAAGTCGGCGCGACGACGATTCATCTGACAGCGATAGCGATGCCTGGGACAAAGTCGACGAGGATCCACGGGAGGAGCTATCGCGACAGATGGACGCGTTGTGCGCCGCAAGTGTAGCAGACTCAGGCTCGAGGATCGAGCTGGCGTCGCATCGTCCACTGGATCGTATCAAGCTGTTTAATGGTTGTCGCAACAGGAGCGACAACTCGATGCAGTGGTTGACGACCTTCGTCTACGAGATGAAAGGAACTCGGACACCGCCGGACGAATGGCGCACGGCGTTCGAGTTGAGCTTGCGCGATGGCGCAATCCACTGGTTCCGACAACTACCGAAGAAAACTCATCGCAAGTGGAAGCTCCTATACAAGGAGTACCTTGACTACTATTGCTCGAGGTATAAGCAGCCCCTGGCTGCTCGCTACTATTCGGTGACGCGCGAACGCAAGGAGCACATCTGCGACTACCTCAACCGTCTTAATGGCTACGCGCGCAATGCTCGCCATCAGGTGGAGAAGGGTCAGCGTGATGCGAAGGACCACGTGGAGCACTTCCTTCTCACGTGCGGCGATGATCGACTCATGCGCGACCTAGGGCGACTGAGGCTGAGCAACATTCGTGAGCTGGAGGCGGTGCTAAACGACTTGCTCAAGGGCGAAGAGAGACTCGTCACCCGAGGTGCAATCCAGCAGTTTAGGTACGAAGGAGAGTCGTACAAGCGCAGCGATGGCCGCAGTCGAAGCGAAGGGCGGCCCGACCTAGACCGAGGAAGCCGACGCGAACAACGCGACTATGACCGTCGTGACCGGCGTGATTATGACCGTGGATATAGTCGCGACGACACACGTCGAGGTCCAAGGGTGACGTTTGCTGAAGCTGCCGAGAGCGACTGGGTAGCGATCCTAGGCCGACAGAGTTTGAGGTCGGACCGGCAGTCTGCACGTCGCGAGAGGTGGAGTGACAGTGAGAGCGCAGCGTCGAGCGACGAGAAGTCAACCTCGAGCTACAGCGAAGGCTACTCATCGTCAGATGACGACCAAGGCCGTCTGGCAGCTGCGAACGAGACTGAACGTCGGCACGCGGCCGAGGGAATTTATGCTCGCGCGAACCCTCGCCCGCGACGGTAAGACCACCAAGGACGAAGCTTTGACAAGGAGCGACGAGACTCAGGGCATGGTGACCACGACAGTCGTCGCAAACCCTTCGGCTCATGTGCTGCATGCGGTGGCAGGAATCATTCAGCCCACTACTGCAATTGGCGATGCAAATTGTGCAAGCAAGTTCACGACGCAGGCTAGTGCGAGCTGTACCGACACCTTCAAGGCTATGTCAAGTACGCCCGGGCGAAGAAGGACAAGTCCAACCTTCCGCCGGAGCTACGAACCCTCGTCGACGAAAGCCATTTAAACTACGTAGCCCGCCAACAATGACTGGGTTGGACCTGAACGGGCTACCACAGTTGACCAACACCTCGGTAGAGGCGAAGTTTTATCTTTGCCTTCGTCGGGAGTGATGAATGGCCGGATGTAACTTTGGAGAGCGTGAAAACGAAGGAAACTGGAGATTACAACGACGGAACCTTCGCCGATGGCGGAGGAAATGAAGATGACCACGACGATGTTAGGGGAAGATGCAGCGACGCCCAGGTAGCAACCGCGATGGTGAAGGAACGATCTGCGGAGCAACGTGCACCCAAGGCGATGACGGTACTCGCTGGCGATCCATGGGGTGGTGGTCGTTGCAGCGCTATGACCAGCGCGTGCGGAAGCGTGCGATGGTCGGAGGCACTATTGACGACGAGCCAACGACGATCCTGTTCGACACATGGGCGAATGTCAGCGTCGTCTCGGAAAGCTTCGCGAAGAAGCTTCGGCTACGATCGATTACCAACCCCGGGCGAACGATAGATGTCCAAGGTATTGGCAAGGGCTCGTTATCGACGAAGCTTAGAGTTGCAGTGAAAGTGACTCTAGTGCAACGACTTGTCTACGAGTTCGAAATGTGGGTGCTTCCGCGTAACGCAGGAGTCGTCGTGGTCATCGGTATGGACTTCATGACCCCCGCTGGAGTTCGCCTCGACCTTTATCGGTCTACGGCGATTCTTCCAGGAGAGATGATGTTGTCCCTGCTGAAGTCGAAGAAGTTGGAGAGAATCCTGTGGGACGACGCGAAGTCGCCGGCCGAGCCACAGAGGTAATGGACATTGCGGCTCATGAGAGCGATGACTTTCGCTTCCAAAGGGATCGACCATCGACAGAAACACACCAGTTGTGGGTGCGACGAACAGCGAAGCTAATCCCGACTCTGCTGAAGAATCGTCGTGGCGAGCCTGCGAGGGTTCGATTGACCAACATCACGGACAAGCACGCGACGTGTGACGCTTTCACTACCTTTGTAGTATGGGTTCCGCGCGGTGATTTACCCCGTTGCGACGGCTACGTGTTACACACGTCGCAGCGGTATCGAGACTGGCAGGTCTTAGCTTACACTGGAGCTCGAGACCCAGTACAGCTGGAGCTAGAGCGGGAGAACTACGAACGCTGGTTAGCCACCCCACCGTCGCCAGTTGAACGACCACAGTATGCGACTCCTCCGGGTCACTTGCGAAGACCGGGCGATGGCTCGAAGTCAACTGGGCCGCAAGCGGAGTACCACGGCGAAGACAGTTCGTTCGACTACGACGACGAGAGCGCGACTATGGCGACAGGCCGGCAGATACCAAGCGCCAGGCTTGCAATGTCGAGTAATGTGCAAAGCGACCCACCAATGGGCCGTGAAAGTGCCGGGGCCATCGGCGAAGCCCCGACTGACCACTGCGACACTGGCATTGACAAGATCGACGACAACTCGTATGGACCAGGGGTGACGGAAAAGGAAGCTGTTAAAACGCGATGATGCCGTCGCCAGCGGGTGACGATGATCCACGCAATCGCCCAAAAGTGCCGGTGACAACGACGAAGGCCGACGGTGAGTTAGACGCCGTAGCAGCTCTGGAAGCGGCTTATGTTTTCTCGATCGCAGTTATGACTGCTGAGGGGGATGACTAAACGGAGGGAGTCGACGGTGTTTACGAACACCCGACGGATGATGCGGGACTCGCGGACTCTGCTCGGGAGCTTTCGCTCCTCCCCGACCTGACTGAAGCATCGCCAACGACGATAGATTACTCCTCGCCCAACATGGTGAACGATGAGCATACCGGCGATGGCTACACTCGCCTGGTGTCAACGTTGCGGAATCACGAAGGGATTTTGTTGGCGAGCGGAAATGCTCTACCGCCGCCGGCGTATGGAGTAGTTTGCGATATCGACACCGACGGACATCAACCTATCAAGCAGAAGGCGCGTCGAGTTCCTCTTCGGTTCCTACGGAAGCTATATGAGCTACTGAAAGGACTGCTCGAGGCTGGGCTGATCGCTGTTTCGGACAGTCCGTGGGCGTCGCCGATAGTGATCATGATGAAGAAAAACGGTAAAGACATTCGCCTGTGCATTGACTACAAGCGCGTGAAGCCATCACTGCGATCATGGAGTACGCGACACCGATTGTGGACGATCTGCTAACCGAGTTGGACGGCTACCTTCGGTTCTGTTCACTCGATGCCGCCAGTCTATTTTGAGCGGTGATGATGACGATGCGTGCAAGGAAGGTATCAGCCTTCGTATGGGATTGGGGCACTTCGAATGGCTTCGGATGCCTTTCGTGCTTAAGAATGCGCCGTTGATTTACCAGCAAATGATCGGCAATGCCCTGTGGGGGTTCGTACAGCCAAAAATTGGCTGGAAGCGGTTCGCCGAGCGCATGGGTGCAGCCGAGTTACAGTCCTCCGCTAGACGTCGCCACAAGCATGAACAGATTCACTCTGCGATGGAGAACGTGGACCCGACAAAGACGAAGTTTATCGTAGACCGCGAATCTTTTAGTAGAGCAGACCCCCTCGTCCAGCTGGTAAACAGCCCCGACGCGGATATGCTCGCTCACGAATGGAGAACCGGACAAGTCTACGTTGGTACCGGTATTTGAACGTCGCTCATTCGTGGATGATATTGCTTCGGTGGCGACACCTTCGAGCGCTGCTTGGTGACGCTAGATCGGCTGCTGTCGCGCTTTGAGGAGTGTCGAATAAGTGTCAGCTTTACGAAGAGTCTTTGTATCAAGTCGAGAGTGGATTTTCTGTCGGATGAAGTGTGTGGTGTAGTAAATCCCACGTGAATTCTAGCTACTAGTGTAGTTTGGATGTTCCCACAACAATACGTCAGCTAGGATAGCTAACGATCGTTCGTGCGGACCTGAAGACCTCAGTTCTGCCCTGCGCCGGGACAGACTGGACCTTGCAAACTACTTATATAGGCCAACCAGTGAAAATAAGAACACGCTACTAGGACGAGCAAAGCTAGCAGGTTTATGAATCCTCGTGGTCCCAGCAGCGAAAGGGTACCAGGCACAGTTAAGCCTTTTACGAGGGCACCGAGTGTTCAACATTCGGTTGGAAGAATATATAGGAGGCAATACAAGCACTCCTAACCGTGCAAATAGGCAAGATAAAGCCGTCACGTCAACCTTCCGATATATAATCGGCCAATACACACACAGTCTCCTGGCCTTGCCGGATGAACCCTCGCTAGTAAGCTTCGAGTCCACCGACAGGCATAACACACTCAAACAAGCTTGACCAGACGCTTACCTTGAAGCCGGACCTCGCTCTGTGTGCTTGAGTGGAAATTCTGTTCTGTATTTGTGTTGCCTTTTCGGGCCATGTCCTGATCCTAATCATGTATACTAATATCAAGTGAGCTACGATCCGTTATGGACCCTCTTGCATGCCAAGCGACGTTCCCACCGTCGCATGTGCCTCTTCATCCTCCAACGTCCCTTCCCAGGCCGCAACCGAGCATTCAAAAGGTCGTGGAGACTTCCACAAACTCACTCCAACCGCCACCGAGTCTTCGTACCATGGCTGGTCAGTTCGTGGCCGCTGAATGTGAATCCGGCCAGCCCCATTATTAATAAAAAGGGCAGCCTGGGTTCAGTGACATCTTGACCGCTAACAGGGCTCAACGAAGACTCGTTGAAGACTCGGTAGTGATGTGGTGTAGCGGGATGAGTAAAATCTGCGAGATTGCTGGATCCAACTTCCCACCAGTACCCAGACACCGACTAACGGAGGGGGTCCCCCGATGATCCGTGATCTGCCGAACTTTTCTCACCTTGTGTACCCGTCGGTAGGGCGGGATCTTGCTCCTCTGGTAACTGCAGAGGTGTTCAAGGGGTAGAAGCTTGAATGTCTTGGCGAGACGTGGTGATTTGGTGGAGTAGTAGTGGAAGATCTTCACTCTACGTCCGATGTAGGGTCCAGATCACAAGCGAGTCTTTCGAGCTTGTAAGATCTGGCGGTCTTGATCTGAGATCCGACCGTAGGGTTACCTTGCGGGTGTGTTCCCTTGTCTTTAAGCTCCTTTTCGTCGAACTTGCCGCTTCCTATAGCGGGATCTTGAGAGTTGAGAGGCGATAGGTATACCCAGCCAAGTAGTAAATCTGGTTAACCTTAGATCTGCACTCGTAGGATAAGTTCACTAGGTGGTATGATCTGGCCAATCTATTATCCAGGTATCATAACCTCTAGATCTACTATATCCAACCTTCTATTATCCCGTACGGCCAAAGTAATCCGGTTTCTTGGGAGCAGGAAGGCACTTGTGAAGTACAATGCAAATTTGTCTCTGATTTAAAGGTTAAGCCTATACCAGCCTGGATCTCTATCTCCTCTGTCCTTTACTCGTCAAATCGTTTGCCAGGCCTGGCTACTTGTCCTTTCTCACCTTGGTCCATCTCCCCAGCTGTATCCACACCTAATTTCCCCAGATCCGTGGCGCAATCATCATATTGTGGCCAATCAAGGATCTACCCCCAATCGGGAATACCTCCGATCAGAAATATTTCTGGATCTTGGTTTCGGGTCCCGGGCTTAGATCGCCCAGATATCCATCTTACTCACTCGGATCTCGGGTCTCACGATATCCAGATCTCGGCCCTTGCGGTCTTCCACTTGGGTCCTAGTCAACTTCGTCGCTTCCAGTCCGAATGGATATGACTTCTGCCCCGATCCTTCATCTCCGGATCCAGATCTTCATACTCGGATCGGCCTAGTCATTGATCCGGATTAATGGCCAACTGTCGCTTCCCATCTTCTCATTTTTTCGAAAAGTGCTTCACCACAGCCGCCTCCTGCGCTCAGTTGTCGCCGTCCAACGGTGTCACTGTGCGCACCCATCATCGTTCTCACTTCCTCATTTGAGTGCCCAGGCTCACTCCCCATGGTACCACCCAAGCGTACCGGCCGAAGTGACGGGGAGTCGCCTTCCGTTCCGGCTTCTTCTGGTCCGTCCTCGTCTCCGCCTGCCTCGGTGGAGGATCTACGTTCTGTCGTCCGGGCGCTCTCCAATCAGGTTAACACCTTGACGGCAGAGCTACACACAGCGACTTCTGCCCGGGATCTTGCTCGGGATGCTGCACTCAGCAAGCGGTCGTCGCCGGCGAGGCCCTCGACCACCGACGCCCAGATCCGCAATCTCCGGCAGCAGATCCACGACCAAGCGATGGAGATCCAAGGCTGGGGACATTGGAGAGATTCCAAAAATAGAGATCTGCGTCGCCAGGTCGACGATCAGGCATTGGAGCTACGCGATCTGGAGCGGCGTCTGCGGCGGACGTCGGACCTACGGGATCGGCTACGAGATTCCATCGACCATCTTTCCGTGAAGTCCAAGAGGCCGGATTTGAGATCGAGGGACGCCAGTCGCGAATCCACGAACTAGAGAGGGAGTTGGATTCTGCTACCTACACCACCCAAGCGTCTGAAGGGAGCTTGGAGCGGATCCGCGACGAGTTACGCGCGACTCAGGAGGAAGTCGTTACACAGGACTATGTCAGCAGATTCGGAGGCGGATCGTCGCATGGATTCGTGCACAGTGATTTTCCTAGCCCCATCCTGGACCAACACCGTCCGATCTTAAATCTCCGCGACGTACGCAGGCCGGATCCGGGTTGACGCCCGACCAACCAGAGGTTGCCCGTTTGACCAAGGAACTTCAGAAGATTCAACATTCAGCGTCGAAGGTGACCACCGAGCGTGATCTTGCGCCGAGCAAGCACACTAAGGTACCTGACGAGCTCAAGAGGTTGCGAGATCGGATCCAAGTCGTTGAGACTGAAGGTGATAACCCAGCTGTCTCCTGAGGAAAAGCCACTCGTCAGCATACGGAACTGGAAGTCTCGATCCGCAAGCTAAGTACGTAGCCCCATCTCCATCCCGGTATCGTAGATCTCGAACTCACTCGTCTTTCTGATATAGATGATCAGCTCAAACAGCTCAGACGGCCTCGGGTCAGTTACAAAAGCAGTTGACCGAGATCCAGAAGCGTCATGACGAGTTAATCTGGGATCATAAACGCACTCATCACCAACGGGACGCAGCTCTTCTCTGACTGGCGCAAGTCGCTGTTGCTGCCACAGAGCCGATTCCAGTACAGGGCGTACCGAATCTGGCGCTGGATCTAGCAGCCGTTGCTAAATCGGGCGTTCACATAGCAACGTCGGTGACGCCCCCTTCCAATCAGGCTAAATCCTCCGGGTCAGCAGCTTCCGGCGCTTCTTCTTCAGCTGCGTCGGATCTATCTTCGGCCCCAGCTCGAGTGTCTAAATCTTCTGGGAGTTTACGTCTTGATTTGACCTCTGTCTCAAGTGCTGGACCTCCAGCTAGGATCTCAGATTCGACGAAGCCAGATCCTGATCTGGCCTCGTCCAAGCGTCTGCGAAGCAGATCTCCATCTCCCGCCTCAGGTCCTCAGCGTCCGCCGAAGCAGCTGCGTCCACTCTCCTCCAGTCCCCGCAGTGGTGGAGATGCCATTCCAGCAGGTCTTTCGCCTGGCGAAATCGACGATGGCAGAGGTGCAGACGGCCATGAGGATCCGGATCCTACCGACACCGCTCCGGCTCAATCTCAATCCCCGGTCTCCAAATCTAAAAGTAGAGGCGTCAAATCCAAAGTCAAGGCTAAAAGGGCCCTTGCGTCGAGCGACCTATTCAGCAGCTCCGAGGACAGCGAGGAGGATGAGGATCCCAAGGACGATCCCAAATCGGGGCTCAAATTCCAGGCCAAGGCCAGGGTTCACGGCAAGACCATGGAGGATGTCTTCGGTAGCTCGGATGATGACGACGACGATGACGGGCCCCCTGAAGATCCTGTGGATGCCCAGATTGCGGACGAATTGTTGGAAGAAGACACTCGACGTGCTCTTGCCCAGTCTCGATCGGCGGCCCGACGTCGTGCTCACTCCGCTCCAGTTCGCCATTCGGCTGGATCTGGGGTCAACGGATCTGGGATTTCGGCGGCAGATCAAGCTGCGGTCGACCTCAGCCAATCGAATCCGACTTCTCCTGCTGGGTTCATTTCTACTGGATCTGCCTCTGGATCGACACGTTCTCCGGCAACTCCGGCCAGATCCGGTTCAGCGGCTGGAGGATCCACATTGTGAGCAGACGTGTCAGACATGTTGCCTGAGCAACCGTTCGGTCCCGATGACGCATTCATACCTGGGCGATCCAGAGCACGAACTCTTACTATCACTGAAATTGCCCCCTGGGCCGCGGAGAAACTAAATCGCGTGGCCATCATCTCTATGAAGGTCACTCTCTTGTTTCCAGATCTGCCACTGCGGCCAGGTTGGCTCTTTCCTCATGATGCTGTGGAGATCCCGATGACTGAGTACCGTGATGATCTCATCGACCAGCCCAACATCGAAGCTCTCCGAGCAGCAAAACCTTGGAAAGCATTGGCGAATCCAAATAGGACAATCAGTTTTCACGAAGCACCCACAGGTTTCCAATTTCCAAGGACAAACTGCGAGATCTGCCGTGGATGGCTTCATTCAACAAGCAGCGGAGCAACCGTCATAGTCACGCTGGATCGATGTGGCAAAGTGTTCTCTTAGTCTTGATCCACGCGACGCAAGAAGGTTGGTGTGATTTGGACATCCTCCTGGACTTCTTCTTCCTCCACCTACCGACGCGTGGCGACAAAGTGGTCTGGTATCCCGGATCCGAGACCCGCAAGGCCAATCTGGCGGACCCCAACCTCAATCGCCCTGTACCAACCGCTCTGCTAGAGGCTTTACGAGAAACCGACGCGGCGGAGCCACGGCGCAATCAATATCGGGATGATTTGGCCCGCCATCTTGCCAATCAAGTCCATCGCCTGACCGGCAAGCTTTCCAACGTCAGAGTCGCTGGATCTGGCGGAACCGCCACTGGCACTTTGTGACCCGAGCTCTCCACATGTTCAAGATGCAGGATCGCGCTTCAGCCATTCGGATCGGTTCCAACCACTCTTCTCTTCGTCAGATCTCAGCCGCAGTAGTAACTTGTGACAGCATAGCGTGGGCAGATCTCGTCAACTCATCGTTTAATCTCTTTAAACCACGTACTTTCCAGATCCTTCTTTGACATTAATAGATCCGGGATCTGATCGTGACACTGTCCGTCGTCTCGGGATCTAGAGTCTTCGCCTCCAGATTTGAGTCTCTCCGTCTCGGATCTTGCATATCCTATTCTCGATCTTGCATGTACACATCACTTGAATGCATGAACATCAATGCCCGTCCTCCGATCCACAACCTCCTTGTGAATCCTTCCACATATTCTCCACTAGTGTGACCAACTCACACAAGTAGACCCCCTAGGGCTATTCTTCGTGGGATTGCATCACGCCAAACCGATTCCGGTTCGTGTAATCCCGCAAGAACTCATGTAGCAATGCTCCACAGTTCAGATCTGCCTCATCCACCTAGCTTGGTTCGTCATATCCACGCCAGTGGACTAGAAATTCGCGATAGATCCGACCATATCGAGTTCGCTTGCCAGACCGCATATCTGCGATCTTCTCCACTTCGAACTCGTCGGATCCAAGATCTGGGTTTCGGCTATCTGCAGGTAGCAGGATCTCGTCGAAATCTACGCGATCCCGTTCATCTACGGTCAGCCGGATCTTGGGCCGATCTGGGTACTCCTTCACCAGCTTTAGCTAGGACACATACACGATCAGGAATAGATGGTAGTCAGTTCCACGGATCTCGAGTTTCACTGCATGTTCGTCGATCTTGTCCGCTACTCGGAATGGTCCATGCCACAGGTGAGCTAATTTACGAGCGTAGCCCTCCTTCACCCGATCCAGGTATAACCACACCTGAGATCCGGCCAGGATCTGGTGGGGTCGAGCCTCATCGTTGTGTCGTTCAGCCCGATCTGCGATCGCCTCCTGTAATCGGCGGTGGACCTGGGATCTGGCTTGCTGGTAGTGCTTCTGGATCTGGTATCTCCACCGTCTCGGATCTCGATCTCGCCTCTTGGTGCTGCCTACAGGAATAGCAGCTTCAAGAGTGGATTTGGGATCCCATCCGTGAACCAGATAAAAAGGGGTATCGCCTCGGATCCGTATAAGCATTAGTCTCACTTAAAAATGCAAAAAATAATAAACGTGTCGAATAAAATGCAAGTAAAAAATGCACCTGTTGTACCTAACCAATAAGCAAAATGACCTGTTTCACTAAAACTAGCAAAAGCTACTTCTAATATTAAATCTTTAGAATAAAATCCTGTTAAAAAAGGAAAACCCATTAAAGATAATGAACCTATTACAAACCCGTATCTTGGGCCGTGTTAATTGCGAACGTAAGCCGCTCTGCGTACTCGCCCCAATCTCGCTGATCGAGATCCCGAACGTACATCTTGAGCGCTCTCGTAATCGTCTGAACCATGCGTTCCGCAGATCCGTTAGCTTGAGGCCGGTATGCCATCGTGGCTCTCTGTCTCTGTCTCTGATTTAAAGGTTAAGCCTATACCAGCCTGGATCTCTATCTCCTCTGTCCTTTACTCGTCAAATCGTTTGCCAGGCCTGGCTACTTGTCCTTTCTCACCTTGGTCCATCTCCCCAGCTGTATCCACACATGACTTCTCTGGATCCGTGATACAATCATCGTATCGTGGCCGATCATGGATCTACCCCCGATCAGAAATACCTCCGATCAGAAATATTTCTGGATCTTGGTTTCGGGTCCCGGGCTTAGATCGCCCAGATATCCATCTTACTCACTCGGATCTCGGGTCTCACGATATCCAGATCTCGGGTCTTCCGCTTGGGTCCTAGTTAGTCTCGTCGCCTCCCGTCCAAATCGTTATAGCTTCTGCCCCGATCCGTCATCCCCGGATCCAGATCCTTGTACTCGGATCGACCATGTCATTAATCTCGAATAGTGCCCAGCTGTCACTTCCCATCATCTCATTTCTCGAAAAGCACTTCACCACAGCCGCCTCCTGCGTTCAATTGTCACCGCCCAACGGTGTCACTGCGCGCACCCGTCCAGTTCCCGCTTTCCTTATTGACTCCTCCGTTGCATACGTCATGGCTCCACCCGAACGCGCCGGTCAAGGACGTGGTAAGACGCCCTCAACACCGACATTTCCAGATCTGCCTACGTCACCGCCGTGGATAGCTCCCACAACACCGACATCTCCAGATCTGCCTACGTCACCGCCGTGGATGGCTCCTACAACACCGACAACTCCAGATCTGCCTACGTCACCGCTATGGATATATACAGTCAACAAGCAGCGGAGCAACCGTCATAGTCACGCTGGATGTGGCAAAGTGTTCACATAGTCTTGATCCACGCGACGCAGGAAGGTTGGTGTGATTTGGACATCCTCCTGGACTTCTTCTTCCTCCACCTACCGACGCGTGGCGACAAAGTGGTCTGGTATCCCGGATCCGAGACCCGCAAGGCCAATCTGGCGGACCCCAACCTCAATCGCCCTGTACCAACCGCTCTGCTAGAGGCTTTACGAGAAACCGACGCGGCGGAGCCACGGCGCAATCAATATCGGGATGATTTGGCCCGCCATCTTGCCAATCAAGTCCATCGCCTGACCGGCAAGCTTTCCAACGTCAGAGTCGCTGGATCTGGCGGAACCGCCACTGGCACTTTGTGACCCGAGCTCTCCACATGTTCAAGATGCAGGATCGCGCTTCAGCCATTCGGATCGGTTCCAACCACTCTTCTCTTCGTCAGATCTCAGCCGCAGTAGTAACTTGTGACAGCATAGCGTGGGCAGATCTCGTCAACTCATCGTTTAATCTCTTTAAACCACGTACTTTCCAGATCCTTCTTTGACATTAATAGATCCGGGATCTGATCGTGACACTGTCCGTCGTCTCGGGATCTAGAGTCTTCGCCTCCAGATTTGAGTCTCTCCGTCTCGGATCTTGCATATCCTATTCTCGATCTTGCATGTACACATCACTTGAATGCATGAACATCAATGCCCGTCCTCCGATCCACAACCTCCTTGTGAATCCTTCCACATATTCTCCACTAGTGTGACCAACTCACACAAGTAGACCCCCTAGGGCTATTCTTCGTGGGATTGCATCACGCCAAACCGATTCCGGTTCGTGTAATCCCGCAAGAACTCATGTAGCAATGCTCCACAGTTCAGATCTGCCTCATCCACCTAGCTTGGTTCGTCATATCCACGCCAGTGGACTAGAAATTCGCGATAGATCCGACCATATCGAGTTCGCTTGCCAGACCGCATATCTGCGATCTTCTCCACTTCGAACTCGTCGGATCCAAGATCTGGGTTTCGGCTATCTGCAGGTAGCAGGATCTCGTCGAAATCTACGCGATCCCGTTCATCTACGGTCAGCCGGATCTTGGGCCGATCTGGGTACTCCTTCACCAGCTTTAGCTAGGACACATACACGATCAGGAATAGATGGTAGTCAGTTCCACGGATCTCGAGTTTCACTGCATGTTCGTCGATCTTGTCCGCTACTCGGAATGGTCCATGCCACAGGTGAGCTAATTTACGAGCGTAGCCCTCCTTCACCCGATCCAGGTATAACCACACCTGAGATCCGGCCAGGATCTGGTGGGGTCGAGCCTCATCGTTGTGTCGTTCAGCCCGATCTGCGATCGCCTCCTGTAATCGGCGGTGGACCTGGGATCTGGCTTGCTGGTAGTGCTTCTGGATCTGGTATCTCCACCGTCTCGGATCTCGATCTCGCCTCTTGGTGCTGCCTACAGGAATAGCAGCTTCAAGAGTGGATTTGGGATCCCATCCGTGAACCAGATAAAAAGGGGTATCGCCTCGGATCCGTATAAGCATTAGTCTCACTTAAAAATGCAAAAAATAGTAAACGTGTCGAATAAAATGCAAGTAAAAAATGCACCTATTGTACCTAACCAATAAGCAAAATGACCTGTTTCACTAAAACTAGCAAAAGCTACTTCTAATATTAAATCTTTAGAATAAAATCCTGTTAAAAAAGGAAAACCCATTAAAGATAATGAACCTATTACAAACCCGTATCTTGGGCCGTGTTAATTGCGAACGTAAGCCGCTCTGCATACTCGTCCCAATCTCGCTGATCGAGATCCCGAACGTACATCTTGAGCGCTCTCGTAATCGTCTGAACCATGCGTTCCGCAGATCCGTTAGCTTGAGGCCGGTATGTCATCGTGGCTCTCTGTCTCTGTCTCTGATTTAAAGGTTAAGCCTATACCAGCCTGGATCTCTATCTCCTCTGTCCTTTACTCGTCAAATCGTTTGCCAGGCCTGGCTACTTGTCCTTTCTCACCTTGGTCCATCTCCCCAGCTGTATCCACACATGACTTCTCTGGATCCGTGATACAATCATCGTATCGTGGCCGATCATGGATCTACCCCCGATCAGAAATACCTCCGATCAGAAATATTTCTGGATCTTGGTTTCGGGTCCCGGGCTTAGATCGCCCAGATATCCATCTTACTCACTCGGATCTCGGGTCTCACGATATCCAGATCTCGGGTCTTCCGCTTGGGTCCTAGTTAGTCTCGTCGCCTCCCGTCCAAATCGTTATAGCTTCTGCCCCGATCCGTCATCCCCGGATCCAGATCCTTGTACTCGGATCGACCATGTCATTAATCTCGAATAGTGCCCAGCTGTCACTTCCCATCATCTCATTTCTCGAAAAGCACTTCACCACAGCCGCCTCCTGCGTTCAATTGTCACCGCCCAACGGTGTCACTGCGCGCACCCGTCCAGTTCCCGCTTTCCTTATTGACTCCTCCGTTGCATACGTCATGGCTCCACCCGAACGCGCCGGTCAAGGACGTGGTAAGACGCCCTCAACACCGACATTTCCAGATCTGCCTACGTCACCGCCGTGGATAGCTCCCACAACACCGACATCTCCAGATCTGCCTACGTCACCGCCGTGGATGGCTCCTACAACACCGACAACTCCAGATCTGCCTACGTCACCGCTATGGATATATACAGTCAACAAGCAGCGGAGCAACCGTCATAGTCACGCTGGATCGATGTGGCAAAGTGTTCACATAGTCTTGATCCACGCGACGCAGGAAGGTTGGTGTGATTTGGACATCCTCCTGGACTTCTTCTTCCTCCACCTACCGACGCGTGGCGACAAAGTGGTCTGGTATCCCGGATCCGAGACCCGCAAGGCCAATCTGGCGGACCCCAACCTCAATCGCCCTGTACCAACCGCTCTGCTAGAGGCTTTACGAGAAACCGACGCGGCGGAGCCACGGCGCAATCAATATCGGGATGATTTGGCCCGCCATCTTGCCAATCAAGTCCATCGCCTGACCGGCAAGCTTTCCAACGTCAGAGTCGCTGGATCTGGCGGAACCGCCACTGGCACTTTGTGACCCGAGCTCTCCACATGTTCAAGATGCAGGATCGCGCTTCAGCCATTCGGATCGGTTCCAACCACTCTTCTCTTCGTCAGATCTCAGCCGCAGTAGTAACTTGTGACAGCATAGCGTGGGCAGATCTCGTCAACTCATCGTTTAATCTCTTTAAACCACGTACTTTCCAGATCCTTCTTTGACATTAATAGATCCGGGATCTGATCGTGACACTGTCCGTCGTCTCGGGATCTAGAGTCTTCGCCTCCAGATTTGAGTCTCTCCGTCTCGGATCTTGCATATCCTATTCTCGATCTTGCATGTACACATCACTTGAATGCATGAACATCAATGCCCGTCCTCCGATCCACAACCTCCTTGTGAATCCTTCCACATATTCTCCACTAGTGTGACCAACTCACACAAGTAGACCCCCTAGGGCTATTCTTCGTGGGATTGCATCACGCCAAACCGATTCCGGTTCGTGTAATCCCGCAAGAACTCATGTAGCAATGCTCCACAGTTCAGATCTGCCTCATCCACCTAGCTTGGTTCGTCATATCCACGCCAGTGGACTAGAAATTCGCGATAGATCCGACCATATCGAGTTCGCTTGCCAGACCGCATATCTGCGATCTTCTCCACTTCGAACTCGTCGGATCCAAGATCTGGGTTTCGGCTATCTGCAGGTAGCAGGATCTCGTCGAAATCTACGCGATCCCGTTCATCTACGGTCAGCCGGATCTTGGGCCGATCTGGGTACTCCTTCACCAGCTTTAGCTAGGACACATACACGATCAGGAATAGATGGTAGTCAGTTCCACGGATCTCGAGTTTCACTGCATGTTCGTCGATCTTGTCCGCTACTCGGAATGGTCCATGCCACAGGTGAGCTAATTTACGAGCGTAGCCCTCCTTCACCCGATCCAGGTATAACCACACCTGAGATCCGGCCAGGATCTGGTGGGGTCGAGCCTCATCGTTGTGTCGTTCAGCCCGATCTGCGATCGCCTCCTGTAATCGGCGGTGGACCTGGGATCTGGCTTGCTGGTAGTGCTTCTGGATCTGGTATCTCCACCGTCTCGGATCTCGATCTCGCCTCTTGGTGCTGCCTACAGGAATAGCAGCTTCAAGAGTGGATTTGGGATCCCATCCGTGAACCAGATAAAAAGGGGTATCGCCTCGGATCCGTATAAGCATTAGTCTCACTTAAAAATGCAAAAAATAGTAAACGTGTCGAATAAAATGCAAGTAAAAAATGCACCTATTGTACCTAACCAATAAGCAAAATGACCTGTTTCACTAAAACTAGCAAAAGCTACTTCTAATATTAAATCTTTAGAATAAAATCCTGTTAAAAAAGGAAAACCCATTAAAGATAATGAACCTATTACAAACCCGTATCTTGGGCCGTGTTAATTGCGAACGTAAGCCGCTCTGCGTACTCGTCCCAATCTCGCTGATCGAGATCCCGAACGTACATCTTGAGCGCTCTCGTAATCGTCTGAACCATGCGTTCCGCAGATCCGTTAGCTTGAGGCCGGTATGCCATCGTGGCTCTCTGTCTCTGCCCCAAGATCTTGTTAAACGCGCGAAAGAAATCCGACATAAAACCTGGTTCACGATCATGCCGGATCTTCTCACTGGCATCAAATCTGCGAAAGACACACTCCTCATACGATTCGGCGATGGTCTGGGCCGTTCTGGACGCACTTGCCTTTGCGATCACATATCCCGTGAACAGATCCACCCATATCAGCAACTCCGTGTTGCCCTTGTAGGATTTAGGTAGTGAAGGGATATGATCCATGGCTAGATCTGGAACGGGTAGGTCGCTTGGATGTTCCCCAGCGATTCGCCCGAGACCGTAGGCCTACCTTTGCCCGTCTCGCAATCCACACATTCACCAACATAACGTTGCACACTCTTGTACAGTCCTCTCCAGTGAAACCGATCTCGGATCCGCTGATAAGTACGACCAATACCTTGATGTCCACCCTCCAAGCTGGCATGATAGTGATGTAAGATGTCTTGATGTAGAGCTTCCGGCATCACCAATCGCATCAATCCATCGCGATCTTCATCGGTCCGCTTAGTGGGAGGACAATAGAAGAGTAGATCGTTCAGATCCACCTCGTAGTCGGCAGCAATGAGACTAAAAGATTTGGCCTCTTCTCGACTAATCTCCTACACATCTCCCATTAGGTATCTCTTCAAGTTCGAGATCCACGCCTCCTCATCTTGCGCCTTCCGGATCCGATCTATCCGAAGCCCTCTCACATACTCTTCCTGCAAGATCCGGGGTGTGGACGTTGTCCTAGCTCTAGATCGGGTGGCCACAGCTGAGATCTGCGCGACTTGGCCCTCAGATCGCGCCACGATAACCTCTCCCAATCGATTTAGCGTGACGAGATCTCGGTAGTCGGATTCCTCCTCAACTTCGATCCCACATTGGCTTTGCAATGCCGCACTCGCTAGGCTGTCTGCACTGGCGTTCCAATCTCTCTTGACATGTACCAAATCATGATCTGTCCATTGTTGAAGCCGATTCAGTATCTTTTGCCTCAGCAACGTCAATCCCGGTGCCTTGCAGTCGATCTCTCCTCGTACCTGCCGGATCACCAGATTTGAATCGCCACAAATCACCAATCTCTTCGGACCGGCCTCGATTAACAGATCCAGACCTAACAGCAGCCCATGGTATTCGGCTTCATTGACTGTGAGTCCTTCGGCGTACGCAGATGGGGCTTTCACCACCGTCCATTCGGGTAATTCCCACAGGACCGCACTGTAGGCGCCCCCCCCCCCCCACGTTTCACACGTGCGGATCCATCAAAACTCACCACATATAGATCTTCGTCGGGTTGTACCGTCGGGATCGGAGCCTGGATCTGGCGTCGGGGTTCCTTCTTGGGCGCGATCTGAATTAGCAATTCGTCCATCTTGGATCGGGGCGTGATGCTTGCGGCGAAAGTTCCCAGGATCTCGTCTTCTCCCTTTGAACACTTCACGATTTCCAACGTCCATGGCGAGAGCAGAGCGGCCCACTGACCCAGGCGTCCTTGGAGGCCGGCTGATTTGAAAAGCCAGGCCAACGTAGAGTGCCGGGTCAGGATCCTGATATATCGTCCCACGAGCAAGTTGTAGTTTAGATCCAAGACTCGCAGAAGGGCGAAGATCTCCTTCTCCACCACACCATAGTTGGGCTCGTTAGATTTGAGCGTTCGACTAACGTACGTGACGGGATGGTAGATCTCATCATGTTTCCGCATCAGAGCTGCTGAAACAGCCCAATCACTCGCGTAAACGACTACCGTAGCTTGGCGATCCGGATCGAAGTGGCGAAGGATCGGGGTTGTCGCGACCTTGTTTTCAGCTCAGTGAACGCTCGGTGGGCTCGAATCCATCGGGATTCGATACCCTCGAGGGGATCTTTGCTCAGATCACACGAGTCCACGTCTGAACCCTTATGATCTGGGTCCCGATTCAGCTTCACCTCTTCCGGATCTAAGGTCTCCGACGTCAAGACTTGCTCGATCTTGGTCCGCACGTTCGATTTGGCCATCGCAGCAAAATCTACCTCCCGTAGTTCATAGAGTACAGCAGCGAAGATTGAGTAATCCTCGATGAATCGACTGTAATAATTCAAGCTAACCAGAAATGACTGCATGGCTCGGAGCGATCCCGGGACAGCTAGATCTGCCAACGCTGCCAGATCCTTCGGATTCGCCTCCAGCCCATCCTTCGACACCCGATGACCTAGATAGTCCACCTTGTGCATTCCCCAATAACTTTTCACCACACTGATCGACAGATTCCACTTATTGCGCGCCTCCAGTAGAGCTTTCACTCGTTCGCACTGCTGATCCCACGAATCCGCTGGGATTAGCACATCGTCAATGTAGGATCTTCGTTCAAGGACTGACGGCGTACCAGGATCTTCAGGTTCGCCCGCTTCAAACGGGTCTTCACTGTCAGAATCTTCACCCGATCTTGGGATCCGGGTGAACCCATACAGCGCATATCGACCAGACGTTGATAGATCTGAGGTGCATTCTTCAATCCGAAGGGCATCCGGTTCCACTCAAAGAGCCCGAACGGGGTGATGAAAGCCGAGATCGCACGAGCCCGATCCGTCATAGTCACCACCCAGAATCCACTTGCCGTGTCCAGCGAACAATACCAGAGTACCTTGTCGAGATCTTCCAACAGGTCGTTAATCAGGGGCATAGGGTAGATCATCAACCTTGTCAGAATATTAACCAGTCGGAAACCAATACACAATCGGATATCCACTCCATTCTTCTTGACGATGATCACGATCGGGGATGCCCACGGCGACGTCGAGAAGTTAATGATCTTGGCTCGCAACAGCCCTTTTATCAGGTCTGACAGCTTTTCACGAAACTGGGGTGCCACCTTTCGCACCTTCTGAGCGATCGGCTTCGCGCCGCCGACTTCGATAGCGCACCTGACTCCACGCGCCGCCGGCGGCAGCGCGTTACCCTTGCCAATTAGCAGATGCCGGTTATTCCAGATCTCCTGGCGTAATTTCTCCACTTCCGCAAAAGGGTTTGCGCCAGGATCTAGCTAAATATCCTCGATCTTCACTTCTTTGGTTGTTAATGGCACTTCAGGAATTACGGGCATGTCATCTCCGATATCTTCCGCATACAGATCACCACCTTCATCATAGCAGATCTGCTCATCCTCCATCTCCTCCAACTTCGCTGTTCGATCTTGATCTCGATCAGCGTTAGCCGGCTGCATACCACGATCGGGATCCAGATCTGACTCTTGTCCTTTCACGACGTCCGATTGCTCTAGTCGCAGGAGTGGCGGATCCTCCGATACCAGATGATTCGTCTCCTCAGGGATCTTCACATACAGTGGTGGATCCGGATCCGACGGCGACGTCTCTTGTGGAGATTCTTCCGCCGCAGAAAATGGATTGGGATCTGTCTTCAGCTCACCCGATTCTGACCCAGGTGGCACTGATACCTGCTCGCATTCCTCCTCCTCCTTCGATACTTCAGGATCTGAGATATCCAACGGCAGATCCCCGGCTGACGTCTTTTGCTTCGCCTGCGTCACCATCACCGGAGATGATCTGGGGACCCTGGCTGATGTAGTCCCTGGATCCGACAACGAACCTCCTGCATCTTCGCGGTACTTCTCCACGATTTGCGATCTGGACTCTACCGACTCCAGATCCAGATAGGGGTCGTCGTGATCGCCCTTGGGTACATGAGATCCGGCCTTTACGACCTTGATCGTAGTCTGCTGGTCCCTCTTTAGTATCATACGCGGCGTGGGATACACCGGTTGCTCCACTAGGGGTCCGATTGGCTCTTCTTGCAACTCGCTTGACGTCTCGGATTTGATCTCGGTAGTCGCCTCGTAGTCCAGATTCTGCCACTCTCGATAGCGACGAGATCCAATCGACACATATCCTGGGCGCCTCGGTACTCCGTCCGCTGGCAGCCAGCGACCAATTTCCTGCTAATGATCTAGCAGCAACCTCCGATCACTGACGTTCGTGATCTGAAGATACTGAGATCGGCCAGGTCCTTGGACCACCGTAGGCACCCACTTCTCGCCTCGTGTGACCCATAGCTTTTCGCGATCTGTCCACTTCAGACGCTCAGGCAACTCCCACACTTCTCCAGGCTTGATCCAAGTCGTTTGATCTGCCCTTACGATCTTCATCTTGATACCGTACAAGGGTCGACGTCCACTAAGCTGGATCCGCATCTCGTCGGGGGAACACATAGTCCCGTCGGCCAGATCCAGCCTCAGCCCGGCAGGTGCCATGAAGTCCATGCCTAGGATCGCGTCTTGGCCAGCTAGATCCCCGACCCAGATCTCAAACCAATACTCTAGGTACCCTGCCAGCGTGATCTTGATCCGAGTCCTTCCATTCGTTCTGTATACACCTTCCCCGATACCAACGCAGTCTTGGATCTGGCTTCGGTCAATCTGGCACCCCACCTTACGAGCAAAGGTGGTGTCCAGTATAGACACTTTGGTACCACTATCCAGAAGCATGATCGCCTTCTCATTGTTGATCTTGCCTCCTACCTTGGCCTGTCGAAACCATTTCCCCGGAGCGTGATACTTCCAATATCCACGGGACTCCCCAGGCAAAAGATCCATAGATTCGACCTCAGATCCGCGGACTTCCGCAATTCGGCGGATCGTGGGAGGTTCAGTGACGATCTCACCTTCAGTGGGTGTAAACCACCGATCTTGATCCTGCTGCTTTCAAAATCCCCTTATCTCACCACATTTATACCCAAGGTCGATGAGACTTCGGATCTAGCATATTCATCGATTCGATTGAGACTTGAGATCTTGACAACAGACATCCCATGCAGATCACGTGTATTATCGACTTGATCTCGTATCTTGCTACCTTGATCTAGCGACATCTTGCTCACAAATGCATAAATGCAGTACCTAGAACGCTCGGCTCGTACCGGATTCCAACCCGGCCAGCGTCCTAGTTTAACATCTTCTCCGCTTCCTCTGGTAGCAGTCCTCCATGCTTGGCTGGATTGAACCACTGGCGGATCTGATTCTAGTATTCCTCCATTGGACATTTTCCAGCGCCATGGATCTCGCCGCACCCACGGCACACATAGAAGCAGTGATCGCCTCGATGTCCTCTCCGGCCGCACTTCTCGCAGATCAGATGTTTTCAACATCCGGCGTCCGTATGCTTCCTCGAACCACATTGTTGACAGCGGATCTGCCCTGCCCCATCTCCTTGATCACGAGATCCGTAAACTCCGCGGTCTCCAGAAATCAGATCAGGCTTCTTCGAGCTGCCTCCTGCCTTAATCACACGATCTTCGGGGGCAGCTATGCAGATCCGGCGGTAATCTTCAATGTCGGAGTTGGATCCTTCAGAATCAGACTCGGATCCTGAGTCGGGCGCTTGGATCTTGTGCACTCGTCTCGCTGGGGCTGTGGGTACTGGAGCCTTTTGCCGATACTTGTCAGATCCAGCTGCTGTCTTCTTCTGACGATGCTTGGCGCGATCCATCGCACGTAGCACTTCTTCGAGCTTACCCGCATCCGGGAGTCGTAACAGTGTCAGCCGATCGGCGAGATCCGGGTCTCCCAATGTCTCAATAAAATGGTCCACATCTTCCCGCAGTACCTTCGACCCCCTATCCTTGATCTTTAACTATGCACGTAGACCGGCCACGTTGAGACGATGAAGATATTCCAGTGGCGATTCGTCCGATCGTCGGCGGGCGTGGTAGTACTGTCTCGCGACAGATACCCCCAGCCCACAATACTGGATCTGGAAACTTCGCAGCAGATCCGGCCACTTGTTCCTGGTAGATCTGCTGAGTTGTCGATACCAGTTCTTCGCGGGTCCTGCTAGCAGGTCCGCAAAGGTCAGGCATTTCTCTGCGTCGGATGCGTGGTCCCGCATGAGTGCCGATCTGACCTTGCTGATCCATGCTCGCGCTCGATCTTCATCTTGATCTTTGCCGATAAACTCCTTCAGATCTGAGATCGCCGAGATCCGGACTCGCGGAATCATAGTCGAGCTATCTGTTCCAGCTGTCGCGGTGGATACAGCTGCAGGAGCGGATGATGAAAAGTTCAAGTCATCTGGGTCGTACTCATCCTGAAAACTGTCGCCTTCAATCGATTCCATCTCCACGTCGCGCGATCCGGGATTTATCGGCGCTGTTGTCGTCGAGGATGCAGCGATCGCGTCTCGCTCTGCCAGGAACCGGGCCATTGCTGCTTGAAAGTATCGTTGCAGTGATCCAGTCGACTCGTCCGACGTCGCCTGATCTGGCATTGCCGACACCTCCTTTGCACCATTCGCACGGGATCTGCTAGCAGATCTTTGGGCGGATCTGGCTTGCAATTGGTTAGATCTAGTCCAATCAGAATTCGGCGGCATTGGCGGCTGCCTTTGGGCCTTGGTCCGCGTCTTCAGCATCGACGTGCCCGACGGTCCCAAGCTCATACGCCGTGGCTCCGACGAGGTGTCGGATCCGTCCTCCGCAACCGAAGCGTAGTTGGATGACGCGGTCAGGCTGATCTGGGGTGAAGCCGTCGGATCATGGACCCTCTGGGCTTCGCCGGCGACGATCTTGACTCGAGCGAAGAGATCCTGAGCTGCTGACTGGATCACATTCAGATCTAGCTCGAAGAGAGCTTCGGCGTCGAATTCTCACACCACAATACCTGCATCCTTGAGCAGACGTAGCAGATCCGTCACCGCCGTGAGTTTGCTCGTCGTTCCCACCGGAGCCATCACCGGCGTTTTCGGGTCCTCGATCTGCTCGAGCTCCAAGATCTTCATGACGGGATCTCGATGCAGGAAGTCGCAAAGTGCCTCGTGCCGGTATAAACTCCAGATCTCGAGTGGTCCAGGTCGATTTCGATCCGGATCGGTCTTCTTCCTCGGATCCTGGAGCTTTCATCTTCGCCCGCTAAGTCTTCGTCTTCTTTTTCGTTTCTTTCGGATCTTCGACTAGCGGGCCTGATCTCAGGTACGGTGTTGACTTAACAGGGGAATCAATAAATGAATACCGTTTTGCCTTCACTTCCCCTTCTTTGTTTGTTAGCGGATCTTGACTTGCGTCAAAATCCGCAGGAGTCCCCGAGGGGACTTGGGGAGGATAGAGAAGTTTCTCTTCTAGATCCGGATCCGGTTCTCTCTTCCGTCGACAGAGTTCGTCCCAGCACTCCGTCGATCCGCGGATCTTGCTTCATTCAGCGGCGTCGACGTCGATCCGACGTCCGTCAACGCTTGATCCCCAGGTTCAATCTTCACTTGAACTTCTTCTTGAGACTCACGGTGAATCCCGAGTCATCAGGAGATCCGGGCACGCGCACCATTGTGGTGTAGCGGGATCAGCAAAATCTTGGGAGATTGCTGGATCCGACTTCCCAACAGTACCCAGACTCCGACTAACGGAGGGGGTCTCCCGATGATCCGTGATCTACCGAACTTTTCTCACTTTGTGTACCCGTCGGTAGGGCGGGATCTTGCTCCTCTGGTAACTGCAGAGGTGTTCAAGGGATAGAAGCTTGAATGTCTTGGTGAGACGTGGGGATTTGGTGGAGTAGTAGTGGAAGATCTTCACTCTACGTCCGATGTAGGGTCCAGATCACAAGCGAGTCCTTCGAGCTTGTAAGATCTGGCGGTCTTGATCTGAGAGCCGACCGTAGAGTTGCCTTGCGGGTGTGTTCCCTTGCCTTTGAGCTCCTTTTCGTCGTACTTGCCGCTTCCTATAGCGGGATCTTGAGAGTTGAGAGGCGATAGGTATACCCAGCCAAGTAGTAAATCTGGTTAACCTTAGATCTGCACTCGTAGGATAAGTTCACTAGGTGGTATGATCTGGCCAATATATTATCCAGGTATCACAACCTCTAGATCTACTATATCCAACCTTCTATTATCCCGTACGGCCAAAGTAATCCGGTTTCTTGGGAGCAGGAGGGCACTTGTGAAGTACAATGCAAATTTGTCTCTGATTTAATGGTTAAGCCTATACCAGCCTGGATCTCTATCTCCTCTGTCCTTTACTCGTCAAATCGTTTGCCAGGCCTGGCTACTTGTCCTTTCTCACCTTGGTCCATCTCCCCAGCTGTATCCACACCTGATTTCCCCAGATCCGTGGCGCAATCATCATATTGTGGCCAATCAAGGATCTACCCCCAATCGGGAATACCTCCGATCAGAAATATTTCTGGATCTTGGTTTCGGGTCCCGGGCTTAGATCGCCCAGATATCCATCTTACTCACTCGGATCTCGGGTCTCACGATATCCAGATCTCGGCCCTTGCGGTCTTCCACTTGGGTCCTAGTCAACTTCGTCGCTTCCAGTCCGAATGGATATGACTTCTGCCCCGATCCGTCATCTCCGGATCCAGATCTTCATACTCGGATCGGCCGAGTCATTGATCCGGATTAATGGCCAACTGTCGCTTCCCATCTTCTCATTCTTCGAAAAGTGCTTCACCACAGCGACACGGTCGAGTCTCTCGCACCGTCAAGTCACTGTACGTCATGTGACCGAGTGTTCGTGGTTTGGGCAACTTGAAGGCCGCCGGGTCTTTGGCTGGTGACAATTGTCGGCACAGGCGCAGAAATCACTACACCACAACTGCCCCTGTCGCAATGGAAGCCACGATACTGGTGCCCGTTTTGAAACTGCTTCATTCTTCAAATCCCCACACCAGTACCGGGATGTCGAAGCGCCTGAATCGTGCTAACTCCCGTGCGTTCCAATCACTTAGACCACAGCGTCGGCGGGGACGTCAACAGCTGGAGGTAACTCTGCACATCTTGACCATCACTCCTCGGTACCTTGCTCATCACTTCTTATCAACCGTCGTGAATCTTCTCAGGGTGACACCGAACGTTCGAACGACCCGCCAATGCCGACAGAAGCTCAAGCAGAACCTTCATCCGCCGCAGCGTCGGTGCCCCCTGCTCCATCGTCTTCCGTTTCTGCGTCAAGCTCCGCCGCAGCCTCCACGCCTTCTGACGCCTCGGTCGTGGTGCCACCAGCACCTCCTGAGCCTGCTGAAGCTTCTCCATCTATCACCGAGGATTCGTTGCGCGCGATGCTTGCAGAAAGCATGGAAGCGTCGGTGGAACTCATGGTGACGACCCTCGTTCCTAATCTGACTTCCATGGTTCGCCGCCAAGCTCAGCGTGGAGCCTCCCTTGCAGGGTGATATACGCACACAGCGACGTCTCGAACGCGTGGTCGGCTTCGATGAAGTACTGGCGGCTGTGGAGCCACTTCCTGACGCTCTAGCTGATCTTCCGGCCCAAGTTGGGAACCTTCAGACTCAGCTCCGGTTTGCCCAGTCAGAAGCCAACGCTGCACGTCGCTCGCTTGCCCCTGAGATTATGGCGCGTGAGAATGCTGAGCAGTATCTGAAGACTGCCAATGCTCAAGTCGAGTTACTCCACGCTGAGGTCAAGACGCTACGAGAGACGAACGCTCAGAACAGCGTTCTCCTGGAGAAGACTAAAGCTCCCACAGACCAGCACACCGAAGAATTACAGCTTTTGCAGTGTCAGATTGACGCTCGCGACAAGTTCGTCGAGAATCTAGGCAAGCAGCTGGAGAAGGAGCGCGAAGTGTTCTAGGCTGGTATTGGTGCGAACACTGAACAGACTCGTCAACTCCACTCGTTACTGGTCAAGTTGGCCAAAGGCAAGTACATCGATGACGATACGCTGACCGTCCTCGAGAACCAGCAGCCCGCAATACTCATCTCCTCCATGTCAACCGGGCGGGTCGTTCTCATGTAAGTCTTGCCGGTATGGATCCCGACGTCTTGGCTATAGCCGTACAAGGTATGTCTCTTTCCTCTGGGATGGTCACCGACCGTTCGATTACTAACTCTCGTTTGCTGCTGCTCGTGACAAGTCTCACCTCGGGTGAGCTGGATCTCACTAAACCGGACCTTGACCAGGAGACATTTGTGGCTCTGCAGCACATTCAAGCAGTGACCGCCAATTTATCGGATCCACAGGCTCTTCCTGCTGCACTGGCCAAGGCAGCCCACCAGGTGGCGCACGGCAAGCCGCATAAACGCCTTCGCCCAGGTGGCAAAGGGTCAGACGACGACTCGGACTCCTCACTTGAAGACAAGGCTCCCATCCCCACCGACAAGGCCAGTCCCGCTATGATGTCAGCCGGTCTTGGGGATGATGCCCCTGCCGAGTCTTCAAGTTCCACATCTGGTCGCCAATCACTGTTCAAGCCGAAGGCCTGGAAGCAAGCTCAGAAGAAGAAACGCCAGAAGACTTACTCTGGGTCTCAATCGCCTGGTCGGTCTCGCGCCAATCGAAGTCTGAGCTCACCGAGAGCTCGTTCGCGTCTTCTCTCGCCTTCATCAGGGTTGTCGAAGTCTCCTAAGCGTCGACCGAGCAGTCATTTCATGTCTGCAACGTCTTCTCCACGCTCCTCGTCGAGACCACGTACGCCTGTTCCAAAGTCACCGGTCAAGTCGTCGAGTCCTCCTGTTGATCGTCCGCCGCCCTCAGTGGTGACCCAAGCGATGAGGAGATGGCCGAGAGCTCAGCAGGTGGTCATGAGAACCCTCCAGAGGCTGGTACCGATACTTCTGCACCACACAAGGGCGATTCTGGACCTGTTCCGACGTCTGACGAGCCTTCGCGACCTGACCAGGAGCCCTATCAGCCTGTCGAGCCGCTCATCCCGACACTCCCTCAGCCTCTTTCGTCACTGAGTGCCACAGAGAGAGTTGCACGAGAAGCTCAAGAAGATCGCCTTATGTTCGGCACGGATGACGAAGATGATGAACACAGCCATGCTGCCGAGTCTTCAAGTGCCTCCCCGTCGGTTCCACGTCCCGACGCATCAGCACCAGGCTCCTACGATGACGCTATGGATATCGATGACGATGGAGTCGTATGGACACTGGAGACACTGGTGATGGCAACGAACCCTCCTTTGACTTCCCAGCAGGTGACACTGCCGAAGCCGAAGCTATTCCACCACCCACCGAGGGTTCAGGTTCACCGGATGGCGGTAACTCTAGTGTCCGAGCGACAACTGGGGTGGCTTGGGTCCTCCAAGACCTCCGACTCCTCCTCGGCGTCGTTCTCCCTCAGCTTCGCAACAGCCTCACCCGTCGCTACCACCTCAGCCATCTCAGCAGTCGATGATGCCACAGGATGCAGCTCAGCCATCTCAGCAGTCGATGATGCCACAGGATGCAGCTCAGCCATCTCAGCAGTCGATGATGCCACAGGATTGTAGCGACATACATGGGAATTGCTCGTCGCGGCGGTTCGGACACCTCCCAACCCTTACCGATGCCTCACCACGTATCAGCGGGTGGCCATCTAGCTGACCCGGCTTCGGCCAGCCTACCAACGTGGGTTCTTCCGTTCTTGGACATGGCGTTTGCTGATTCAGGAGCCAAGCCGTACTGGGAACGTATCCTCAGTACAGTTCTGCCCGAGCCAACGTCGAGCGACATGGTGATCCGCGTCACGCTTGAAGAGCTACAGGCTTGCATGGACTACGAGGACCCGAATCATCCGTATCAGATCCTCCGCCGACTCTTGCCTCTCCAGCCGTGTTTCTTCGAAATGGAGGGGTTTGATCTGCATGCACGAGTGTCCAAGCGACCTCCAATTGAAGTTCGGTTCAAGATCCTGTGGGCTAACCTTCATGGTGATGGTCCGACCAATGACATCGGCTATGCAACGTGGGAACGTCTCCACTGGATACTCGCTGCAGCCGTCGAGAAGGGTTTCGAGGAGGAAGCCAAAGTTCCTGGTCACGACAAGGGACTTTTGAAAGCCAAACGTGCGTTGGGGAAGACTCACGTCAAGGACAGGAACAAGCGTGCTGACCGGCTTCGAAATATGTACCGAGAGCAGTACATGAAGTGGTGTCTTGAAGCTGGTGACCACCAAGGGCGAACGTTCATTCGTCCCGAGATGATCTTCGAGCCGAGGATTCCACCCTATCCGATCGAGAACCTGCCGTTCGTTCCTCGGACGACCAACTGGAGGTTGATGATCTGGATGCCCGTCAGTCATGGCGCGCCGGATGGATGAACGCTGCGAACCAGCACCCGTACAACACCACATACTTCCCGTGTCAGCCCAACGCTCAGTTCTTCAACCCCCGTGGCACACGGTTCGAGGATGTGTACCGTAGCGTCGTAGTCGACCCAGCACTGTCGTCGACCGAGCTTATTCCCCACTGGCGCAGCATTTTTGACTCGCCATCTGGTACTCCTCGTTCTTTAGCTGCTGCTGCATCTGCTGGCACCGGTACCGACCGTTCGCAAGCTAAAGGTGACCCGCCTCCAGCTCAAGCTTCACCTCCAGACGAAGAGGAAAAGGAAGCTGGTGCGTCTTCGTCGTTGTCCGTATTGGCAGATGCCGCCCGATACGTGGAAACTTCTTGAAGCCTCGGTACTGGCCTCACCACGATCCTTTACTCTACAAGCTGTTGCAGGTATCACCGAGAGATTGTTGTCAGTAGTTGCAGCTTGGCTGGGTTTCATGTCTTCATTCTTAATTTCATTTCCAAAACGTAATCTTGTTCACGTAGTTCGTCAAATGCATTTACACATTTTGGTATAGTAGCTTGTTTCGTCTTTTACCACAGGCTGTACCGCCCTGTGGACAGTTCTCACGTGTCCAAGTCACGTTAATCTTCGTCGGCGACTTGAACCATCGGCAGCCGCCTCTCACTCTTCTTAGCACGCAGATAGTCGTAAAGCAAGCCTCCACAAGACTAGTTGGATGCTGGTTCCCAAGTGGGCTCGTCGTAGCTGACCCACTTGACTTTGAACTCTCGTACAGCCCGCTCAGTGCTTGTCGACAGTGGTGTTCGGTCGTCGAGAATGGCTTCGACTTCATATTCACCGGCTACGTGGTCCGGTTCCCAACTGTCTTCAGGCAGCAACTCCTCGTCAAAGTCGAATCTTGACTCATCCGTTACCTCTGGTACCAAACGAACCTTCGCTCGACTAGTGAAATCGTTCACGGCCTTGAGTCTTGACACATGCACCACCGGATAGAATTGGTATCCACTCCGATCAGGCAACTCCAGCTCATAAGCGAACTCCTCCACCTTGCGTTTGATCCGGAAAGGTTCATGCCACCGGTGAGCCAGTATCTTCGCTAGGCCAGGTTTGACGCGTTCCATGTAAAGCCACACTCTGCTTCCAATCTCAAAAAGAGACCTCGGTGGCCCTTTACAGCATCTTTCACACCCGTTGAAGCTTCTGGGTGGTCTACCGAGCGTTCATTTCCACTTGGTTGAGGTACAGCGGCTTTCTCCAGTCGACCCAACGCGTTATTGTGTTCCATAGCTCGTCTCTCCTTCTCAACCGCCTGGTAATCCTTGGCCATAGCTAGAGCGATTTCGTGTTGTCGATTGACTTCACGACGCCACGCCAACGCATCAGACCGCCTACCGAGTCCTCGTGTGAGCGATGAGGACATTGCCCGCAGCGTCGACTACGCGTCCCAGCCGTGAACGAGATAAAACGGCGTCTTCTTCCTTGTAGTGTCTTGGGAGGTATTAATAGCGAATACCAACCTCTCAGCGATCTCATCCCAATCTTGCTACAGATGGTCCTCCGCGTACACACGTACAAAAGTCATCACCGACATTACCGAGCGTTCCTGTTGGCCATTGGCCTGCGGCCGATAACTCAAAGTCGCTCGCGATCTTGCCTGAATCATCTCAGTGAACGCTTGGAATACCTCGCTCATGAAGCGTGGGTCACGGTCGTGTCTGATTAATGACGGTGCCCCGAACCTTCGGTACACACATTATTCGAACACTTGAGTCACGCTTAGCGCAGATGTGTCCGACATAGCCTTGGCAATGAGAAATCCCGTAAACGAGCACTGAAATAGCAGTAACACCGTGTTGCCCCTGCGAGTCTTCGGTAGCGGTATGACGAAGTCCATTGAGACGATCTGGAACGGCCGCTCGGCCAGCACGTTGCCAGGTGAATAGCCTCGAAGTTGGGGACGGCTTTTGCTTGAACTACAGTCTAGGCATGACTTCACGTGCTTCTCCACGTCGGCGTACAAGCCAATCCAATAGTAGTCGGACTTCACTCGTTGGAACGTTCTGACCACACCTTGGTGTCAACCTTCCAGCGAATCATGACAACTCTGTAAGACTTCCTGAATCATCGTTGTCGGTACCACTAGACTCATCTTGGTCTCCTCTTGCCAACCATGGTCGTACCGATGATTCAAACCCATGTAGTGTAGTACACCGTCCTCCGACAAGACGAATCGGTCGGCATATTTCCAGGCATCTCGAGCTTCCTTATAATTCAGCTCTTCTGCTTGGCCTTGCAGCAGCTTCTTGATGTTCGACCACTTCTGCTCCTCGTCCTGCGCCACGGCTATCCGTCTACGTCGTTCGCGTGATTCGCAACAGTGTCAATATCATCAGCAGCGGGAACTGCTGCTGGCATGGTCTTGGAAGCATCCTTTGTCGAATCTTTACCGATTGAATCCTCGTTGGGTGTATCTCGTCGTTCTCCATGCTGTTCTTGAGCTTTTGTGACCCCCTCCGAGTGTTCATCGGCAAACCTGACGCGTTTCCTGGCTTTCGTCTGCCGTCTGGTCATCACTGCCATATTACCATAACCGCCTTCTGGTGGTTTGGCGTCACGCACGAAATTTCCGAAAGTTTTTCGTTTTGAAAACTCGCTGCCTGTCAGCACATGTACCTGACGCTCCGCTTCACGTGGGACGTCTGCCGAGTCTTCATTCTCCAAGTAGATCACTTTTTGGATGCGGTTCAGTGACACCAACTCCGACTTGCGATTTTCAGCCAAAACCACACGACTGACCTTCGATTCCAATGCTTCTGTGACCAACAAATCCGCGGACGCGTTGTATTCACGTACTACATGGAAATATTTCACTGATCGAAGCTTGACCGTGAGTTCTTTGGGACTATTCAGGAACGCCAGCAATGATTCCTTCCGACATGCGATCACCCCTAGTGATTGCTGTATCGCGAGCCTTGAATCACCCATAATTACTAAATCCTCAGCACCATGCGCAATTGCTGCTTTGACTCTGTTTATCATACCCGTGTCCTCAGCAACATTGCCAGTGGTGGACGGGAGGTAAGTGTCGAGAATCTGGTGTAGACATGTAACGTCTTCCTGGCCAGCTTCATATAACACACCTTCAACAGCAGAAGTAACGCTAGGACCTCCTTCTCAGCTGGATGGTAGTTCATCTCAGACTCCTTCAGCACCCGACCGAGGAATCGTACGGGGTGTAGCTTGCCTTCGTGTTCCTGCATAAGCGTCGTACTTAATGCCAATTCATTCGCAAACAGCATTACATGAACCTCCTTCGACCGATCAAGTGCTTGAGGATGGGTGCCTGTACAACTCTTGCTTGCAGTACTTCGAAAGCACGACGTGCCACAGAAAGGTCGCCACCGGCTCCAAAGTCTTCTTCCTTCAGCTGATACAGCGCTGCACCATATACTGCAAAATCCTGGATTAAGCGGCTGTAGTAATTAAGTGCCCCATGGAACGACTGCATCCCGCGCTTACTCGTTGGAAACGAAACCTCGGTGATGGCTGTAAGCTTCTTTGGTTCAGCCATAACACCCTCTGGTGAAATCTCATGGGACAAAAAGTCTACCTTGGGCTGACAGAAGATGCTCTTGGTGAAGCTAATACTGATCCGGGACTGTGCAAATCTTCTCAGTAGTCGGTCAAACGTAGCCAAACAACGGTCGAAATCCTCGAGCAAATGTCATCTACGAACGACCGTCGACCGAATACAGGTTCCAAACGATGATTCATCTGGCTCCCCGGTCGTAAACATGTCAGCGACGGGACTGTTGACTAGTTGTAGGACAGGGTCATCTTCCGCCGTTGCACCCGAAAGGCATACGCAACCACTCGAAATGGCCCAGCGCACCCACAAATGCCGACGCTTTCCGTGCTCGTAAGGTCATCATGATGGCCCAGAAGCCACTTGCAGCGTTCAGCGAGCAAAACCACAGGTAACTTTCGAGATCGGTCAACAGATCGTCGACTAGCGGCATCGCATATTCCATGATTGCGGTGATAGCATTCACAATCTTGTCATCTATGCAGAGCCGGATGTCTTGACCGTTCTTTTTCATCACAATCACGATTGGCAATGCCCATAGACTGTCTGAGAAAACGATGAGTCCTGCTCTCAGGAAAGCCCTCAGCAATTTGTACAGTTTGCTGAGAAATCTCAGCGGCACGCGTCTGGCACGCTGTTTGATGGGTGCGTGTCCCTGCGTGTCAATGTCGCACACCACGCCGTATGCTGGCTGTGGTAACGCGTTACCGCTTGCAATCATGATCTGCTCGTTGCTCTTGAGCGTAGCGATCAGACGTTCTTCCTGATCCGACGATAGTCGCGGGTCCATCACATTAGGCGAATCGTAATCGATTGTTGTATTATACTCCTCAGTAAAGTCTGGAAGGAACGCCAACTCCTTTGCATAGTCCTCCGAACCGATTTTACTAGCTGGATGCTCGTAGTAGTCCGACCAAGCCTCGTCTGAGGCTTCGTTCCCTTCGGTCGTCAGTACGCGTGCCACAGAAACATATGTAGCATCCAATGTGTCGACTGCCGTCTCCTCTGTCCTCGCATCTTCGCTAGGCTTGGATTGAACACTCGGTGCACGGTCCATCACCTTCTCCACAATGTCAGCGTCCTCTGGACCAGCCACCGATGATTCGTTCGCCGATTTGGCTGTACACAGGGCCGGTTCAATGTCACCTTGACCGATGTAGCCATCTGAACTAGTGTCGTCATTCGCCGACTTTGTTGTCACGCCAGACTCGAAACGAACACTCGGTAGGGTATGTATCACGTTCGGCACACTCTGTAGATCGTGTAGACGCGCAGCCGTGTCTTCGTTTACAATATTGACTCTGTTACAAGCCGTTGTGCCGATATTCGAGGGACTCCTGGAAAGTTGGACCCTCCACTGTGTCCCCGGCTGTCACCCCAGACGCCAGACAGGCTTCTGCGTGCTCTTCAAAGATCTTCTCCCAACGCTCTGCACACGTCAACCGAACGCTTGGATCCGTCAACGAGTCTTCAAAAGGCCGTGCCATCACCCCTTGTGGCTTTGGATACTCCGGTTGCTCTACCGATGGAGGTTGAGTTACTAGCCATTGTTCATAGAGTTCACACTCACGTTTGAACAGCTCGCGGTCTCTACAACCTTCGTAGGTGAGCTCTTGCCAATCTTGATATCTCTTGGAGTCCACGCGCACGTAGCCTTCGCCTCGCGGCAAATCACCGGCTGGTACCAGCACCGTGATGGGCTGAAAAGCTAGAAAGTGCACCATCGTGTCTGAAATATTCGTCAGCTTGATTCGCGCCGGGCGTCCATGACGAAAACTCGTTACCGACGGGATAAGTTTCTCCGTCCGTTGGAGCCACAGTACGTGTGTGTCCAGCGCTGTCTGTCGTCTCGACAGTCGATATTCTCGCCACACATGCCCGGGTATCGTCAAAGGCTCGGTAGGCCCTGCTGTACCATGCCTGCCATTGCCCTCGCTGTCAATCATGCTCTTCGTCTTGACGAGCGGTATCTGGATTTCGTTCGTTAGTTGCGCAGCGCCGTGAAACAGGTCCAGACGGATCCCAGCTGGGATCATAAAGTCGGTCCCTAGTACCACGTCGACGCCGGCGCTATGCGCCATGACCCACATCTCGGACTCGTAAACCATCTCCCATCCGAGCGCAATCTTGACGCTCGCTCGTCGTGTCGTCAACACCTTGCCTTCGCTAATTCCTTGAATGTCGATACGGCGTCCGTGATCTGGAACATCGCGAAGCCGCAGTTTCTTGGCGAAGGTGTCGGTTATGACACTAACGTTCGCCCCGGTGTCGAGGAGAATCCTCGTTCGCTTGTCATTCACTGCGCCTTGTACCAGAGCTCTCATCCTTATTCATCGGTCAAACTTCTTGGCCGACCACCATCGCTGGCTCTCACCAGGGTTCAACTTCATCATCTTGGAATGACCCATGGGCTCGCCTCCTAACAACGTCGAACGAACCCTCGCTGGCGCTACCATCGGCACCAGCACACTCTTCTCTCTCTCCAACACCCACCGAGGGTTCGATCCCCCTCCTTTTCATATACCGTCGCGTTCATATTTGTTACATAATCATCAGGCCATTCGCTTCCTCCAGTGAATACAAAGATATACCCTGCTTCCATTGAAGGTTTGGCTAGCTGTGGCAGCCCTATAGGGACCAAACCAGTTGTAGTTGGAGGGCAGCCTAGTTTAAATGGCGTTCTTGAACGGCGGCCTTGAGTTCAGGAGGGAGTTCTTCCTTCGTGCCTTTCGTTCGCACGAATTTGGCAAGGTCTTGGAAGTTGCGGAAGCGCTCGCACTGCCCAGCGTCATGAAGCTGCTTGCCGACCTTTCACCGCATTTTGCAGTAGTGAGCTGAGTGACTCATGCCACCGCACACGGCACATGGTCCGTACTGTGGACGTCGGTTGTCGCGGTTGAAGTCACGGCGACCACGAAAGTCTTGATTCAACCCTCGGTCACCACCTCGGCGGTCTTGATTGAAGCTTCGGTCGCGATCAGAGAAGTTCCCACGCTGTTGACGGTTTTCTAAACGGGCGTACGTGCCTTCAGCTGCTGCTCGTCGCTCATCCTCGTTAGCCGCAACAAGGTGTCGATCTTCATCCGCTGGTGAACCATCGTTAGCACAGGGTGATATCGCAGACAACCTGAACTGTGTGCATGGCGATAAGGGACATGAAGGTCGGACAGTTCACCAGCAGAGGCAGGGGAGCGAGAGGAAGCGAATGGCGCACTCGGCGAAGCTCCAGGGGCAAAACCGAAGCGAGTAATGTGGAAGGTGACGTCCCACGATAGATCAACGTGAACTTTGGCACACCGGGATCAGGTTCGAATGAACCGCCGTTTTTAGTTCCAGCGAGTCCGCCAGAACGTCAGCAAGATGGCACAATGTCGGGCGACACTTGGGAGCGTAGGGACACCAGAGCAGTGCGGGTCGGTGAGTTCGAACAATCTGAGGGCGGAATTCTCTACTATGCGGCCATGCTGAGCGAACCGTCGCAGGGGCAGGGACCAGCACGAGGACTCTGAACTGTGTGTTATCTCACCGTTAGCGATGGCTCGTGGCGCAGTTATGGCATGATGGATGGAGGCATCGTTGGAGACCCGTACGAGAAGCTTGTGAAGCGACGAGCGTACTGCGTGACGTGCCAGAGCTTGGCGAGGCTCCGAGCCGCACAGTAGCAGAAGGAGAAGCAGGAGAAGCCAACGCCGTAGAAGCTGGGAACGAACCGTACCAGACGACACTCGATGCTGAAGAGGACTCGCAGACGTGACCAGAGGTGCCTGCGAAGCTTCATGGGCCGGCGCCGCAGTGCCAGACGCAACCAGAGGTGTGGATGAACTTGGACGTGCTGGGAGACGCCACGGCAAAGCAAGCCCTTGGGGAACAGTCGCAGTGGAACGCGGATGAGCCTGGGGCACGACCGAAATAGGTCCCGACGCAGAACGACGCCTCTTTGCGGTGTTGGCCTCTCCCAAGCCTTCGGCATACGCAGCCCACGACGCTTCGTAGGACTGGGGTAGCTTAACACGCCTGGAACATCAGGACCAAGCACGACAGCGACGAGAGCAGGCGACGAAGCTTCGCCGGACTTGCGAGGACGACGTGGGGAACCACGCGAACCACCTGACGAGGATTCCGACGACTCGCTCGTGCTACCGGGGCGACGAAGACGACGACGCTTACCAGGATGCTGGGCTCGGTGGACAGCTTTCGCAACGTTGATCTCCAACGGCGTGGTTACGCCGGCGGAAGCGTTGAGTTGCAGCAACTGTTCAAGAGCGTCACGAGTCGACTGGTCAAGGTTCAAGAGATCAAGTTTGAGGTCCCCCGATGCTATCCCTGTCGAGAACGAATCATCGAAACGACTCTGGAGTGAAGGCATGTACGACGGTCGGCGAGGCGGTTGCGACGGTCGACGAAGCTTGGAGTGGAGCGGATGCACCAGGTCCAGCAGCGGGAACATCGCTGCGAGGGGCAGAGGCATCGCCGCGAGGCGTGGAGTCGTCACCGGATGCCTGCAAACGTTTGCATGAGTAACGGTGGAAATGACGAAGGCTCACTCGAGGCAAGACTTACCGGGGATGACGTTGTATACAAGTAACCGGTCAAGTCGAGGGCCCGCGCCGCAGTACGACGGATGAAGCCGCTCATGATTGTCGTCGCAAGGTGTGCCAAGACACTCGCCAGGTGCTGTGACTCGTGTCTCGGCAGGGGCAGCTGTGGTGTAGCGAATCGACAATCAGCCGCGGACCAAGTCACGATCCTTCGGAACCTTTCAAGGAGTCCTTGTGGTGTTTTCCACCAATAGGTACCCGCTGCGAAGGTTCAAGCGACGTCAGCGCGTCAAGGTGGTGTGACGTACACCAACTAGGCTTCGACTGGTTGTACCCGTCCGGATGGGACACACGGTAAGATCCGGATTGATTAACTTGATTTCTATATATAGAAGGTAGGAGGGGCAAAAGATAAGAAGAGAGTATAGGCCTTTCGGCTTTAACAATACAGAGCAGAATTTTACCTGAAGCACTCAAGTGTTCAAGTGTCGAGGTAAGCACCTTACACGTAGTAGCTTTACAGGGTATGCCTCCCAGCGAACTGCGACCTTCCTGAAGTTAGCGTTCGTTTCTGGTAAGGCCAAGAGACTAGCAGTGTGTGTGTTTTGGTTTATCCCTATTTGAGGGAAACTCGGGTTTGGATTCCCGATATTTGTGGTTTGAGTATTGGAAGTATACTCCTGACAACTTACTGTCTGAGTTAATCTCGGGCACCCCCGTAAAAGAGTCGAAAGAGACTAGGCAACCTTCCGCTGTTGGTGCCACGGGGTTAAAGAGAGAGAGAGAGGATAAACGTACAGGCGACGCTCGTGCCTGCTACGTTTGTGTGTGTGAGGCCTACTTACGCTAACGGTAATCGAGGGAAGCGTCGGCTCAGGGTGCTGGGTCAGATTTGGCTCCTTCAGATTCGCTCATAATATTCGCCGACCCTTGTGGAAGACGTATTGCTGTGTGGAGAGGCTATCTACATGTCTAGCGATAGATAGAAATCAGTAATTCCCTGCATCACACGAACGGTCCCAGCTCTGATCGGACTTTGTTGATAGAACAAGGCGTCTATTCCGCTTGAACTGCATGACCTTATCCCACGCTGACTCTGTGTCGACCAAACATCTTCCTGCGTCACAGCGTGACCCTTAACGTAGCGATTGAACTTCTCCCAAATCTAGTGCATGATCTCCCCAAAAGAGTTGCTACTTGCAGCATAAAAAATCTCCAGTACCGTACCCGATGCGTCCCTCTTCCCGACAGTATCTCTGACGACTGCTTGTACAACCAATCGAAGCCGGTGGTTGTCTGCATTTCCAGGTGATGCTTCTAACGATACACGAGCTCGCCCAGGGGCTGGAGATGATATAGCTGAAGAACCAGGGGGGGGGGGGGGGGGGGCGTGCACACTCGCAGCGGATACGGTGACACACGCGCGGTTGACGACGAAGTCGAAGGCGGAGTATCTTGTGTGGTCGCCTGGCGCCGACCTGTCAGAGGCGATATACTCGACGTCCTCTCTCTTTGGCTGCTAGGGGCACCAGCCACACCCTGGTCAGTTTCGAGGGCCATCGTGCCCTCGGTCATATGATGGCGTCGGCCATGTTCTCCTTCCCGGCAAAATGAAGTGTGGTGTAATTAACACATATTTACTCTGGTAATACATACATTATGTTATTATAGAGACTTACGTTATTGCGTGCGCGCTCAAACAAAGAACCGCGCGCGGCAATTTCGAGTAGAACGCACAATATGAGAAGGTCGGCACAGACGGCAAAAGGAGAGACTATAGAAAATCCATAAAGACCGTGAACCGTCCATTTGACGGGGTCACACAGCACCTTGCGCTTGAGGAAGTAAGAGCTTCCGAGAGTATACAAACTCTAAGTGAACGGCAGTTCACGTGTCCCTGGTCTGAGAAGACGAAGTAAACAGTTAAAGATACGTTTAAGACTGAATGTATTTATAGGTAAGGTTAAGCTTGAGCTACTACAAACTATAAGTCACCTATAGTGAAGCTATGTAATTATCCAATGGTTGGCTCCTGGAGCCACTGGTACCAGGTACCAGTCCTTCCGAAGAGTAACCTAGTTACTCTTCATGTAACCTGGGTACACTTGGGGCTTGTACCCCGTTACATCCTCCCCCACTTAGGTTTGGTTTACCGACCATTCAGAATGAGGGATAGTGAGTCACAAACTCTCATTCTCAAAGTCGAAAGGTATCAACAAGCTGCGAGAACGCGGCGATGGCTCATTCCACACTTGGAGCCTCGAGCAGCAAACGCGCTCTTCCTCACGGTCTCCACTTCGACCTCTGGCATGCCTCGTGCCTCTGCCAAAGGCGGTGCGAAAGCACACGCCAAGGCTGCTTCCGGAAAGGCGAAAGCCAAGAGCTCTATGCCTCGCGGCACAGACTCTGCACTCAAGGAGGCTACAAAGGTGGCCTCCGAGGCGATTGACTCGTCTAGCAACACGGCTGCGAGCAAACGCGCAAGCTCACGCCACAGTCGGTCGCCTTCGGCGACGCCTGACACCCGTCCGAACCCACACTTCACATACCGTGAGCACAGTCCGGGTACTGAGGACGAGGGTAAGGCCAGGAGCCTCCACAGCGTATCTGGGAGCTCCGAGGGAGGGCACACTCCAGTGCCCAGCGAGCACGACGACGACAGCGTACACTCGCACGCTAGTGATCACGATGATCACGGTTCAAAGACGCCTGAGCGCTCTGAGAACCCTGCCGAAGAGGCCAAGGGCTCGCCCTATGCTGGTGGCGACGAGGGAGATAAACCTTCGAAGAACCTCTCGCTTGCCGAGGGTCTTGAGCGTGCTCGGGCTGCCAAAGCCGCAGCGGCGAAGCATTCCAAGAAGCGCATGGCTTCGAAGTCTCCGCTTCGCGAAGAGAAGGAGACTCATGATCATTACCACGATCTCTTCGGCTCCTTGGATGAACAGGAGGAGGGTGCCATCGACGAGCCCCGGGAGATCACGAACGATCTCGACCAGCTGCAGGAGGACTTCCAAGCTGCTCAGCGTATGCGTGGGGTCCGGTGGCTACACCTGCCGGTCAGGGAGCTTCCATCAACCCGAGAGGTTTATTGGCCTCCCGAGGCGAGCTTTGGAGCCGACCTCTTCTTGGAGAAACTCACCCCTCGTCGTTGGCTTATCGGTGGTCACACTTCCAAGGGCGCTTACGAGCGCGCCCTGGTCCAAAAGGAACAGTTGCTCACCGACAACTCGGAGGCGGCCCGGTGCGTGCTTCTCGCGCAGCACCAGATCCCTCTGAATGACGTCACGACTTGTCGTAAGAAGCCCGAGAACCGGGGTGGTCTCTACCCTGTATGGGGCTACCCCTGGGTTCTTCCCGAGAACTGTCCGAGCTGGAGCTCATGCGAGGACAGGTTCTGGGCGTGAGTTGAGACTCTCAAGTACTCACCTAAGGAGTTACGGGAACTCCAAGAAGATCAGCTTCTGCCCAAAATCATGGATCAGCGCGATCTTCGCATTCGGTTTGTCCACTTGGTCAGCAAGCGGCAGCTGCCAAGGGACATCCAGAAGCGCGCGGCTTCCAGCGCTCGTGATGAGCGCGGGTACGGAGTGTCGTCAACGTCCGTACCCCGTTCGGGCAAGAAGCCCCGGACTACTTACGAAACTGCCGCTGCTTCTGTTTCCAAATCGCGACAGCCTTCGGGCAGTCAGCCTGGAGCCGTTCAATCGGCTCCCACGAGTTAACGGAGTGGGCATAACCCCTCCACTTCACAAGGAGCTGGCGCTTACGCCGCTCCTGGAGTACCCGCTCCACGTGGTAGTGGACCTCTCCGTTTCGATCAAGCAAGGGCGGAGGTGCCCTCGTACGAGTACGAGTATGAGGCGCCTCCGGGGAGCTTCTCTAGCCCGAGTGCTCCACCTGCGGGTCCGACGCAGGGCCCTGAGGTTGACCGCCTCCGTCAATGCGTCCTCGTGCTTGAGATTGCACTTGGCCTTGGGACTGGCGGTGATGCTGCCGCCCAGGCCGGGAACCGAGCGGTCCTTTCTCGACTTGAGGACCGTCTGGACCGGTTAAGCCAGGAGGTAGCGGGCCTCCATGGGCGGGTCGACCGCCAAGCCCACTCGTCTGATCTGGAGGAGGCCTTCCGCTTGGTCCGACGTGTTGAGTACGGACAACAGCGCCCGAAGCCACCTTTGACGCACTCCCAGCCGTACGCGTATGGTGCGTACTCGGCGTACCCGACATATTCCCCTGGGGTCCGTTCGCACGGGGCCCCTCCGGCGTATGGTCTCGATCGCAGTCTTGCTGTCCAGCGCAAGCCTTGGGTGCACGCTCCTGCGCGCCCGTCGACGTCAGAGGCCGCTCCTCGCTTCGAGGAGCTGGACCAAGGTGGGTCTACAAGTCAGCAACCTCCTGCGGATCATGGTACCGCTTAAGACGTCCAACGTAGAACGTCGGGTGCGTCGTCATTGACTTTGGTAGGTCGATGGTGTACGACGCACCGTGTCTGGCCAGGACTGCGAACGGTCCGATGAAGCGGCGCTTCAAGTTGTTGCTGCCGACAGAGCTGACAGTGTCTAACGGTAGGTTTCTAGCGTCAAGTAACACAAATTCACCCACTTTAAACACATTTAAGTTTTCTCTTCCATGGTTGTCTGAGTACTCCTTCTGTCTGTCCTGGGCCGCTGCCATTGCATCGCGGACCCTGCTGATCACAATCTGCTTGGTGTCCATAAAGGACTCCACTTGTTTCCGCAGAGAAACCGGTCTCACATCTGAGACCTGGGAGGAAAGGGCTTTCCGAGCCTCTCCCCCACTTAAAATAGAGGACGTGGCGTCTCCTCGAGGAGTGAGAGGCACTCTGGGGTGGCGGAAGCCGTTCAAGTAGAACGGCGTAAACCCCGTGGACGCGTGCACCGCGTTGTTGAGCGCAAACTCAACAACTCGGAGCTGTGATGACCACGTACGTGGAGCTCCGGCGCAGACGCTGCGCAGAGTGTCCTCGAGCACCCGATTGACGCGCTCTGTCTGGCCGTCCGTCTGCGGGTGGTCGGCAGTGGACATCTGTAGACGAGTTCCAAGCAAAGGGAACAGCGTTTTCCAGAACGCAGCGGTAAACCGCGGGTCTCGGTCTGAGACGATGGTCTCGAGCAGACCGTGATAGCGGAACACGCCATCGACGAACAGCTGTGGTGAAGTGCTTTTCGAGAAATGAGAAGATGGGAAGTGACAGCTGGGCACTATTCGAGATTAATGACATGGTCGATCTGAGTACAAGGATCTGGATCCGGGGATGACGGATCGGGGCAGAAGCTATAACGATTTGGACGGGAGGCGACGAGACTAACTAGGACCCAAGCGGAAGACCCGAGATCTGGATATCGTGAGACCCGAGATCCGAGTGAGTAAGATGGATATCTGGGCGATCTAAGCCCGGGACCCGAAACCAAGATCCAGAAATATTTCTGATCGGAGGTATTCTGATCGGGGGTAGATCCATGATCGGCCACGATACGATGATTGTATCACGGATCCAGAGAAGTCATGTGTGGATACAGCTGGGGAGATGGACCAAGGTGAGAAAGGACAAGTAGCCAGGCCTGGCAAACGATTTGACGAGTAAAGGACAGAGGAGATAGAGATCCAGGCTGGTATAGGCTTAACCATTAAATCAGAGACAAATTTGCATTGTACTTCACAAGTGCCCTCCTGCTCCCAAGAAACCGGATTACTTTGGCCGTACGGGATAATAAAAGGTTGGATATAGTAGATCTAGAGGTTGTGATACCTGGATAATATATTGGCCAGATCATACCACCTAGTGAACTTATCCTACGAGTGCAGATTTAAGGTTAACCAGATTTACTACTTGGCTGGGTATACCTATCGCCTCTCAACTCTCAAGATCCCGCTATAGGAAGCGGCAAGTACGACGAAAAGGAGCTTAAAGGCAAGGGAACACACCCGCAAGGCAACTCTACGGTCGGCTCTCAGATCAAGACCGCCAGATCTTACAAGCTCGAAGGACTCGCTTGTGATCTGGACCCTACATCGGACGTAGAGTGAAGATCTTCCACTACTACTCCACCAAATCCCCACGTCTCACCAAGACATTCAAGCTTCTATCCCTTGAACACCTCTGCAGTTACCAGAGGAGCAAGATCCCGCCCTACCGACGGGTACACAAAGTGAGAAAAGTTCGGTAGATCACGGATCATCGGGAGACCCCCTCCGTTAGTCGGAGTCTGGGTACTGTTGGGAAGTCGGATCCAGCAATCTCGCAGATTTTGCTGACCCCGCTACACCACAAAGGTGCGCGTGCCCGGATCTTCTGGTGACTCGGGATTTCACCGTGAGTCCCAAGAAGATGTTCAAGTGAAGATTGAACCGGGGAATCAAGCGTTGACGGACGTCGGATCGACGTCGACGCCGCTGAATGAAGCAAGATCCGCGGATCGACAGAGTACTGCGAGGAACTCTACCGACGGAAGAGAGTTAGATCCGGATCTAGAAGAGAAACTTCTCTATCCTCCCCAAGTCCCCTCGGGGACTCCTGCGGATTTTGACGCAAGTCAAGATCCGCTAACAAACAAAGAAGGGGAAGTGAAGGCAAAACGGTATTCATTTATTGATTCCCCTGTTAAGTCAACACCGTACCTGAGATCAGGCCCGCTAGTCGAAGATCCGAAAGAAACGAAAAAGAAGACGAAGACTTAGCGGGCGAAGATGAAAGCTCCAGGATCCGAGGAAGAAGACCGATCCGGATCGAAATCGACCTGGACCACTCGAGATCTGGAGTTTATACCGGCACGAGGCACTTTGCGACTTCCTGCATCGAGATCCCGTCATGAAGATCTTGGAGCTCGAGCAGATCGAGGACCCGAAAACGCCGGTGATGGCTCCGGTGGGAACGACGAGCAAACTCACGGCGGTAACTGATCTGCTACGTCTGCTCAAGGATGCAGGTGTTGTGGCGGGAGCGTTCGATGCCGAAGCCCTCTTCGATCTAGATCTGAGCGTGATCGAGTCAACAGCTCAGGATCTCTTCGCCCGAATCAAGATCATCGCCGGCGAAGCCCACAGGGTCCAAGACCCGGTAGCTTCACCTCAGATCAGCCAGACCGCGTCGTCCAACTACGCGTCGGCTGCGGAGGACGGATCCGACACCTCGTCGGAGCCACGGCGTATGCGCTTGGGACCGTCAGGTGCGTCGATGCTGAAGACGCGGGCCAAGACCCTAAGGGAGAACCCGGTACCGCCGAATTACGATGTGACTAAATCGAACCAAGTGCAAGCCAGATCTGCCCCAAGATCTGTTAGCAGGTCCCGTGTGAACGGTGCAAAGGAGGTGTCGACAGTGCCAGATCAGGTGACGATGACCGCAACGTCGGAGGGTCGACTGGATCGCTGCAGCGATATTTTCAAGCAGCAATGGCCCGGTTACTGGCAGAGCGAGACGCGATCGCTGCACCCTCGACGACAACAGCGCCGATCAATCCCGGATCGCGCGACGTGGAGATGGAATCGGTTGAAGGAGACAGTTCTCAGGATGAGTACGACCCATATGACTTGAACTTTCCATCATCTGCTCATGCAGCTGTATCCACCGCGACAGCTGGAACAGATAGCTCGACTATGATTCCGCGAGTCCGGATCTCGGCGATCTCAGATCTGAAGGAGTTTATCGGCAAAGATCAAGATGAAGATCGAGCGCGAGCATGGATCAGCAAGGTCAGATCGGCACTCATGCGGGACCACGCATCCGACGCAGAGAAATGCCTGACCTTTGCGGACCTGCTAGCAGGACCCGCGAAGAACTGGTATCGACAACTCAGCAGATCTACCAGGAACAAGTGGCCGGATCTGCTGCGAAGTTTCCAGATCCAGTATTGTGGGCTGGGGGTATCTGTCGCGAGACAGTACTACCACGCCCGCCGACGATCGGACGAATCGCCACTGGAATATCTTCATCGTCTCAACGTGGCCGGTCTACGTGCATAGTTAAAGATCAAGGATAGGGGGTCGAAGGTACTGCGGGAAGATGTGGACCATTTTATTGAGACATTGGGAGACCCGGATCTCGCCGATCGGCTGACACTGTTACGACTCCCGGATGCGGGTAAGCTCGAAGAAGTGCTACGTGCGATGGATCGCGCCAAGCATCGTCAGAAGAAGACAGCAGCTGGATCTGACAAGTATCGGCAAAAGGCTCCAGTACCCACAGCCCCAGCGAGACGAGTGCACAAGATCCAAGCGCCCGACTCAGGATCCGAGTCTGATTCTGAAGGATCCAACTCCGACATTGAAGATTACCGCCGGATCTGCATAGCTGCCCCCGAAGATCGTGTGATTAAGGCAGGAGGCAGCTCGAAGAAGCCTGATCTGATTTCTGGAGACCGCGGAGTTTACGGATCTCGTGATCAAGGAGATGGGGCAGGGCAGATCCGCTGTCAACAATGTGGTTCGAGGAAGCATACGGACGCCGGATGTTGAAAACATCTGATCTGCGAGAAGTGCGGCCGGAGAGGACATCGAGGCGATCACTGCTTCTATGTGTGCCGTGGGTGCGGCGAGATCCATGGCGCTGGAAAATGTCCAATGGAGGAATACTAGAATCAGATCCGCCAGTGGTTCAATCCAGCCAAGCATGGAGGACTGCTACCAGAGGAAGCGGAGAAGATGTTAAACTAGGACGCTGGCCGGGTTGGAATCCGGTACGAGCCGAGCGTTCTAGGTACTGCATTTATGCATTTGTGAGCAAGATGTCGCTAGATCAAGGTAGCAAGATACGAGATCAAGTCGATAATACACGTGATCTGCATGGGATGTCTGTTGTCAAGATCTCAAGTCTCAATCGAATCGATGAATATGCTAGATCCGAAGTCTCATCGACCTTGGGTATAAATGTGGTGAGATAAGGGGATTTTGAAAGCAGCAGGATCAAGATCGGTGGTTTACACCCACTGAAGGTGAGATCGTCACTGAACCTCCCACGATCCGCCGAATTGCGGAAGTCCGCGGATCTGAGGTCGAATCTATGGATCTTTTGCCTGGGGAGTCCCGTGGATATTGGAAGTATCACGCTCCGGGGAAATGGTTTCGACAGGCCAAGGTAGGAGGCAAGATCAACAATGAGAAGGCGATCATGCTTCTGGATAGTGGTACCAAAGTGTCTATACTGGACACCACCTTTGCTCGTAAGGTGGGGTGCCAGATTGACCGAAGCCAGATCCAAGACTGCGTTGGTATCGGGGAAGGTGTATACAGAACGAATGGAAGGACTCGGATCAAGATCACGCTGGCAGGGTGCCTAGAGTATTGGTTTGAGATCTGGGTCGGGGATCTAGCTGGCCAAGACGCGATCCTAGGCATGGACTTCATGGTACCTGCCGGGCTGAGGCTGGATCTGGCCGACGGGACTATGTGTTCCCCCGACGAGATGCGGATCCAGCTTAGTGGACGTCGACCCTTGTACGGTATCAAGATGAAGATCGTAAGGGCAGATCAAACGACTTGGATCAAGCCTGGAGAAGTGTGGGAGTTGCCTGAGCGTCTGAAGTGGACAGATCGCGAAAAGCTATGGGTCACACGAGGCGAGAAGTGGGTGCCTACGGTGGTCCAAGGACCTGGCCGATCTCAGTATCTTCAGATCACGAACGTCAGTGATCGGAGGTTGCTGCTAGATCATTAGCAGGAAATTGGTCGCTGGCTGCCAGCGGACGGAGTACCGAGGCGCCCAGGATATGTGTCGATTGGATCTCGTCGCTATCGAGAGTGGCAGAATCTGGACTACGAGGCGACTACCGAGATCAAATCCGAGACGTCAAGCGAGTTGCAAGAAGAGCCAATCGGACCCCTAGTGGAGCAACCGGTGTATCCCACGCCGCGTATGATACTAAAGAGGGACCAGCAGACTACGATCAAGGTCGTAAAGGCCGGATCTCATGTACCCAAGGGCGATCACGACGACCCCTATCTGGATCTGGAGTCGGTAGAGTCCAGATCGCAAATCGTGGAGAAGTACCGCGAAGATGCAGGAGGTTCGTTGTCGGATCCAGGGACTACATCAGCCAGGGTCCCCAGATCATCTCCGGTGATGGTGACGCAGGCGAAGCAAAAGACGTCAGCCGGGGATCTGCCGTTGGATATCTCAGATCCTGAAGTATCGAAGGAGGAGGAGGAATGCGAGCAGGTATCAGTGCCACCTGGGTCAGAATCGGGTGAGCTGAAGACAGATCCCAATCCATTTTCTGCGGCGGAAGAATCTCCACAAGAGACGTCGCCGTCGGATCCGGATCCACCACTGTATGTGAAGATCCCTGAGGAGACGAATCATCTGGTATCGGAGGATCCGCCACTCCTGCGACTAGAGCAATCGGACGTCGTGAAAGGACAAGAGTCAGATCTGGATCCCGATCGTGGTATGCAGCCGGCTAACGCTGATCGAGATCAAGATCGAACAGCGAAGTTGGAGGAGATGGAGGATGAGCAGATCTGCTATGATGAAGGTGGTGATCTGTATGCGGAAGATATCGGAGATGACATGCCCGTAATTCCTGAAGTGCCATTAACAACCAAAGAAGTGAAGATCGAGGATATTTAGCTAGATCCTGGCGCAAACCCTTTTGCGGAAGTGGAGAAATTACGCCAGGAGATCTGGAATAACCGGCATCTGCTCATTGGCAAGGGTAACGCGCTGCCGCCGGCGGCGCGTGGAGTCAGGTGCGATATCGAAGTCGGCGGCGCGAAGCCGATCGCTCAGAAGGTGCGAAAGGTGGCACCCCAGTTTCGTGAAAAGCTGTCAGACCTGATAAAAGGGCTGTTGCGAGCCAAGATCATTAACTTCTCGACGTCGCCGTGGGCATCCCCGATCGTGATCATCGTCAAGAAGAATGGAGTGGATATCCGATTGTGTATTGGTTTCCGACTGGTTAATATTCTGACAAGGTTGATGATCTACCCTATGCCCCTGATTAACGACCTGTTGGAAGATCTCGACAAGGTACTCTGGTATTGTTCGCTGGACACGGCAAGTGGATTCTGGGTGGTGACTATGACGGATCGGGCTCGTGCGATCTCGGCTTTCATCACCCCGTTCGGGCTCTTTGAGTGGAACCGGATGCCCTTCGGATTGAAGAATGCACCTCAGATCTATCAACGTCTGGTCGATATGCGCTGTATGGGTTCACCCGGATCCCAAGATCGGGTGAAGATTCTGACAGTGAAGACCCGTTTGAAGCGGGCGAACCTGAAGATCCTGGTACGCCGTCAGTCCTTGAACGAAGATCCTACATTGACGATGTGCTAATCCCAGCGGATTCGTGGGATCAGCAGTGCGAACGAGTGAAAGCTCTACTGGAGGCGCGCAATAAGTGGAATCTGTCGATCAGTGTGGTGAAAAGTTATTGGGGAATGCACAAGGTGGACTATCTAGGTCATCGGGTGTCGAAGGATGGGCTGGAGGCGAATCCGAAGGATCTGGCAGCGTTGGCAGATCTAGCTGTCCCGGGATCGCTCCGAGCCATGCAGTCATTTCTGGTTAGCTTGAATTATTACAGTCGATTCATCGAGGATTACTCAATCTTCGCTGCTGTACTCTATGAACTACGGGAGGTAGATTTTGCTGCGATGGCCAAATCGAACGTGCGGACCAAGATCGAGCAAGTCTTGACGTCGGAGACCTTAGATCCGGAAGAGGTGAAGCTGAATCGGGACCCAGATCATAAGGGTTCAGACGTGGACTCGTGTGATCTGAGCAAAGATCCCCTCGAGGGTATCGAATCCCGATGGATTCGAGCCCACCGAGCGTTCACTGAGCTGAAAACAAGGTCGCGACAACCCCGATCCTTCGCCACTTCGATCCGGATCGCCAAGCTACGGTAGTCGTTTACGCGAGTGATTGGGCTGTTTCAGCAGCTCTGATGCGGAAACATGATGAGATCTACCATCCCGTCACGTACGTTAGTCGAACGCTCAAATCTAACGAGCCCAACTATGGTGTGGTGGAGAAGGAGATCTTCGCCCTTCTGCGAGTCTTGGATCTAAACTACAACTTGCTCGTGGGACGATATATCAGGATCCTGACCCGGCACTCTACGTTGGCCTGGCTTTTCAAATCAGCCGGCCTCCAAGGACGCCTGGGTCACTCTGCTCTCGCCATGGACGTTGGAAATCGTGAAGTGTTCAAAGGGAGAAGACGAGATCCTGGGAACTTTCGCAGCAAGCATCACGCCCCGATCCAAGATGGACGAAGTGCTAATTCAGATCGCGCCCAAGAAGGAACCCCGACGCCAGATCCAGGCTCCGATCCCGACGGTACAACCCGACGAAGATCTATATGTGGTGAGTTTTGATGGATCCGCACGTGTGAAACGTGGGGGGGGGGGCGCCTACAGTGCGGTCCTGTGGGAATTACCCGAATGGACGGTGGTGAAAGCCCCATCTGCGTACGCCGAAGGACTCACAGTCAATGAAGCCGAATACCATGGGCTGCTGTTAGGTCTGGATCTGTTAATCGAGGCCGGTCCGAAGAGATTGGTGATTTGTGGCGATTCAAATCTGGTGATCCGGCAGGTACGAGGTGAGATCGACTGCAAGGCACCGGGATTGACGTTGCTGAGGCAAAAGATACTGAATCGGCTTCAACAATGGACAGATCATGATTTGGTACATGTCAAGAGAGATTGGAACGCCAGTGCAGACAGCCTAGCGAGTGCGGCATTGCAAAGCCAATGTGGGATCGAAGTTGAGGAGGAATCCGACTACCGAGATCTCGTCACGCTAAATCGATTGGGAGAGGTTATCGTGGCGCGATCTGAGGGCCAAGTCGCGCAGATCTCAGCTGTGGCCACCCGATCTAGAGCTAGGACAACGTCCACACCCCGGATCTTGCAGGAAGAGTATGTGAGAGGGCTTCGGATAGATCGGATCCGGAAGGCGCAAGATGAGGAGGCGTGGATCTCGAACTTGAAGAGATACCTAATGGGAGATGTGTAGGAGATTAGTCGAGAAGAGGCCAAATCTTTTAGTCTCATTGCTGCCGACTACGAGGTGGATCTGAACGATCTACTCTTCTATTGTCCTCCCACTAAGCGGACCGATGAAGATCGCGATGGATTGATGCGATTGATGATGCCGGAAGCTCTACATCAAGACATCTTACATCACTATCATGCCAGCTTGGAGGGTGGACATCAAGGTATTGGTCGTACTTATCAGCGGATCCGAGATCGGTTTTACTGGAGAGGACTGTACAAGAGTGTGCAACGTTATGTTGGTGAATGTGTGGATTGCGAGACGGGCAAAGGTAGGCCTACGGTCTCGGGCGAATCGCTGGGGAACATCCAAGCGACCTACCCGTTCCAGATCTAGCCATGGATCATATCCCTTCACTACCTAAATCCTACAAGGGCAACACGGAGTTGCTGATATGGGTGGATCTGTTCACGGGATATGTGATCGCAAAGGCAAGTGCGTCCAGAACGGCCCAGACCATCGCCGAATCGTATGAGGAGTGTGTCTTTCGCAGATTTGATGCCAGTGAGAAGATCCGGCATGATCGTGAACCAGGTTTTATGTCGGATTTCTTTCGCGCGTTTAACAAGATCTTGGGGCAGAGACAGAGAGCCACGATGGCATACCGGCCTCAAGCTAACGGATCTGCGGAACGCATGGTTCAGACGATTACGAGAGCGCTCAAGATGTACGTTCGGGATCTCGATCAGCGAGATTGGGACGAGTACGCAGAGCGGCTTACGTTCGCAATTAACACGGCCCAAGATACGGGTTTTTAATAGGTTCATTATCTTTAATGGGTTTTCCTTTTTTAACAGGATTTTATTCTAAAGATTTAATTTTAGAAGTAGCTTTTGCTAGTTTTAGTGAAACAGGTCATTTTGCTTATTGGTTAGGTACAATAGGTGCATTTTTTACTTGCATTTTATTCGACACGTTTATTATTTTTTGCATTTTTAAGTGAGACTAATGCTTATACGGATCCGAGGCGATACCCCTTTTTATCTGGTTCACGGATGGGATCCCAAATCCACTCTTGAAGCTGCTATTCCTGTAGGCAGCACCAAGAGGCGAGATCGAGATCCGAGACGGTGGAGATACCAGATCCAGAAGCACTACCAGCAAGCCAGATCCCAGGTCCGCCGCCGATTACAGGAGGCGATCGCAGATCGGGCTGAACGACACAACGATGAGGCTCGACCCCACCAGATCCTGGCCGGATCTCAGGTGTGGTTATACCTGGATCGGGTGAAGGAGGGCTACGCTCGTAAATTAGCTCACCTGTGGCATGGACCATTCCGAGTAGCGGACAAGATCGACGAACATGCAGTGAAACTCGAGATCCGTGGAACTGACTACCATCTATTCCTGATCGTGTATGTGTCCTAGCTAAAGCTGGTGAAGGAGTACCCAGATCGGCCCAAGATCCGGCTGACCGTAGATGAACGGGATCGCGTAGATTTCGACGAGATCCTGCTACCTGAAGATAGCCGAAACCCAGATCTTGGATCCGACGAGTTCGAAGTGGAGAAGATCGCAGATATGCGGTCTGGCAAGCGAACTCGATATGGTCGGATCTATCGCGAATTTCTAGTCCACTGGCGTGGATATGACGAACCAAGCTAGGTGGATGAGGCAGATCTGAACTGTGGAGCATTGCTACATGAGTTCTTGCGGGATCACACGAACCGGAATCGGTTTGGCGTGATGCAATCCCACGAAGAATAGCCCTAGGGGGTCTACTTGTGTGAGTTGGTCACACTAGTGGAGAATATGTGGAAGGATTCACAAGGAGGTTGTGGATCGGAGGACGGGCATTGATGTTCATGCATTCAAGTGATGTGTACATGCAAGATCGAGAATAGGATATGCAAGATCCGAGACGGAGAGACTCAAATCTGGAGGCGAAGACTCTAGATCCCGAGACGACGGACAGTGTCACGATTAGATCCCGGATCTATTAATGTCAAAGAAGGATCTGGAAAGTACGTGGTTTAAAGAGATTAAACGATGAGTTGACGAGATCTGCCCACGCTATGCTGTCACAAGTTACTACTGCGGCTGAGATCTGACGAAGAGAAGAGTGGTTGGAACCGATCCGAATGGCTGAAGCGCGATCCTGCATCTTGAACATGTGGAGAGCTCGGGTCACAAAGTGCCGGTGGCGGTTCCGCCAGATCCAGCGACTCTGACGTTGGAAAGCTTGCCGGTCAGGCGATGGACTTGATTGGCAAGATGGCGGGCCAAATCATCCCGATATTGATTGCGCCGTGGCTCCGCCGCGTCGGTTTCTCGTAAAGCCTCTAGCAGAGCGGTTGGTACAGGGCGATTGAGGTTGGGGTCCGCCAGATTGGCCTTGCGGGTCTCGGATCCGGGATACCAGACCACTTTGTCGCCACGCGTCGGTAGGTGGAGGAAGAAGAAGTCCAGGAGGATGTCCAAATCACACCAACCTTCCTGCGTCGCGTGGATCAAGACTATGTGAACACTTTGCCACATCGATCCAGCGTGACTATGACGGTTGCTCCGCTGCTTGTTGACTGTATATATCCATAGCGGTGACGTAGGCAGATCTGGAGTTGTCGGTGTTGTAGGAGCCATCCACGGCGGTGACGTAGGCAGATCTGGAGATGTCGGTGTTGTGGGAGCTATCCACGGCGGTGACGTAGGCAGATCTGGAAATGTCGGTGTTGAGGGCGTCTTACCACGTCCTTGACCGGCGCGTTCGGGTGGAGCCATGACGTATGCAACGGAGGAGTCAATAAGGAAAGCGGGAACTGGACGGGTGCGCGCAGTGACACCGTTGGGCGGTGACAATTGAACGCAGGAGGCGGCTGTGGTGAAGTGCTTTTCGAGAAATGAGAAGATGGGAAGTGACAGCTGGACACTATTCGAGATTAATGACATGGTCGATCTGAGTACAAGGATCTGGATCCGGGGATGACGGATCGGGGCAGAAGCTATAACGATTTGGACGGGAGGCGACGAGACTAACTAGGACCCAAGCGGAAGACCCGAGATCTGGATATCGTGAGACCCGAGATCCGAGTGAGTAAGATGGATATCTGGGCGATCTAAGCCCGGGACCCGAAACCAAGATCCAGAAATATTTCTGATCGGAGGTATTTCTGATCGGGGGTAGATCCATGATCGGCCACGATACGATGATTGTATCACGGATCCAGAGAAGTCATGTGTGGATACAGCTGGGGAGATGGACCAAGGTGAGAAAGGACAAGTAGCCAGGCCTGGCAAACGATTTGACGAGTAAAGGACAGAGGAGATAGAGATCCAGGCTGGTATAGGCTTAACCTTTAAATCAGAGACAAATTTGCATTGTACTTCACAAGTGCCTTCCTGCTCCCAAGAAACCGGATTACTTTGGCCGTACGGGATAATAAAAGGTTGGATATAGTAGATCTAGAGGTTGTGATACCTGGATAATATATTGGCCAGATCATACCACCTAGTGAACTTATCCTACGAGTGCAGATTTAAGGTTAACCAGATTTACTACTTGGCTGGGTATACCTATCGCCTCTCAACTCTCAAGATCCCGCTATAGGAAGCGGCAAGTACGACGAAAAGGAGCTTAAAGGCAAGGGAACACACCCGCAAGGCAACTCTACGGTCGGCTCTCAGATCAAGACCGCCAGATCTTACAAGCTCGAAGGACTCGCTTGTGATCTGGACCCTACATCGGACGTAGAGTGAAGATCTTCCACTACTACTCCACCAAATCCCCACGTCTCGCCAAGACATTCAAGCTTCTATCCCTTGAACACCTCTGCAGTTACCAGAGGAGCAAGATCCCGCCCTACCGACGGGTACACAAAGTGAGAAAAGTTCGGTAGATCACGGATCATCGGGAGACCTCCTCCGTTAGTCGGAGTCTGGGTACTGTTGGGAAGTCGGATCCAGCAATCTCGCAGATTTTGCTGACCCCGCTACACCACACAGCCGTGCGGTCTGTTCGCCTGTGACCGTAACGGGCACCGGAGCAAGAGGTACCATCTTGCTCAGCCGACACACGAAACCCACGATCCCGGTGTTGCCGTGTCCGTCGGCTGGAAGTCAAAGATGAAGTCAAGACTCATCGACTTCCAACAGTCACCAGGTACGGGCAGGCTCTGTAACGGAGCCGAAGCGTGCCCTGCGGGTTTCACCCGCTGACATGTTTCGCGTGTCTTCACATACTTGGCGATCCACTTGTACATGTGGGTCCACCAGAAGGCCTGAGAAACCGACAGGAAGGTCTTCTCACGGCCCAAGTGGCCACTAGAGGGCGCTTCGTGCGCCTCCGCGAGGATGTCAAACTTCAGATCCTCGTCGTTGGGTACGACCACCCGTGGAGGCTCACCAGGCTCCACCCGGTAATAGAGGAGGCCATCCACCAACTCATATCGGTGGAGCCGGGAACGCTGCCGCGGCGAAAGCCAGTCCGACTTTGCGTCCGTTCCTGCAGCCAGGAACTTGACGATAGGCGTGATAGCCTCATCGTCTCGATGCGCCATGCGTATCCGATCTTGAAGATCCGTTGTCACCCGTGTGATGTGAGCCAACTCGTAGTCCGGACGCCGAGACAGGGCGTCAGCAAGCACGTTGATTTTGCCCGGCTTGTATTCAACGCGGAAATTGTACTCCGCGAAGAAAGGCAGCCACCTCGCCATCCGTTGGGAGAGGTGAGGCGAATTGGTCGTCGTCCTCAAGGATGCGTGGTCTGTGTATATCACAAAGGGCCTTGAGCCCAGAAGATGTACGCGAAACTTGATGAGGACATACTTCATGGCAAGGAGCTCCTTGTCGTGAACTGGATAGTTCCGCTCGGCGGCCTTAAGCTGCCTGGACTGGAACGAGATGACTCGTCCATGTCCGTCTGCATCGTTCTGCAGCAATGCGCAACCGATCGCATAATCGGAAGCGTCACAGATGACGCTGAACGGCTTCGTCTCGTCCGGCAAGGCCAGGACTGGCGCCTCTTGAAGGCTGGCCTTGACGCTGCCATAGGCGTCATGGTGCGTCTGCTCCCAGCGCCAGTCGACGTCTTTCTTCAGTAGGTCAGACAAGGATTTTGCGAGACCCGCGTACCCTGCGCTGTACTTGTGGAGGTAGTTGGTCAAGCCCAACCACTTCCTGAGATCCTTCTGGGATCTGGGCGTCCGCCAGGCTGCAATGGTCTTGACCTTGTCTGGGTCAGCCCGAACGCCCACGTTGCTGACGAAGCAACCGGGAACCTTGATTTCTGGTGACGCGAAGACGCACTTGTCGATATTGTCGTAGAGCTTGTTCGCTCTCATCACGTCCAGCACTCGACGGAGGTGACCAAGATGCACCTCCATGGCCGTCTTGCCTCCCTCGGCACGGCTATGGACGAAGATATCGTCGAAGTACGTCTGTACGAAGGCACGCAGCGGCCTAAACAGCTGCGTAACCAAGCGATTGAATGTCGCTGGGGCGTTAGACAGACCCTGCGGCATGACGAGCCACTCCCAAAGCATGCCGCTTGGAGTGCTCACCGCGGTGAGCGGGATGTCGCTCTCGCGCATCAGGATCTGGTAGTATCCGTCTACTAAATCCAGCGCACTGTACCGAACGCACCCGGCCATGTTGTTCAACAACACATCCTTTCGTGGGATTGGTGTCTGGACCGGCACTGTCGCGTTGTTCAGCTTATTACAAGCGTGAAGCTAACGCCACTTCCCGTTCGGCTTTTGAACGCAGAAGGTCAGCGTCAAGTGCGGGGACTTCGATTCCCGCACCATGCCTGCCTTCGCTTTCGCAGCGAAGAAGGCATCAATCACCTCGCACTGTTCGCGAGGTGCCACTGCCTCGTGGCACAGTACTTTGTGCCAGGCACGAGATCAATCTCGTGCCGTACTCCACGATCAGGTGGGAGTTGGGTCGGTGGGTTCTTGGTCACCACGTCCGCATACTCCGACACCAAAGGATACACCGGATCCTTGGGGTTCTTAAGAATCTCAGAACCCAAGCGCGATTGACGCTGCTTACTCAACTCCTCGAGGACGTCTTCGTCCAAGGCAGAGGAGGAGTTCAACTCTTCCTGAGAGGTCTTGTGCTTGATGAGAACCATCTCAGCAATCTCTCCAGCCTTGAGGTTGGCCAGGAAAGACTCTGCCGTCATTTCCTCGAGGTTCATTATCTCTGCAACCTCTGGTAACGGTTCCAAGTGGACACCAGATGCCTTGACGGGTAAACCGGTCTCGCCATCGAAGATGTGGTAACACTCTTCCACCGACGGTGTCGAAGGAACCCTGGCCCTGGACTCCGAGTCGTTGTGCACGACTCCAGTCTGAACATGGTTCAGACTTGACTTGCGGCGGCGGCGTCGTCGACGGCGACCGTGACGTGTAACTTCGTTACCCACGTCTGAGGATGCCGTGAAGCTGACATCTGAGGCACTCGAGGCCTCGTGTGGAACTATGTTACCCACACAGGAAGCGCTTCCCGCGTCTTCCTCTTCAGTTAAGGTCTGGGCGACCGTCTGTGGACCTATGTTACCCACTTGGCCGACGTTTGTCTGCGTCGCCGCCTTCGAAGCTCCCGCGGAGTCGTCATATACGTCGACGACTCCTAAGTATCCGCCGGATGCTTCGGTACCTTGGCGGCCCTTGCGGGCGCCCCAGGTCCTGCCAGAGGTGGGAACATGACTCACCAATGCTCTGTCGGTCACTGCAGGGCGGCTGGCACCAATGGCCTTGCCTCGCCAGTCGATCCACGGCTCGTGTTTCTCGAGCCAGGGCATGCCCAGGATCAAATCATACGGATCCATGTCGAGAACAGTAAACTGCTCTGGGCTGTCGAAGTCTTCGAACTTGACAGCCAGATCCATCTGAGTGTTGGGAACAGTAACCTTGTTCCCGTCGGCCAGTCGTACTGACACGGCCCCGTTCCCTTTGCTTTCTCTCAAAGCATCGGCCAACTTGTACCTGTTACGAGCAACCGTCCGGCGGCGTGCGAAGTTCTTCGACGCCCCAGAATCGATCAAGATTCTAAAGGGATGATCGTATCCCCGTACACGTCCGTGTACTACAAGCAGCCCATCGCTGCCCTTCACCGATTCGAGAGTGCGAAGACTCTCATTTGCTAAGTCCCCGTGGTACGCACCACCTGCGTACCGATCACGAAGACTTAGATCTTCCCCAGTAGGGCGCCCCGCCCCTACTGATTTCCGGCGTTCCCTGGCCTCGGGATCGTGGCTTCTGCCAGCGACCCTTCAGAACAGGCTTGGGGTTGAACCGCCTGCGGTGTCTCTCCGCGGGGCAGTCTTGCTTGAAGTGACCCAGCTTCCCGCAGCCGAAACAGCGAATGTCGTGCTGTTCGTCGGAACCGAGTTCCATGGGGACTGGTCCGCTGGGGCAGTCTTGCTTGAAGTGACCCAGCTTCCCGCAGCCAAAACAGCGAATGTCATGCTGTTCGTCGGAACCGAGTTCCATGGGGACTGGTCCGCTGGGGCTTGCCCAGCTGGGATTCAGCGATGAATTCCCAGGCCACGCTGAGGCCGGTGTACGCGCCTGGTGATGGCTGTACTCTTCTTGAAGGACGACTTGGATCGCCTCTTCGAGGGTGCTTGACTGCACTCGGAACAGCTGAGTGCGCGCAGGGCCCACTCGAAGGATGTCCATAAACACCGTCACCTTGATGTGTACATTGAGTGGGTTGCCCACTAGGGATGCCGTGAGCTCCCGCATCTTTTGGATGTACTCGTGCAGCTCACGCTTTCCTTGTTTACATGAGAGGAAGCGCGAGCGCTGCCAGTACTCGTAGTTCGCCGGGAGGAACGCGACTCGAAGCTGTTCGCACAGCTAAGCCCAGGATGTGAAACATCCAGGCAAGGTCGCCTCCCGCGTGTACGCCCAACTCTTGGCACGACCGCTAAGGTTGGAGAGCGCGAAAGCAACGCGGAGTTGCTCGGTCGAGATCAGAGCCGCGTCCATCGCGAGCTCCGACTCTCGAACCCAGAAGTGAAAGTTCTCACCTTCCTTCCCTTCGTACAATTTCACCTTTAGCCGCAATGGCTTCGGGTGAGGCGGCTTCCCTTCAGCGCCGGCGCCTGCAGGTTAACCCGCACGTGCGCGATGAGCCCTTGCTCATAAGTGTCAAACGCATTGACACGTTCGACCTGCTCGGCCGGTGTTGACGCCACCAGGCTCTGCAAGGCCTCCATCCCGAAGATGCCTGCCATCTTCCGAACAGACTCAAACTGCGAGTCGTTCAGGTGAGGAAAGTTGTTCCGGTCCATGATGACAGAACCTCAGAGGTTCAGGTAGTCTACCCGCGTTGGCGTGGATTGACTACAAGTGCTAACAAGTGTGACGGGGTCCCACAGCACCTTGCGCTTGAGGAAGTAAGAGCTTCCGAGAGTTTACAAACTCTAAGTGAACGACAGTTCACGTGTCCCTGGTCTGAGGGGACGAAGTAACCAGTTAAAGGTACGTTTAAGACTGAATGTATTTATAGGTATGGTTAAGCTTGAGCTACTACAAACTATAAGTCACCTATAGTGAAGCTATGTAATTATCCAATGGTTGGCTCCTGGAGCCACTGGTACCAGGTACCAGTCCTTCCGAAGAGTAACCTAGTTACTCTTCATGTAACCTGGGTACACTTGGGGCTTGTACCCCGTTACAGTCCACAACCCTCTGATAAAAGCATACTGGGGGTTGCACCCCCAGACCCCCGCATTAGAAAAAACATGTACTGGAGACTCTCCAGTGGAGAGTGCAACGGGTCCGTTCGCTGGGGATCTCACTACCGCCTTCTATTAAAAGCAACCTGCTCACAATCTGTGGAGCATTCACGGTTTTTGTCGATTTTTAATATTTGCTCACGGCAAAAGCGGTAGGGCGTGGATGCTGAACAAGGCAGCACTCCAGGCTTCTGCACCAAATTGCAAGCTGAAGACCTTGGTTTTATGCTGTTATTGCAGATTAGCGAAGAGCGTGGATTGGTTATCTAAGCGAGCTCTTGCTATATACCTCATATACATGTACTTAAGATGCTGGCGATCTCGTCCACGAGGTATCCATTGCAACTGTAGCCCAATATTTTTTGCAAGCTTTCTACATGTACTACAGTAGTACTTCGAAGTATTAATACTACAGTACCTAGTACAGTCACACCTCCTTATTTAAACCTCTATAAGTGACCACATGCTCTTTACTTGAATACAGTCTTTCAACGCAAACAAGACTATATGAGGTTCACTATACCAGACTCTCTAACTGACTAAAAACCTCTCTATTCGCTAAATGACAGTCAGGGTCGGAGGTAAAACTCTCTATCTGGACAGGTGACCGTCCGTCAGTTCATCGAATCCTCCTCATTTTAAGTGTTGCTTTTTTTAACAGAAACCCCCGTTGTTGTATTGGTGGAAGTGTTCGTGCTCTAAAAGGCAAGGCTGTTCAATTCTACAATACCGACTTGGTCAGGATCACGCCACGCATGTAGCGGTTCCACGTCGCGTAGTTGTCTCCGTTGAACTTGTCGATGGAGACCTTGGTGGAGGCGTCGTGGGCAGAGGACATGGTACTTGGGCTCATAACCTGATGGAGGGTATGGATCTTGACACCGTAAGCTTGACGGAGCGGAGGGAGGGCAGTACTTTGGGCGAGTCCGGAGCAGAGACTGGAAACCACTTGAGGGGTAGAACGAAGATTCGAAAGTGATTGATTGAGGTCTTTAGCTCGCTAGCCTTCTCACTACTCTAGACCTACTGGATACACACTACTTGATTCTTTACTGGATACTGACTTACTTCAGCCAATCATAGAGCGCCACGTCGAAGCCCATCTTGTACCTACAATCTTGTACCCAAAGGTGGCGTAATCGACAGTGGCGTAATCGGCGGTGGCGTAATCGGCGTGGGTTCGGATTGGACTGGTTCGGGCTAACTAGTTTACGGTCAATAACCGATACCAAACCGGTAATCCTCAATACGCCCCCTCAATGCGAAGTCCCATGAATGCCGAGAGCCGCCGTCAGATCCGTATGGCGTGGTCCCGCAAGCGCCTTCGTCATGATGTCCGCCAGCATTACAGAAGTCTCGCAATACTGGAGCTTCACTTCACCGCGTTTCACTTCGTCGCGGATGTGGTGGTACTTGATGTCGATGTGCTTGGCGCGGCCGTGGTTCACCGGGTTCTTGGTCATCTTAATGCACGACTGGTTGTCTTCGCGGATCATGAGCTCGGGTCCCGTGACGTTGGCAGCCGCCAGGATTTCGCACAGCAGGCGATGGATCCACTTGCCTTCTTGGATAGCCAGACTGAGCGCGATGTACTCCGCTTCGCTCGTGGACAGCGACACACTTGATTGCTTCTTGCTTCCCCAGCTCACAGGCGCACTCATGAGCATGAACGTGTAGCCTGAAGTGGATTTGCGGTCGGCGAGGTCGCCGGCCCAGTCCGCGTCCGAGTAGCCACGAAAGTCGATCTTGTCGCCCGGCTTGAAGCAGATCCCATGCGTCTTGGTGCCTTGCACGTAGCGAAAGATACGCTTGACCGCAACCCAGTGTTTCTCTTGGGGGTTCTCCATGAAGCGCGACACATAGCCAACGGCGTACGCGATGTCCGGGCGCGTGGCAGTCATCAAGTGCATCAGAGCACCAACAGCTTCGCGAAACGGAGCGTTCACCTTGGTCGCCGCATCGCTTGGAACCAGTCGAGTGCTCATGTCCACCGGACTCACCCGGCCTTGCACTCGTCCATGGCGAAGCGCTTCAGGATGTCGTCCACGTATCGCCGCTGGCACATGGTCACGCTGCCGTCCGGGCCGTCCACCAACTCGATCCCAAGAACAAACGCGCACTTGCCGCTGTCGGTCATCTCGAAGCGCGTCTTCAGGTCGGTCTTCGTGCGTGCGATCAGCTCGGGCGAACTCCCGGTAATCAGTACGTCGTCCACGTACACCAGTACAAGCACGCAGTGACCGTCCACCACCTTGATGTAGAGGCACGGATCGAAGGCCGACACTTGGAAGCCGATGGAGCACACGAACTCGTCGAAGGTCTCGTTCCACACTCGCGAAGCTTGCTTGAGACCGTAGATGGCCTTCACCAGTTCCAGGCAGTCGAAGTCACCATCCAGTTCGACGCCTTCCGGAACCACGCAGAAGACCACCTCCTTCATTATCCCGTACAGGAATGCTGTCACCACGTCGAGTTGGTCGAGGGGCCAGCCAAAAAAAAAATACTTGGCAATCGCGATCACCATGCGCAGCGTCACATACTTGACCACGGACGAGAACGTCTCCGTGTAGTCGATGCCGTACTTCTGCTTGAAGCCCTTGGCCACGAGGCGCGCCTTGTACTTCTCGATCGAGCCGTCCGCTTTGCGCTTGATCTTGAACACCCACTTGGTACCGATGGCGCGTTGTCCGTTAGGCAACTTGGCAGCTCAAAACACACCACGCAGTCGCATCGACTTGAGCTCCGCGCGGATCGCTTTGCGCCAGTGCACTTGATCAGGACCGTTCACAGCCTCTTGGAACGTCGTCGGCTCCGATAGATCGGCTGCTGCTTCCACAGCGTTGGCACTGGCACGCCAAAACACTGGAGGCGTCGAGTCGTCGTCTTCATCTTGGTCCCCAGACTTTTCTTCTTCGTCGGGGTCGGCTCGGCGCGAGGAGGATACGTCCGGCGCACTTGCTTCTTCTAAGCCAGCTCGGTGGCGAACGGGGCGCGATCTTCTGGCAGTGTCGTCGTCGCCACTCGGGCGGTTCTTGCGCTTCCCTGCCTGCGTATACTCCGTCTGGCGGGAACCATCAGTGTCGATGTCGAGCGATTCAAAGTCCAGCTCGTCGACATCTTCATCGGAAATCGTCGGTGAAAGTCCAAAGGTCGACTCATCGAAGTTGACATCGCGACTGATAACCACCTGCCCCGCCTCGATGTCATAAACTCGATACGCCTTGAACGCTTCTTCGTAACTTAGGAACAGCCCGGCGCGAGCCTTGGGATCCCACTTGAGCCGCTTCGCCTTCGGAGTCAGGATGAACGTCTGACAGCCGAACATACGCATGTGCTTCACACTCGGCTTGGACTTGTAAACGATCTCGAACGGAGTCTTGTGCTCGATCTTGGGTGACGGCAGACGATTCTTCACGTAGATGGCCGTCATAGCCGCCTCAGCCCAGAAACACTTGTCCAGCTTGGCGTGATGCAGCATGCTGCGGCTGATCGTGACAATAGTCCGGGTAGCTCTCTCTGCCGTGCCGTTAGTCTGGTGCGCGTACGGAACCGTGGTTTGCTGCTCGATGCCTTCGACTTCGTAGAAGGCCTTGAGCGAGTTGGTCGCGAACTCACGGGCTCCGTCGTGCCGCACAAACTTGACCTTCTTGCCGAACTGCGTCTGCACCTTCGTGACATACATCTTGATGCAGTCCTCGCTCTCCGACTTGGCACGCAGGCAGAACCCCTTCATGCATCCGCTGGCTTCGTCCACGATCAGCAGCAGATACTTGCTGCCACCCAGTGACTCTTCTTCCATGGGGCCGCACACGTCGAAGTGGAGCAGCTCGAACGTGTCGTAGCGACGCTTGTCACGGTTGCTTGGGAACGGCTTCTGGACCATTTTCCCTTGCTGGCAGCCGCGACACACGCTTGGTCCACTCGACTTGGAAGGTGCCTTCGCGTCCTTGATCATGTTGCTGTCGACCATCTTGCGAAGCACCTCCACCGGAGCGCGACCCATACGCGCGTGTAAGTCGACCGTCTTCCCACTGGTCGCCGCATTCGCCGATCGCTGAGGCGTCTAGTAGAGTCCATCCACGAGGTTTGCCGTCGCCACCACTTGCTTGGAGCCCTTGTGTGCAATCTGCATCTTGGTGCCGTCGAACACGACTTGGAACAGACCACTCTTGTTGATCTGTGGCACCGAAAGTAGATTCTTGCTCATGCTTGGGACGTACAGCGCGTTCTTGATCTCAATGTCGCGCTCGTCGCCGTTGGGCAGAACCACTCGTTCCACGATGGTCCCCACACCCATGATGGCCGCCTTGTTGCCGTCGGCCACCGAAAGTTCGCCTTCATTCCGCTCAATCAAATGAGCGAACTTGGCCTTGTCGTTGCAGATGTGGTGCGTTGCTCCGCTGTCGACCGCCCACAACCCGGACACATTCTTGCCCGTCGAAATGCCACACTCCAGTGAGACCGCGAACGCCACTCGATCATAGCCGTAGTCGTAGTTGTAGCTGGCGTCGTCGTTCCTCCACTGGGCATTGTTGGCCCCGCGTCGACGGCCATTGCCATTGCCGCCGCGTCTTGGGCCCCGATTCTCGTCCTTCTGTCTGGTCCAGCACTTGTCAATCGTGTGCCCCAATTTCCCGCAGTACGTACACTGGCGAGACTCTCGGTCGGTGTTGAACGCCTTGGCCGCGTCCTCCGTTTTCACCATCGCCGTCTTCTCGCCTTGTCTCTTGATGTGCTCATTCGTCAGCACCTTCACGACGTCTTGCGATCGTAGTTCAGCGCTGCTCATCTCCAAGTTCAGCACGACGTTCTCGTAGCTCTTGGGGAGACTGCGCAACAGGCAGATCGCCACGTCCTCGTCCTTCATCTTGGCGCCGATGTTGCTGAGCTTGGCGCTGATGTTGAGGACCTCGTTGCAGTGATGCAACACGTTCCCGCCTTCCGACATCTCCATGCTGAAGAGTTGGCGCTTCAGGTAGATGCGTCTAGCCTTCTGCGAACCACCGAACAGCGTCTTCAAGCGCGTCCACGCAACCCACGCTTCTTCGCAATCGTCGACCACATGGTGGTAGTCCGCGTCCATGTGGAGCAACATCAGTCCGAACGCGATGTTGCTCGACTTGACGTAGTCGTCCTTGGCCCGCGAGTCCGTGAAGCTCGGCGTCGTCTCTCGGTTCACGACATGCCACGTCGACTTGGTCAGGAACACGCCACGCATGTAGCGGTTCCACGTCGCGTAGTTGTCCCCGTTGAACTTGTCAATGGAGAACTTGGTCGAGGCGTCTTGGGCAGAGGACATGGTGCTTGGGCTCATAACCTGATGGAAGGTATGGATCTTGGACACGAAGCTCGAACGAAGCGGAGGGAGGGACGTCGCAGACGGCGGGACCGGAGTGAAGGCACTTGAGGGGTAGAATGAAGATTCGAAAGTGATTGATTGAGGTCTTTAGCTCGCTAGCCTTCTCGCTACTCTAAACCTACTGGATACATATTGAGGGTTGCTGGTCTTGGGTACTGTGTACCAGTTGTACCCATTAACCGGTTAATCCGAACCGGTCCAATCAGAACCCACGTTAATTATGGTGATTACGGTAAGTTGTTTACGCCACCGATGATTAGACGAGTAGGATGATTGGATGAACACCGGTGAGTGATGGTTGATTAGATGCACTAGGTGATAGGACGCAGGGTCGCGTGTCTATAGCAGTAGGGTGTAAGCTCCAACAATTCAATCACTTTCGAATCTTCATTCTACCCCTCAAGTGCCTTCACTCCGGTCCCGCCGTCTGCGACGTCCCTCCCTCCGCTTCGTTCGAGCTTCGTGTCCAAGATCCATACCTTCCATCAGGTTATGAGCCCAAGCACCATGTCCTCTGCCCAAGACGCCTCGACCAAGTTCTCCATTGACAAGTTCAACGGGGACAACTACGCGACGTGGAACCGCTACATGCGTGGCGTGTTCCTGACCAAGTCGACGTGGCATGTCGTGAACCGAGAGACGACGCCGAGCTTCACGGACTCGCGGGCCAAGGACGACTACGTCAAGTCGAGCAACATCGCGTTCGGACTGATGTTGCTCCACATGGACGCGGACTACCACCATGTGGTCGACGATTGCGAAGAAGCGTGGGTTGCGTGGACGCGCTTGAAGACGCTGTTCGGTGGTTCGCAGAAGGCTAGACGCATCTACCTGAAGCGCCAACTCTTCAGCATGGAGATGTCGGAAGGCGGGAACGTGTTGCATCACTGCAACGAGGTCCTCAACATCAGCGCCAAGCTCAGCAACATCGGCGCCAAGATGAAGGACGAGGACGTGGCGATCTGCCTGTTGCGCAGTCTCCCCAAGAGCTACGAGAACGTCGTGCTGAACTTGGAGATGAGCAGCGCTGAACTACGATCGCAAGACGTCGTGAAGGTGCTGACGAATGAGCACATCAAGAGACAAGGCGAGAAGACGGCGATGGTGAAAACGGAGGACGCGGCCAAGGCGTTCAACACCGACCGAGAGTCTCGCCAGTGTACGTACTGCGGGAAATTGGGGCACACGATTGACAAGTGCTGGACCAGACAGAAGGACGAGAATCGGGGCCCAAGACGCGGCGGCAATGGCAATGGCCGTCGACGCGGGGCCAACAATGCCCAGTGGAGGAACGACGACGCCAGCTACAACTACGACTACGGCTATGATCGAGTGGCGTTCGCGGTCTCACTGGAGTGTGGCATTTCGACGGGCAAGAATGTGTCCGGGTTGTGGGCGGTCGACAGCGGAGCAACGCACCACATCTGCAACGACAAGGCCAAGTTCGCTCATTTGATTGAGCGGAATGAAGGCGAACTTTCGGTGGCCGACGGCAACAAGGCGGCCATCATGGGTGTGGGGACCATCGTGGAACGAGTGGTTCTGCCCAACGGCGACGAGCGCGACATTGAGATCAAGAACGCGCTGTACGTCCCAAGCATGAGCAAGAATCTACTTTCGGTGCCACAGATCAACAAGAGTGGTCTGTTCCAAGTCGTGTTCGACGGCACCAAGATGCAGATTGCACACAAGGGCTCCAAGCAAGTGGTGGCGACGGCAAACCTCGTGGATGGACTCTACTAGACGCCTCAGCGATCGGCGAATGCGGCGACCAGTGGGAAGACGGTCGACTTACACGCGCGTATGGGTCGCGCTCCGGTGGAGGTGCTTCGCAAGATGGTCGACAGCAACATGATCAAGGACGCGAAGGCACCTTCCAAGTCGAGTGGACCAAGCGTGTGTCGCGGCTGCCAGCAAGGGAAAATGGTCCAGAAGCCGTTCCCAAGCAACCGTGACAAGCGTCGCTACGACACGTTCGAGCTGCTCCACTTCGACGTGTGCGGCCCCATGGAAGAAGAGTCACTGGGTGGCAGCAAGTATCTGCTGCTGATCGTGGACGAAGCCAGCGGATGCATGAAGGGGTTCTGCCTGCGTGCCAAGTCGGAGAGCGAGGACTGCATCAAGATGTATGTCACGAAGGTGCAGACGCAGTTCGGCAAGAAGGTCAAGTTTGTGCGGCACGACGGAGCCCGTGAGTTCGCGACCAACTCGCTCAAGGCCTTCTACGAAGTCGAAGGCATCGAGCAGCAAACCACGGTTCCGTACGCGCACCAGACCAACGGCACGGCAGAACGCGCCATCCGGACCATCGTCACGATTGGCCGCAGCATGCATCACGCCAAGCTGGACAAGAGCTTCTGGGCTGAGGCGGCCATGACAGCCATCTACGTGAAGAATCGTCTGCCATCACCCAAGATCGAACACAAGACTCCGTTCGAGATCGTTTACAAGTCCAAGCCGAGTGTGAAGCACATGCGTGTGTTCGGATGCCAGACGTACATCCTGACGCCGAAGGAAAGACGGCGCAAGTGGGACCCCAAGGCTCGCGCCGGGCTGTTCCTCGGCTACGAAGAAGTGTCCAAGGCGTATCGAGTTTATGACATCGAGGCGGGGCAGGTGGTTATCAGTCGCGATGTCAACTTCGATGAGTCGACCTTTGGACTTTCGACGCATACTTCGGATGAAGACGTCGATGATGCTGTGCTGGACCTGGACGCGCTGGACCTGGACGACAACGATGGACCGCGCCAAACGAGCTTCAAGCAGGCGGGGAAGCGCAAGTACCGACCGAGTGGCGACGACGACACTGCCAGAAGATCGCGCCCCGTTCGCCACCGAGCTGGCTTAGAAGAAGCAAGTGCGCCGGACGTATCCTCCTCGCGCCGAGCCGACCCCGACGAAGAAGAAAAGTCTGGGGACCAAGATGAAGACGACGACTCGACGCCTCCAGTGTTTTGGCGTGCCAGTGCCAACGCTGTGGAAGCAGCAGCCGATCTATCGGAGCCGACAACGTTCCAAGAGGCTGTGAACGGTCCTGATCAAGTACACTGGCGCAAAGCGATCCGCGCGGAGCTCAAGTCGATGCGACTGCGTGGTGTGTTTCGAGCTGCCAAGTTGCCTAACGGACAACGCGCCATCGGTACCAAGTGGGTGTTCAAGATCAAGCGCAAAGCGGACGGCTCGATCGAGAAGTACAAGGCGCGCCTCGTGGCCAAGGGCTTCAAGCAGAAGTACGGCATCGACTACACGGAGACGTTCTCGTCCGTGGTCAAGTATGTGACGCTGCGCATGGTGATCGCGATTGCCAAGTATTTTTTTTTTGGCTGGCCCCTCGACCAACTCGACGTGGTGACAGCTTTCCTGTACGGAATAATGAAGGAGCTGGTCTTCTGCGTGGTCCCCGAAGGTGTTGATCTCGACGGTGACTTCGACTGCCTGGAACTGGTGAAGGCCATCTACGGTCTCAAGCAAGCTTCGCGAGTGTGGAACGAGACCTTCGACGAGTTCGTGTGCTCCATCGGCTTCCAAGTGTCGGCCTTCGATCCGTGCCTCTACATCAAGGTGGTGGACGGTCACTGCGTGCTTGTACTGGTGTACGTGGACGACGTACTGATTACCGGGAGTTCGCCCGAGCTGATCGCACGCACGAAGACCGACCTGAAGACGCGCTTCGAGATGACCGACAGCGGCAAGTGCGCGTTTGTTCTTGGGATCGAGTTGGTGGACGGCCCGGACGGCAGCGTGACCATGTGCCAGCGGCGATACGTGGACGACATCCTGAAGCGCTTCGCCATGGACGAGTGCAAGGCCGTGGTGAGTCCGGTGGATATGAGCACTCGACTTGTTCCAAGCGACGCGGCGACCAAGGTGAACGCTCCGTTTCGCGAAGCTGTTGGTGCTCTGATGCACTTGATGACTGCCACGCGCCCGGACATCGCGTACGCCGTTGGCTATGTGTCGCGCTTCATGGAGAACCCCCAAGAGAAACACTGGGTTGCGGTCAAGCGTATCTTTCGCTACGTGCAAGGCACCAAGACGCATGGGATCTGCTTCAAGCCGGGCGACAAGATCGACTTTCGTGGCTACTCGGACGCGGACTGGGCCGGCGACCTCGCCGACCGCAAATCCACTTCAGGCTACACGTTCATGCTCATGAGTGCGCCTGTGAGCTGGGGAAGCAAGAAGCAATCAAGTGTGTCGCTGTCCACGAGCGAAGCGGAGTACATCGCGCTCAGTCTGGCTATTTAAGAAGGCAAGTGGATTCATCGCCTGCTATGCGAGATTCTGGCAGCCGCTAATGAGACTGGACCCGAACTCATGATCCGCGAAGACAACCAGTCGTGCATCAAGATGACGAAGAACCCAGTGAACCACGGTCGCGCCAAGCACATCGACATCAAGTACCACCACATCCGCGATGAAGTCAAGCGCGGTGAAGTCAAGCTCCAGTACTGCGAGACTTCTGTGATGCTAGCGGACATCATGACGAAGGCTCTCGCGGGACCACGCCATACGGATCTGACGGTGGCTCTCGGCATTCGTGGGACTTCGCATTGAGGGGGCGTATTGAGGGTTGCTGGTCTTGGGTACTGTGTACCAGTTGTACCCATTAACCGGTTAATCCGAACCGGTCCAATCAGAACCCACGTTAATTATGGTGATTACGGTAAGTTGTTTACGCCACCGATGATTAGACGAGTAGGATGATTGGATGAACACCGGTGAGTGATGGTTGATTAGATGCACTAGGTGATAGGACGCAGGGTCGCGTGTCTATAACAGTAGGGTGTAAGCTCCAACAATTCAATCACTTTCGAATCTTCATTCTACCCCTCAAGTGCCTTCGCTCCGGTCCCGCCGTCTGCGACGTCCCTCCCTCCGCTTCGTCCGAGCTTCGTGTCCAAGATCCATACCTTCCATCAATACACACTACTTGATTCTTTACTGGATACTGACTTACTTCAGCCAATCATAGAGCGCCACGTCGAAGCCGATCTTGTACCTACAATCTTGTACCCAAAGGTGGCGTAATCGACAGTAGCGTAATCGGCGGTGGCGTAATCGGCGTGGGTTCGGATTGGACTGGTTCGGGCTAACCGGTTTACGGTCAATAACCGATACCAAACCGGTAACTCTCAATACCCTCAATAATGCTGACTGGAATTGACGTTTATGAGAACGTTGACGACTATCTAGACATCGATTCAGATGACGAAGTTCACGAGCCTATAGACGTTGACTGCAGCAGCAACTCACTTGATGAAGACGATAGTGACAACCAAGAACAGGAACCAGTACATGCATCAACAGTTCTTGCGTACTGCGTGGGGCTTTCAGTGTTCCTGTTTCAATGCGAAGGGGACACTAAAGACCAACAGAGCGTGCTGCAATCTCTGTCGAAGCTGGTGCGAACGCAAGTGGTGAAGCGTAGGCGACAGCGGACACTGGATGCAAGATGGATACATGTAGCCATTTCTTTATCTGACCAATTCTATAAATGAAAAAAGACATTTTTCCCGAGCCAATCGGGCGTCATTTATAGAGGTGTGACTGTATAACTTCTCTCTCGCTTCAACCGCCAGAGTGATTTTCGCATCGAATCTGGCACGCGGCTTACCTTTCAAATCGCATGCTCAAGAGATTTGACCAACTTACAAAAAAAAGCTTTTTGGATTGCATTACCGTGAAAATTGTTAAATCCAAAAAACAGTTCTCAAGAGGCGGAATTCGCGTTCACAAGTCAATCGAGAGCTGCTGGACGTGTGCACATCTAACGATGGACACAGAGGGCTTCACGTCGCGCGCGTGGCTGGGTCACTGGGTCTCGGGCGAGGAGGAGCCTGTGAACAACTACTACGAGGATCACAAGCTCATGGAGGGCGCACTTATTAAGCTGGGCGATTATGCGCACTTCCGCTACTTTTTGCTGTTCCGCAATGGCCGTTTCTGCTACTACGAGCTGCCGATGCCCGCAGCCGCCCCCGGGGGCGGAACGGAGGGACCGAGACGCGTGCACCTCACCCTCACGTCCAAACACTTACGTGGCGTCATGATGCTCAACGCATCGGTGAACGCCAAGGATTTGGCCAAGAGCGAGGACGAGTACGACGCCGACCTCATCAAGCGCGGGCTCGTGTTCAACCGCAAGAAGCTCGAGATGCAGCTCACAGGCTACTCGCCTACGGGTCAGCTCATGTGTTGGAAACTACGAGCCGGCAAGGACGCTGTCTACCTCAAGTGGGAACGCGCCTTTCGACTAGCCTTGCGTCCCATCTGGGTGCAGAACTCCAAGTGCTGCATGGTCTGCAAGAAGGAGTTCAGCTTCTTTATCCGCCCACATCACTGCCGGTACGTTTCCACTGCTGTTACAGCGTCAAATGGTTGAAAGAGAAGAAGTCTTAACGTGTTAACATCTGTTGCAGCAAGTGCGGAACATGCATGTGCGACGAATGCTCCGTGTTCGTCCCACGACTGCCGATGCAAGGCTATTACGACGAAGTGCGCATCTGTCGAGACTGCTCACCGATCAAGATCCAGCGTTCGTCGCTGAAAATGGGCACGTGCGTGTTGGTGTACGGGATTTTGGTGGGCAGAGTGGTGCAGGTTGATGCTGCGGACGACTCAGTGGACGGAAGTGCATTCGTGAATGTGGAACTGGTCAAGAAGGACAATCAGTTACGTCGGTTTGCGCTGGAGCACGTGGAGCTCTACTCCGACGCAGTTTTGTCGGCCAACCGCATCAAGAATGCCATCCGCCAGCACTTGTCGTATGCAGTATTTCGAACACAGCTCAACTTTAACACGTGGAACCTGCTGGAGACGGTTCAAGAGCAACGTACAGTGCAAATGGTACGAATACTTAACAAATCCACGAGTATCAACGAGCTGCAGTCGATGGTGCCAATGCTTGGCTCCTTAGACACCATGCAGTTCCCAGACGATGATGTTTCTGAAAAAGACCGTGTGAGGGAGTCACTTTCGCACTATCGCGGTGTTCATGTGTCGTTCCCGTTGCGATTGGACACAGTCAAGAAGCTGATCAATCAGTTCCGTAATGGAATTCTGCTCCACCGCGTTTTCGTACGGCAGATTTTGGACGAATCAGAAAAGCTGTTTCGAAAGCTGCACGACTCGCCAATGAATGAGATCGAGATTCCTATGGGTGTGCAGCTGGTCGTAGTGGGCGATCTCCATGGACAATTGGAAGATTTGCTTACCATTATGGACAAGAACGGTGTACCCAACAGCAAGACGTGGTACCTCTTCAACGGCGACTTTGTGGATCGCGGATCGCATGGAATTGAGGTCATCTTGCTGCTGCTAATTTTTAAGTTGTTGTATCCCGAGTATGTCTTCTTAAATCGTGGCAACCACGAAGAACGGATGATCAACGAGGTGTTTGGGTTTGAAGACGAAGTGTATACGAAGTACGGCACGGACAACGATGAGGTTGCTGGATGGAGTGGCCTGGGCACATCGATGAATTACTCGCCGATGAAGCTGTTCCAGATGTTTGAGACGGTTTTCGGCCTGTTTCCGATTTTCGCGTTACTCAATAAACGTGTCTTCATTGTGCACGGAGGTTTGAGTAACCACGAAAACGTCACGATTGAAGAGCTGCTGCAGCTTGATCACAGACGTGAAATTCCGACGCAAGGGACGAGTCGAGCTGACGAGGTATTCACACATCTCTTATGGAGTGATCCGCGCGACGAGGACGGGTGGAAGCCATCTAGTCGCGGCGCTGGTGTGGAGTTCGGTCCTGATATCACGAAAGCCTTTTGTGCGCAGAATGGGATAAGCCTCATAATTCGGTCGCACGAGTGCCGGGAAGAAGGATTCGACATCGTCCACGACGGTTTACTGCTGACAGTCTTTTCAGCGTCCAGCTACTGCGGTTCCCAGACCAATAAAGGCGCCTACGTTCAGCTGGAATTGGGAGAAGACAACGAAGTGAAGCCGCATGTGGTCCCATTCTCTTCTCAACCGCTTCAGAAATTGAAGGATGCTGGACGAAATGAGTGGCGAAAGAAAGCTCAACGATTGGAGCGTAGAACGCTGATGTCTCTTGTGGAGATTATTTGCGAGAAGAAGCACGCCTTGCTGTCTGCTTTTAACGAGCTCGATACCACTCTCTCTGGACACGTCACGAAGCTGGAGTGGAAGGCAACTTTACAAAAGGTACTGGGTATTGAGGCGAGCTTTCTCTCGTATTTCCGTCAACTCGCTGAGGAGGAGCAGGATGGCGGAGTCGACTACCAGAAATTCCTCAATAGATACACGGTTGAGCTGGACGGAGGCAACGTGGAGTGGAGACGCAATCTGATCCGCAAGGTTTGGAAGGGATTCTGTCAAGCGCTTCCGCATCCCTCGGAAACGGATGCAGAGAAGATGACGCTGCAGGACAAGCTTCATTTCGCGTTCAACCTCTTCCAGTGCTCTCCTGCCAAAAAGGAGCTAGCAGCGACTTCTCTTTCGAAGATCGACGAAAACGGGCCCCCTAGTACTTGTGCCTACGGTGATAAACTGAAGGAAAGTTACATGCGTAATAGTCTGGTCACGTACGAGGTGTTCCGAAATACCATCCAAGGCAAACTGCAGCTCGTCGATACCCTGTCAGAGCAACAGATCTTTGAACTCATGCAGCACCTCGACCAGAACCACGACGGTGTGGTCGACTACCAGGAGTTTTGCTCCTTCTTCGCCGAGTTCAGTCGCACGGATTATCTGCAAGAAATCTTCGAGGTGGACGACACGAAGGCCATTTCACTGCTGAATCGTTGCGCCGCGCTACTGCAGAGTCCCAACAAGTTCAAGTCCCTACGGGAAGCGTTCGATGCTTTCGACCACAACAAGACAGGAAGACTGACCGTGGACGATATTTTGAGAGGAACGCAGGAGTTGAACATGGTGCCGGAGCTGGACAATGAGGAAGCGCAGTTGCTCTTCAACTCGATCTTGCTCAGCTACTATGGCATTAACCAGCGACATCAGTGGGACACACGGGGCTTGGACTGGGTCGTGTTCGAGGACACGTTCTCACCTGACAGCACCTTCCAGCGGCGTCTGTGGCTGGCGAGTCTGGGAGCTTCGAACACGAATCTGGCGGCACTCGACATTGCGGATGACGATGAGGCTCAGGACGGGCAGACTTCGAGGAACCAGGCGTGGGCGGATACGTTCGTTGACAGCGTCAAACAGTCGCTGCATGAGCAGCGCTTGTACATCAAGTTCCTGTTCCGGATACTGGACCGTAAGCGACACGGATACGTCACCAAGCAGCAATTTGTCGCCACCATGCAGGCCATTAACGAGGAACACGGCGCGCCGCTGAAGCTGTCCCAGCTCGAGCAGCTAGCTGACGCCTTTGCGCATCGTAAGACTGTGCGACGTATGTCGAACGCGGGGGAAGAAACAGAGGAGACGCGTACATACGTCTCCTACCCTGAGTTCCTGCGAAGTTTGCGTATTATCGACTCGGGGCCGACAGACGGCACTGCCGTTTCATCTGATATGCAAGAGGCTACGGACGCCAGCAGCGGCGAGTAGCGAGCTTGCCCAACTACAGTGTGCATTCTTGTCGATATGTATGCTAGAGAATAGTTGCACTTTAACTTCATTGGCATATAAGAGCACATCTGTTACTTGTAAGAGCACAAGAGCATCTGCTTTAAAGAGCACAAGAGCATGATGTTGCACTAACTACCAATTGCTCACGCAACCTTCGTACGACTTGCTGCTGTCCAATTGGTTGGCTCAAAGCGTTGGTTGGTTTGGAGTGAATTGAGCTGTTTGGCGGTCATTCGCAAAACTCTCTCCAGTCTTTTCGAAGCCAACTCCACCCCCACTAGCAAGTACGTCCCAGCTCCATCACCGTCACCACCATCAGAGAAGCCGCGCGGCAGCTTTCCTTCCTGACCCGAAGGCGAGCTGCAGCGCGACTTTGGAGGCTCCGCTTGCCTGCTTCGATCGTCGTCTCGCAACTCCGTCGCTCACCCCCCGCAGGGTTTGAAGTGTGGAGACGTGCAGAAGTGACTCGCAGGCAGCGGCTGACCTTGGCTTTTAGCAGTAGGCATTAATATCTTTTGTGTCTTTTGCCAATTCCACAGCCATGGTTCGTATGAGCGTGCTGGCCGACTGCCTTAAGACGATGTACAACGCTGAGAAGCGTGGCAAGCGTCAGGTTCTCATCCGCCCGAGCTCCAAGGTGATCGTCAAGTTCCTGCAGGTGATGCAGAAGAACGGCTACATTGGCGAGTTCGAGATCGTGGACGACCACCGTGCCGGCAAGATTGTCGTGGAGCTTAAGGGCCGCATCAACAAGTGCGGTGTCATCTCTCCCCGCTTCGACGTCAAGCTGGCTGACTACGAGAAGTGGATCAACAACCTGCTGCCCTCGCGTCAGTTCGGCCACATTGTGGTCAGCACCACGTACGGCATCATGGACCACCACGAGGCCCGCCGCAAACACACGGGTGGCAAGATCATCGGCTTCTTCTACTAAGTACCAGACCATGACTCTAGCCAACTAGTGCGACCTTGTAGTCGTGCCGGGAGGAAGGAGAGGATTTGAGTGGATTGTAACCACGTAGAGACTCGGCTAATCTAAAGCAGCTTCTTTGCGTTACGATTCGGGCTTTGAGAGTGTGTTGCATGTTGCTGGTGCTTTTTGTCGACTGAGTAGGGACACGGCGTTATTGCAGGTTATTTGCAAGGTGCTGTTCAGTTTCGTTCACTCACTGCGTGAAACTAACCGCTATTAATACGCGGCTGCAGCGAATGGAGTTCGCCATTACATTAAAGTGGCGAGGCACGCGGTAAAACAACTCCAGGCGCTAGTTTTACTTGCCTGCTGGCTATTCCGAGGCCGTCCAAGCGAGCGCAAGTGAATGCCCTGCGCGTCTGGCCATCGAATTTTACGTCGCCGATCTCCGGTGCCTCAGTGAGTTTGTGGAGCGTGCGTGTCAATTTATCCAAGCAACGATGCCGAGCAGGAACGAAATTGTGCCGCTGGATGCTACAGTTTCTGCTACCGAGTCGGAACCAGATACACGTCCCGGCCCAGGAGTAGTGACTGTACCAGTGCCACCGAAACCCAAACTGAAATCCCTCGGCAGTAAGGCAAAAGCTACAACGGCAGAAATGGCGTCAGTACAGGAACGACGAATGATACTTGTACATGCGCAGCGACGACACACAGCCTTCCAGGTTTTCTACGGCTTTTGCGGTCTGGCAATTATGATGATGCAGATGGAGTATGTGTGGTACGCTAATACACGGAGTATGCCCGAGTTGTGTCCAGTGGAATCGACGACACAATGTCCTCACTGTTTCGAAGCTTTAGATACAAATGTACCAGTGAGCGAAGGTCGCATGGTTTTATTGGCACTGCGGGTGCTCATTACGTTCTCCACAGCACTCATGCTGTACTACATCTATCTCTACTACGCAGCGGAATGCGAAGTCATGAAGCTCAAGAATATTATGCCACCGACAGCGACGTTGCTGAGCTCTTCGTTGCGACGCCATTTGCTCATTGAAATGGCTCTATTAGGTGTGCATCCATTCCCCGGAATTGAAGACGTGGATCCGAAGTGGCCTCAACTTACTGTGGCTACCAGTCTTTTAATGTTCACACGGGTGATTCTCATTATTCGAGTGGTGCAATTCCGAAACTCGTTCAATTCGAGCAATGGGTGGTTCATTGGAGCGCTAACTAACGTCGATTTTACTGCTACGTTCTTCATGAAATCGACACTGAAGAACCACCCAACCAGTTGTCTGATAGCGAGCTTCGCAACGCTTGGGTTCGTCGCGAGCTATTCTTTGTATGTGGCGGAGCGCTTCTTATGTGCTTTTAAAGCGGACTCCTGCTGTCAGCCCATGTTACTAGGCGACGCGCTCTGGATGCTTATCATCACAATTCTCACCATTGGCTATGGCGACGTCGTACCGCGAACAACCCTGGGTCGAGCCATCGCAGTAAGTGCAGGCGTCTTCGGCACGCTTTCCACTGCAGTGACAATTGCAGTCATGAGCAACTATCTGATACTCACACGTTCCGAGCACAAGGTCAATGCGTTCCTCAAGAAAGACGATCATCGGCGGCTTATAAACGATCATGCGGCTCGAGCACTGCAGGCATTTGCACAGCTCCGTGCAGCTCAACGTCGACATAACCGAGCTGCCTCATTAGAAGGGGGAGAACGTAGTCATGTTAACGTCTCAACGACGGAGATTTCCGAAGGCAATGCAACAGGAACCAGCAGTACGAAACGAGCACTGCGTCGTGCAGAGCTCAAACTGTTCACGGTGCTGGCAAAGTATCGACAAGTGAAACGACAAGTGCATTCCCATGACGTCAGTGATCCCATGGATTCACAGATGACAATGCTGGAGATGATGGAGGTTAATGTTGAGTACATTCGAACCAAGATTGAGGAACTATCCGAGCTGTTCTTGGCCCAAAATGGAGATCGATCGCGTAGCAAACGCAATCTAAGCAACTTGTTAGCTGCCGCTACCATCCAGGAACCAGTCACCGAGACTACATCGACATTATGCGGAGGAGGAACTTCGATATCAGTACCCAACAGTAGTTCAATTACTCTTTTACAGCAGCTCCAGCAACAACCAAACCAACTGCAATGGTCACTTCGACAGCCTCAACAGCAGCAAGCATATCAACCTGGACAGGAGGCACCTACGTCACAAGAAATACCCAGTAATTATATAGCCAACGAGGCAATTAACATTGGCGCTGGTGGTGCCCAAGTCACTACAGCATCGTCCGAAAATGTCCCGCATTGGGCTGTAATGTTGGAGTTGACGCTTCAGAGTCTTTTGGAGCAAGTGTCCAGAGTATCAGGCGATGTGGAAGTCATGAAAGCTCGCATACACGCCCAGTCGGAAACCCTGGAAAGTCGATTAATGAACCTTGAGAAGCGTCTAGTAGTGTCTGATACAATGCACGAGATGTCGAGGGCTCGGGGCTCCACACGAAACCTTTTTCTTCGAGCTTTAAAGGCGGGTGAAGATGGACCTGCTGCTGGGAGTAATCCGTCTTCTCCGCGGCTACGGCGTGTCAGCGCCATAGCCTCGCATCGGCCATCCATCCACAACTTCGTTACAGCTTCAGAGTTGCTCGGGTTCCAAACCCCAAACGAAGAGCAGGGCAAAGGATGACAGGAACACAAGACAGCGAAATGTAAATATCCGTCAATAGATTCCTCATCTTTGTCACTCACCAACATGGCAGTGACACCGCAGCTCGCGTTTAAACTCGTCTAAGTCACCTGTTATGATCACTGGGGTCTTGTCAGGCGGTACGAGCAGCTCGAGTGGCTTTAACGGACTGCATTGACCCACAACATGCACGCGAAGTTTCCTTGTTCCATGATTTTTGCTGGCTTTGTGTTGAGCTTTGTGGTCTTCGTCATGAGATCGAGTGCATGTATTACAGCAGCTAGTACTTCCTTGTAACCAGCAATGGTACCTTTCGAGCAGACCTCGACGCGTACAGTCTCCTAGAGCATTCTCTACACGCGCATCCAAGTCAAACTCTAGTCGCCCACTGACGATCTCTTCCCAGTACCTTTCACTTTGGTCAGTCAACGTTGCGTCAGGTCGAGCATACGCTCGCTGCAGAGTCTGTACGTGAGCTGCAAAGCGTTTGGGAGAAAGACGCTTCTCTGACTGCAGATATTCGTGTGGGAATTCATCGTGCAAAAAGAGATCGAGCTTCTTCGCCACGGCACCGGCAGCATGAGAGGCTGACTGCACACTTACACTCAATCCGAGTACACCATGCGTATCTCGAATACTGCAAGTCACTGTATATCCCAGTTGCTGCTTAGTTCGCATTTCATGAAAGAGTGGTTGGGCCAGTAGAGAGCGCAACAAGACTGCGTACGCTCGCTCTGTCGACCCAACTTTGCCGATCTGGAAATACACTTCCACGACGGAGTTCCGCTCTCCTACACGTTCACTTTCACGACGTACCAGAAGGCCGTTGGTTGTCGGTGGTAGCGCGATGGTGTGGCATCTTGGAGCTAGTATTGGAGGCTCCGGTTCAAGCTCTGGTTCTGGTTCACAGGGTGGCAAGGAAGCAAAATCTCCCGTTCTAACAGCTTCCACATCTCGCACGAGTGAAGCAGCAGCTTCTCGACTAATATTGCCGAGCACCAGGCACCGTATCATCGGAGTGTCTGTGCTGCACCCCAGAACGGTGGCCGTAAAGTGTGCGAGATCAGCTGCGAGTTCGTTCTCTCGACCATGTCTGCTCTGAAGTGCCTCCAATTTGTCGTCTGTGGTGACGGCTCTGCTCTCAAGCATCTGCAATCGTAACTCGTACGCTTTCGCTCTTGGAGATAGCGTGGCGTTGCGATACTCTCGTTCAAGTTCACCTCGCGCTAATGTTAATTCCGATGCGATCTCAAATGCCGTTGACGGACGCAGAACCTCTCGCATGATGACAAGAACGAGCGCTGGCAACGTGTCGCTGAACCCGGAAATCACGACCTCAATAGCCTCGTCCCGGACATCCAACTCGGTAGCGAAACTCGCAGTCTCAGCTTGCTCTAGTGTGTGCTGCAACCGATGCCCCACTATCTCGACATGCAACTCTGCTAGCATGTGAGTTGTTGCAGTTGGCTCTGGTAGCGCCACGAGGAAGCTGACGCTGGTTTTGGGCACCAGAAAGGTGCAATCGCGCTTGTACCAAAGCTGTGATGTTGCAGTTGCGAGGATGAGGTCTGGAGGAGCGTCATTATCAACTTGGACAACCGGTTCCAAAGGCAATACTGAAAAGCCCCGAGGCATGAATGGATTTGGCGTTGGTAAGGGCGACAGATCGACTGATTCCTCCGAAAACTGGGACCAAGCTGCAACTACAGTATCAGGAATTGGATCTACAGTGTACGTGGTGCCAAACCATCGTTCAGTCTGGTTTTCTTCCGAAGCTAGAGTGTCGGCAAATGAAGACGCCATCAGGACGACACGGACATTCTCAGCGGAAAGACCGGATAGTAGAGCGCATACAGAAGAAGCATCGAATTCGCCCTGGATCAGATCATACCGCAGTAAATCTCCTATACAATTCTGTTGAATATTGTGACGAGGCAGCATCCTTTCGCTGAGCTCGCGGCATAAAGCAACGGGTGGATTGTCCTCTTCTTGGAAGCGAAAGTCCATCTCGCTAGACGAGCGAAGTTCTTCAAACACCCACACAGGTAAATCACCTGTTGTTGCCAGCGATGAAAAGACACTAAGAGCGTCGAAAATGACTTGGACAACTTTCTCCCACCAAGCCAAACCTCGCTCCGTGAGAGACACTCGGACCTCAAAAACTGTACCGAAGGATCCAAATTCGTAGCCATCTCGGTCAGAAGTGCCAGCGATGACATCCGTAGCCCATTGCCTTCGTTTAAGCGTCGATGCTGTAGAGTCTGGACCTTCGTGGCCTAGCAAGTGACCCACATACAACCAAGGTTTCTGTCGGAAGTTCTTCATCATAGCTGGTAGCATCCAATACAAATGCAAAGAGCGCTTCTCTCCTACTGGAATGACGCGTAAGACCGTGGCCTTCTGACCTGCTCCACCTCCGTAGGGAACCATTAGCGTCTCAGGCCTTGGTACAACATAGTCGTCCCGACTGCGTGGAATGCCTCTAAAGCTCTGAGTCACGTACTGCTCCAAAAAGTCTAGTGATTCGCATCCATACACGCACAATTTCATAGCTGGAGTCACGTAGTATTGCTTGAAAAACTGCAGCATTTGCTCACGAACGTCGATTCCATCACGTTCTGGAATGTGCTTCAAACTCTCCACATTGCCCCAGGTAAAGCAACGTGAATACGGGTGCTCTGGAATACTTGTCTCGCACATAACTTGCTGCAGACGGACAGGATTACTGTTGCGCACCCGCTGAAACTCGGACTCGACTGCTTTCAGCTCGCGTTCCATCGCTTCACGTCGCAATAACGGAGCCACAAACAGATTCGCAAACATGTCAAGTGCAGGTGCCAAGTAAGCGGCGTCCACATCGAACACAAACCGCGTAGACTCGCACTCTGTAGCTCCATTACTGGACCCTCCGTGTGCGCTGAGGAAGCTTTCAAATGCGTCCTCAGCGGGGTATTTCTCACTGCCCATGAACATCATATGCTCCAAATAGTGCGCCAGTCCTGGTAAGCCTTCCGGGTCGGCCAGACTGCCCACATCCACTGTCAGACACGCAGCTGCCAGTGGTGGAGCTTGATCGTTGGTTTCTTTTCCACTTTCATCTTCCTTTGCACTGTCAAACTCTGTATTATCCGTCGAGCTGAGGCTGTCTAAATCATCGTCATCGGAACTGGTTGTTGCTTGAACGGCTGGCCTAGTATCGCTCTGGACGAGCAGAACCTCCAGGCCATTCGACAGAGTGACGAGGCGGTAGTTCTTTTTGTCTGCGGGCGACCCGAAGCTATCCAAACCCGTGCGGAACGGCAGCAGCGACGCCATCTCCACAATTTGCTCACCCTGCACGATTGAGATGTGAATATAAGCTGAAGCTAGAGCTCTCCCCCGGTGCATTCAGCATCCGTCAACGTCCTTGGCGCTGTCTTCAAGTCTGAGATGGCTACATATGTTTCAATATTCACCAATCGTTTGCAATTGTGACTGAAGACCTCGACAACGAGTTGTTGACTACGAAGAAGAAGGTCGACGAGCCTGTTCAGAAGTTCGATTCGCGTATTCGAGAGAACGTGCGCTTGTTCGCAGAGCTTCCAGTGAGCGGTGAAGAGATACCAGAAGTGCAGCAAATGCGCTATTTCAAGAGAGGAATGCCTCTGGACTGGCAGGACAAGTATGCAGCATCGAGGGTGATGCTCACGAAGTTCTGTAGCTTGGTTACCTACTTCGAACGCCTGGAGAGGAACGAAAAGCGTCACCTGAGCCGAGATGGCCAGCGTCGCAAGAAGACGGAGAACAGAGATGCGGGAAGTCCATCGAAGGACAGCTGTAAGTCCAAGCCGAAGACCAATGGTGATCACAAGAGTGGTAAATGGTGTCATTTGCACAAGGCAGCCTCTCATAGCGACAGCGAGTGCTTCACGCAGAACAAGAATATCAAGCACGAGAGAGTGGAGATGAAACAAGTGAACGGACTCAAGCATACTACGTTGGAGACCTGTAACTCGGAAGCAGATTATGCCTTCAGTGACGAGGACGAGTGTAAGGCTATGACGAATTCCGTGGTAGCGGAGTCGAACAAGCAACGTCCGATGCGTCTGAACATCCGACTGTCGAAGACCAATAAGATACGACAAGCGCTAGTGGATACGGGTTGTGGTACTAGCTACATTAACTTGAAGATTGTGGCAATGAACACTAAGATGGGAGTCAAGTTGATACCGACCACACTGAAGTACGAACAAGTCGAGGGTTCGGTGGACTCCTCGGGGCTCATGACGGTTCAATTTCGGTTTGTGGACTTAAACCGTTACATTCGTATCACGCACACATTTGCGGTGATCGACGGAGCAACAGACGAAATGGTCATAGGACGAGACCTACTGGACGCGCTGGGCTTAGTCGTTGATTTCCGAGAGCATACCGTGCAGTGGAATGATAACAAAGTATCGGTATATACCGAAAGCAACTCGAAGAACAAGTCAACGGACGAGGAGCTGGAAGTGCCGGCACTGGAAATTCCGTCAGAGGAAAAGAAGACAAGAACAAAGACGTCAAGCAGGACGCAAACAAGAAAGCAGAGAACCTGGTGGTGCAGTCGACGGACAACAAGGAAGACGATGAGGAGCAGAAAACCGCTCCAGCGGTAGTGATCTATCCTGTTGTGACCGACTCGAGAATCGGTGCCATGATCAAGAAACAAGACAAGGAGCTTGCACACTATACCAACTACACCAAGACACTAACACCAGCAGAGCACAGCTACTCGGGCATGGAGCTGGGGCTTTTAACCGTGACGAAGATATCGCAGAAGTATCAAGCACAGATACAAGCAATGCCAATCGTGGTAAGCTCGAAGGACAGACATTGGTACTACCCTGCAGCAAGCTGCAAGAAGATTCAGCATTGCAAGAGCTGCTGAATGCGTTCAATGTCAAACCTCAGTACTACAATGTGCCGAACGGGGGTTTGCTCGCTAACGCGGACTCGACGGACGTGGTAGCCACGATGAAAGGCAATGGCGATGATGACCCGCAACTACCGGCGGATCGCCGTGAACTACTCCCGGACTAACGTCAACTGGCATGGGGGGGCGAGTGACAGGTCCAACGGTGTCATGGTCAAGTCCCGTGATCTGCTGCCAGTTGCCGATGAAAGCCTGAGAATAGGTTCTACTTTTCCGTGAAGTATTAGTTCTTTTCCCATATTGAAGCAAGCCTTAATTAATGGCAACTAACATTAATATCAGTTCTCAATTTCCTGAGTGGAGAGCAAGTGGTCGCCCTCTGCCAGCCACGGCCGACCATCTAACTAATTGTTTCTGCCCCTCTCCGAGCGAAGGGCACGTCAAGATCTCGCAACGTAGCTGGCAAAATTACATACCGATATCAGTTTGCTGGTTGCGTTGAACTTTCAACATACTACGTATGCTTACAGCTATCCATAGCGTTGCGGCTGTAACAAATTTTGCGGTGATCTGATTGCTTCAACTTGGACAGTACAACAAACCAGAGTTGTTGGGCGCCTTTCAAAAATCTGTCCTCCGCGGAAACAAGGGCTGAGATCGTTGGAACGGCGGCGCTGTGTCCGCGGTCCACCGGATAGCCGCCAGCCACTATTGTCGCAGTTCATGCGCGAGGACAGAGGTGGGGCCAAAAGTGCCCCACCAAATTTCGCGCGAGCCGCTTCAGTGAACAGTGTTGGAAGGTGCTCACTGAACACCCTTGGAAGGAGGATGGAAATGACGCCAGCCTTTTCAAACAAGAGACCTTCGTACACGAGCCGATCTTCGCCAAGGCTTCAACTTGAAGCGAGCAAGTTGAAGTGTTTAACTGTTAAAAGCTGGGTGAGCCCTGGCGTACGAAAGCTTGCCACAGAGATTTGGCAAGGGCAAAAGATACAAATTTTTCTTGCAATGCCTGTTCGCTTTCAAGATCTCTTCGCAGTATCAGTTCAGCACGCGAAAAAACTAGGAACCTGGGTTATCCACACGGGTCTGAGCCAAACTCCCGGTCACTTTGTGATCTTCTGGATCGAGCCGAGTTGGATTGCACGACGACAAACAAGCGGTGAGCACTGAAGTGTGCACCACCACCATCATCACCGCAATGAGGGAGATTGACGCTCGCGTCACCGGATTCGACTACACGACGTTCCACGCTTACACGACTGAGGTGGAGGTGGATGGCTGCACCTGGACGCTGGCCATCCGCTACAACAACTTTTACCGGTTCTACACGCGTCTCACGTCGCTCGAGAAGCACTTCACGGTGGAGTTTCCGCCCAAAGGTGGACTATTCTTCTCGCCACCACCCGAGGAGCGCCAAGAACAACTGGATGATTTCCTGCTGAGTACGCTCGCCTACTTCGACATGCGGGGCCACCCCAAGCGCATGGAGGCTCTACTGGGCGAGCTGCTGCAGATCCCCGAACATTTGGGCTATAAAGACGACGAAGAGGAGCGTACAGCAAGCGAGGGCAGCTCTGTGACTGAGGAACTCCTTTTGGACACGCCTATGCCCGGCCATGACCATGATGACTTTCTAGAGGACGATGACCACGATGTTCAGGAGGACAACACGACATCACAAACCATTGAAAAGAACCAAGTTGAAGATGATGTTGAAGTGGTCCAAGAAGAGCTCAAGGCTGAAGTTGTCGAAGGAGACAACCATGAAATCACAGCAGATCTTGAAACGAAGCCAACATCCATCGAGTTGGAGGAGAAGTTAGATACCAACTCACCAATCTCGGAGGTGAAGACTAGTCCCGTTAAGCGGCGGCAATCACAGGAGCTGACTGGTGGCACCGTTGCCAAGAACTACATCGCGATGCTTCGTCGCAGAACTCTAGTTAATGGAGCCATCCAGGCTGCTGTGGTGTCAACGATGAAAGAAAACGTTGAGAAGTCCAAGGCTACCAAGGTCGAAAGTATCACCACTGGTGCCCCAGCTCCCGAGGTGATCCCAATCGAGGAAGAGAGGCCTGCAGCACTCAAGAAACCAGCCGTGCAGACCGAAAGCATCGCTACGAAGACTGGAATGGAGCCGACAGTCGTTGACACTACGGTAAGCTTAGCCGAAGTCACCTTGCCTGTCCCGGAAGAAATAAGTACCGTCGAAGGCCCCACCGAAGCTGATCTTAACGGGACCGAGCAGGATACCGCAGTGGGGTCAGCTGTGGACTCAACGCCAGAAACTGAAGAAGCTGAACCCGAGGAGGCAGTGAAACCTGTACACCAGTCGTCTTTGGAGGAGGAGCATGATACCGAGCGAGGCAAGAAGGAAGCCGGCGTTGAAAACCCCGTAGTGAGTTGGTTTCGCCGCATGAGCACCTTCGGTCTTTCATCAGCTGAGAAGGACCAGCACGACGCCGCCGCCACCAGGAAGGAACAAGAGGAAAAGGAGGCCATTCGAGCCGCGGCTGAGACGAAGGTACGAGAGGAGGCAGATGAAGTCGAAGCGAAGGCGAAACGCGACGCTGAGGCCGAACTCCTGCTAGCCGAACGACTGAACCTACGTCTGATGCCATATCGACACCCGGTGTTCTTCCAGGAATTCAACTTCGACGTGCGCACATCGTGTTATTCCTTGGTGGATCGGCCAAGTGACGACATCGTCGTGTGAGCCAGCACTGTTACGAGAGATTTAATGTAAGTAGTTCATTTATGGTTCGTAAGGTAACCTGTTTCAAATACAGCTCGAATGATTCCCCACAACGTTGCGGCCCCCACGGCATTTGACCTCAACGTGTTCTGTCAAGTGGAAGTTGCTAGCCAGCCGAAGATCGCGTCGCCATGGCTGCCACCCACGTAAATGCAGCTCCATCTGGCCACCGAGGTGTCGATGCCAATCTCGCGCATGAATCCATCGAGTCCTTGGTGGAATCCACCGTGGATGTCCTCACAGTGAGATGCTAGCAAATTTAGCAATTCGGTGGATTTCGTCGCTGGAGAAGCTCTTGTCGCAATGATCCGGTGTCGTGCGCGTGCTAGCGTTCGCCGAAGCTTATTGCGGGCAAGTGCAAGACCAAAGCATTGGACGCCGCGGCTCCGAACCCGGACAGACACCGCGTCTGCCTTGACAAGAGTACAAGAGTCAGTGTCTCAACTTGAGCGAATGGCGACCAAAACGGGGCTAAAGCGTCTAGACAGCTCCTTGAGTCTCTGAGTCTCAAGGGGCTGTCTACACGCTTTAGCCCCGTTTTGGTCGCCATTCGCTGGAGGAACCATCCCAGAAGCTTCTTGTTATCACAAGCTAGGCTCGACTCGAGCCTCGAGTGGCAAACTAGTCTCAACATATAAAATGCTTCCAAATGTGAGACCGGGGCTTGCTTTCATTCACCCGAAGGTTGCTTCGAAGTACAATTTGTTCGCGATTCAGAACAGAGCTTGAAGATGACCAACACATACATGGTAGCCACGCGGCCACCATCATCACAAAGTGTAAAGTCCACCGTAGTAATGGTTGGCTGTCTTCGTAAAACCTGCGGCCAGGAATCGTCCGGAATTCCAGAACTCCAAAATGGTCTCAAGTGAGACTTCGGAGATCCGTAACAGGCAATTGTAGCGATCTTCCAGCACGACTCGTGGCACACTTCTGACAGTTTGGGCAGCGCAGGCTGCATTGATGCCACCTACCCACTTGGAACTGGTCCGGATAGGCAACTCCGCCCTCAAACCGTATTTGCACAACTTCAGTTTGCTGGGCTTTGCTTTGCCGTCGAAGTATTCATGTAACGTTAGCGAAGTACTGGTATGGATAAATGGCAGCAGTAAAAGCGCTTCAACTCCGCGCTCAGCTTGGTGAAGCTTCTCAAGGTGTCATGAGGAGAGCATGAACGGCAAAGCGCGACAGGCGCCATCGCCGCCACGCTATATTCGAGAGCTTTTTGCGCGAAGATAGTCCTGAAAACACAAAAATTTGGCCAAACAAAGGTATAGACCCGGCACAAATAGCACGACGCCATACAAACGCCTTACAAACTTGACGCATCACAACAAGATGGCAAATCGAAGTCCGGCCGCTTTATGCGCTGCGCTCAAGGGAAGACGTGCCGCGCGCATGGTCTCTAAACAGTGAGCTTAGCGCCGTACTTTGCCAAGTTTGGCGCCATTCGAGATTATTCCGTGTGAAGCGCACGTGGTGTCCGGCTAGAGGCAACAATGGCGACCAAGACGACGACGACCAAACCCTCGCTGGCGACGCTCTCGGCGCGCGTCACGGGCTTCGACTACACGACGTTCCACGCGTACACGACGGTGGTGACGCTGGAGGGCGCGAGCTGGACGCTGGCCATCCGCTACAGCAAGTTCCTGGCCTTCTACGAAGCGCTCAGGGCCGCGGATCGCAGCTTCAAGTTTGATTTCCCACCCAAGGGCGGATTCTTCTTCACGCCCAAGCCTGAAGAGCGCCAGGTGCGACTGGACGCATTTCTGCAGGCCGCGACCAAGTTTTTCCTGGCCAAAAAGCAGCCTCAGAGCTTCGCAAAGGTGCTGCGTGAGCATCTGCAGGTGGACAAGAGCTTTACCAAGGCGAAAAAGGTTTCGGCCAAGAAGGAAGACAAACAGCCTGTGAAGGAGCCACAGCCCAAGAGTGAGACTAAGGTGAAGAAGGTTGCGCTTTCGGACAAGGCTGAGGAGGGCAAGAAGGCTCTAGTGAACGCTGCGTTTGGAGCTGCTGTGGTGTCCGCCATCAAGGACAACGCCATGGACGCCAGGAGAGGTGAGGAGAAGAAGAGCAATGAAAAGAAGATCGTTGATGACAAGAAGAAGGAGGAGCCCATGGTTGAGGTGAAAGCGGAAGTTAAAGCTGAGGTCGAAGTCTCCAAGGTCGAGGAGACAAAGACTCAAGAGGTCAAGGTACAAGAGACCAATGTTGAAGAAGTGAAGGTTGGAGAGACTAAGGTTGCAGAGGTAAAGGTTGAGGAGAAAACGATTGAACAAGAGAAAGCCGACGAGAGCAAGGATGAGACCAAACAGGAGGATGTTAACGTCGAGGAGCCCAAGGCCGTTGAAGAGAAGCCGAACACGACTACGACTACAACCACGACAACTACCACGACGACCACGACGTCTACATCTGGCGGATCCACTGTTGTGGAGACGAATGTGACGAGCCAGCCGACGGTCAACAAGACGGTGGTGGGCAAGACAGTGACGATCACGAGCAAGTCGGACGACCCGCACTCGTTCAAGGTGGAAATGACGGAGAAGAACGCGTCGGTGGTGACGCTCACGTCTGCGGCCAAGCAGATGGCGAAGACGTCGGAGCAGAAGCCCAAGAAGAAGAAGCGCAGCAAAAGTAGGAAATCCATCTCCAAGGCCCCGACTTCCACGTCGTCGACGGCGAGCGATGGTTTCGAGTCACCCGACGGCGTGGACGACGTGTCTCGTGTCTCGCTCTCGGAGGCGCAGAAGAAGGCGCGCAACCAGCGCCGCAAGGAGAAGCGGAAGAAGAACCAGAAGAGGGTCAGCGCCAAGGACTTGAAGGCGTAAGAGGCCCACGCACCGTGAGCATTGCCGAAAAGTGTGTCATGGCTGTAGATCGTTTTTGCGGCCAAGTAGTTAGGTCAGACATCTATCGACAAGGGAGAGCGCACAGCAGCTCGCCGCCATCGGCGCGAGCATAGAAGACTTGACTTTGGTCGCTTGCTGCTCTTCCGATAGATCTACGTGGTTTGGTTTTTACTAGTATAAGTTGAAGGCAATCAATTCTGCAACGAACAAACACTCAGTGACCAATTTGTCGGGCTAACGACTAAGTCTATCTACTGTGTTCAAAAGAATCGGAGTGACATTTCCTTGAGATCACGCACTTCAGACTGCAACTCGAGGCGCTCGTTACACTGGTAGACATAAGAGCATTTCACAGGTTAGACGTGATGGATCACTCTCTCACAGTTTTCTCACAAGGACGCACCATTGCCAAGACTTCTTTCCGAAGGTCGTTGATACGCTTCTCGTCACGCTCGCGACGCGATGCGTAGTGCTGGAACTGCTTATACAACTGACTGTCCTTGTCCGATTCGAGACGCGCCAGTCGCTGTCGGAGCTGAGCCATTTCTCGCTCCAGAGTCTGGATCTGCGTGTCCTTGATCTCGAGGATCTTCTGGACTTCACTGACGCTAACACTATCGCGCTGCTGCTGCTTCTCCATTTCTCGGAGCTCTCGAACGAGTTCACCTTTGGCCGTCAATTGTCGCTCAAGCAACAGATTTCCCTCTGTGAGTGCCGCCACCTGCGCTCGCAACTCGAGGACGTTTGCAGCATGTTGTTTGTTAGTAGCCCGCAATACAGCAACGATATTCTCGTGGCTTGAGCGCATGGCGCTGATCTCTCGCTCCAATTCTTCCACTCGCGACGACCGAAATGTTGCGCTCGTGGTGCTATTAGAGATCGACAACTTTTGCGGCGAAGGAGACGACGTCGAGAACGAACTGCAACTTGATCGACGCTCGATTGGGGACCGTCCGACGTTCATGCGTCGGAAGAATAGCGGTCTGTCCCCAGATCCAGCTTCGGTCTTGTCTGGAGAAAGCGACTCCACTGTAGTGATTTCGTGACGACCACGCGGACTTCTTTGTGGCGATTTGGCAATAACCCGTGGCTCGGAAGCCGACGTCTTACTGATATTGTCCCGAGGACTAGGACGCGCTGACGAAGCTTTGCTATCGTTCGATATAGCGATGCGGCTGGAGGATCTTGGTGGCGAGTTTTCAGGAGATGACGATGGGGGGCTCTGTACATCAATTGTAGGAATTCGGAAGCTGCTTGATCGCCCCAATCGAAAGGAGCGGGTTCGATCGGGTGAAGTTGTTGGTTGACTGTCTTCACCGTTAGTATCGGCGTCTTGAATAGAACTGAAGTGTTCGGGATCTTGTCGTGGCGACGGTGCTAGTGATTCTCTGGCGTTTGCAGCAGCCGCAGCATTAAGATCAATGGGTGGAATATGAAGAGAAATAATGCGTTTGAACAAAGAATCGCCCGGTGTAGCTGGATCATCCGTCGGTGAGGTGTCGGTAGCTTCCACGGGTACTTTATTCTCACCTGGAGATATGTTATCGAGTTGGCTTGAAGAAATCGTCGCGATATCTGCTTTCGACACTTGGTCATCATAATGCTTAATTGGCGTTTCTACAGACTGTAATGGCTGAGTTGTGCCGCTTTCGATGATATCCGTTGGAAGTAGGTTCTCATTCGCTTGGGTATCGATAATATTCAACGATTCCGGGGCTTGCGGGGTTGGCTGCAGACTTGGTGCCTCATATTCAGCCATCGCCGATGCGGTTTCCTCTGCCACTGTAAAATGATTGGTAGGTGAATACTGAAAGCTACTGAAGCGGTTTGACGATTCTGGAGACGTGGTGTCCACTGGTCGAATAGTGCCCTCACTGCCCTCCGAGGATAGCACCCTAAAACTACTGGTTCGTCGAACGGGCGATGGCTTGAGTGACAACGAAATACCGGAAGTCCTCCTTAGGTTCTCAGGCGATGCTGCTGCAGTCTTGTTTATTGGGCTTGCTGGTCCTGCAGGGATTGGCAGACCCTGAGAGAAGGATGAAAACCGCCGGAATGGCGATGGTGGCCTCAATCCAGATTTCGCTGTCGGAGACGACGGCGAGCTCGAGACTGGCGACGGGACTGGACTCGATTCCCTGCTGCGCCCTGGCCCTGTTGTCTTGAGAGAAATAAAGTCAAGCTGCTTTCGGAAACCCTTGAAGGTTTTCATTAAAGGTGAGACCGAATTGTCGGTGTTGTGCGGGACAGGATAGACGATGTTCAGATTTGCTTCTGGCTGATCCATCGATACATTGCTACTACTACTGCTGCTATCATCAGAGACTGGAGAAGGTGGCCCCTTGAGTACGTAGCCTGGTTCTTTGACATAGCTGATCTCCTTTCGCCGCACGAAGACGCCGTGGTTTACTGGACATTGAAAATATCGTTCTTTCCCCTTCACGCCGTCATTATCGCCCTTGGGCTCGTCCAGTGCCACGCCATACCACTCACCCGATTCGTTAACGAGTTTTCCAACATACCGCACTGTGCCGTTGCGTCTTCGGGAGAGCACGACTCGACTACCAAGCGGTACTTTCATTACAGGGGACAGTCCTTGAGCCGCTGGAATTGACGCTCGTGGTTTTGGGATGCTGGATGCCATGATTATCTAACGACGGGAACAACTAGCGCTGCACGCAGCACCCAGACTCCTTGCTTCGGAGACTCAAATGTTCTTTGAGTGGCTTGCCGCTAATTTTAGCTAGGATGGTATTTGGCCGTCTTCGAGCTGTGACCTAAAGTAATGCTGGTCTGGAGGCATAAGACAACATGGAGCGACTGCTATTTCCAGGCATGCCAATTCCGATTTTCAGCCGATACGATTCTGACATTTCTACTTTAAGTAATAGTTTTGAACAGTGGAGCGATTGGACCAGCAAGTCTGGGACGTCCAAAATGCACTTTCTCAAGTTCAAAAGAATAAATCTGAAAGAGGGGGGTACCCATTTCAAGTCAAACGAGTTTTGGATTTTAAAAAAGGACGCCAGTCTTCAAAAGTCTGCGGGAATTGCTCCAGTGAGTTGAAAAACTACTGGAGTTTGATAGATGAGCCGATCCGCATCACTGAGCGCGCCCGCCAACACGATCTTCTTATATGCTCCGCTGTGACGAGCAAAGGACAACACTTTGGTCTGCCTGTTAATAACATCAAACCCATGTTGGTATCAATACTGTAGCTGTAATAAGATGTAGCTTAAGCATAGCACATGAAGCTTGCAGCACAGTGTCCGACTTACATTAGGATACAAGGTACATTTATTCGCACTGGTTCGCGCACAATACTACCGTAATACTTACTTTGAAGTTGGTTTTTAGTTACAGACAATCTTCTCGGTAGTAATCCCTAGACTTGGAAAGACACCCTCAACACGTTAATTTCACCTCTCATCCCTCAGTTGTAAAGTGGAATACAATTTCAGACAGATATTCTTATTTTGGGGTGCGTAACTATAAGAAAGTCCCAATTGGACACGACGCCGGAAGGAACTTAAAACAGTATCGATTTCAAACTTTATATTCCCTAGTGTTTCTCACTGATCTACTCATATCCTTTATATACGCCGATACGACATCCAATAACATCCCCATCAACGAAAAACTTTAACATACCAGAACGTCATCCCTGACAACCCTGAGCCCGTTCGTGAGGTAATATATGGTGGCTGCTGCGGAGGCGAGTTAACGCGAGCAATAAACTACAGTAATATATCAGCAGCTATATTCTCTGAAATTTATTTCAGTCAGTCAGTGGATCCAGTTGGTGTTTCAATTTCCGTAAAATAATAACCCGGGTATTTATATCCATAAAATCATGAAAAGTAATTCACAAATACAGTCAGACAGTACAATGATGGCCATGGACATCTATACCAGTGTTGGATTAATAAACTATGCAAATGTTACCTGTGTCGTCGCCCTCGCGCTTAAGTACGCCTATTTTAATATCGAATGTTGCACGAACTATTCGCAAAAATTAATACCTGTATGAATGGCAGAGAAAATACGGGTGATAAGTTTTCGTAGGTGTCGTTTTGCTCCTGTCTGTGAGCGTTCACACCGAGTGTGGAAGCATTCCAGATATTATTGATACACTTGTTACCTTGAATCTTACACACGCTCGTGTAGAGTACACTTCAGGTGCCAGTAAGTTATTAAAAGCAGGCGGTACACGCCGCTCGAGTAGTCCATATCGGGGTTACCTAGCACTTAACCCCTTAGTTCCCGGACCTATTCACGAGGGTAGATTTTTGCCCTGTCCCATTTATTAATATATAGTGGTTTGTATGTGGCGTCGCAAAAGTACGTTGAGGTTTGGTGTGGGTATGCGATGGGGACATGCTGTGTGGTTGTGCCATATCCAACATTACACCTTATAATGTGGTCTGTTGCGCTTTGGTGATTCAGTTATGTAGGAATAGTTACATAACGTAAGTCCTTTTCATTAGTTCGTCCATTTTTTTAATCGTTGCATACGTCCAGCAGCAGGGGTCTACTCCATTATAGCCAATGAAATTTGCGAATGTGAATCGTTTCAATTGATTGCAAACTAATCCCACTCGTTTCAATTGATTGCAAACTGACTAGCTACCTCCCATCACACGTAAACAGAACACTAAGCTAATCCTCATTACCATTGCTTTCCACGGTGCCGCCACTTGCACCCGTGTCGCCTCCCTCACCTCCGTCGCTGCCAGCAGCGCCTTGCGAGATGCGTTTCTGCTTCTTCCCTGGTCGTGACGCCGGTGGTCTCTCGCGCGGCTTGTGCTCGAGCAGCAGCGTGGGAGGAATTTCGCTCCCATTCTTCCAGTTCAAGTGCCAAATACGAAAGCATGTATCTCTGCCGTCACGCCCAACGTTGCACATATATTTGCTACAAACCACATCATCCGTTAGAATATCAACCATCGCATGCCAGCCCACTAGCGACTTACCGTTTGTTGCCGTTTGAGCCCGGCAGAAATACTTCGTGAACTTTCGGGGCTTCACCTTGTACAGAGCGCACACTTTGCAGGAGCGATGGCGGCGCTTCACCCCTTGCTCGCCGTCCACCGTGTCCGGATTCTCCTCGAGCCCGTGTCCACCCAGAACCTGAATTGCGTCTGTCGGCGCTTGCTGCACCGATCCATCTCTTACTAGGGACGCGGCCGTTCGTTCCCTCGCGGTTGTTGCTTGCTGGAATTCAAGACATCAGCATATCACCAGGTTATGTTGGATGTTAGAGCCAGAAAGAAACTCTTATGTTAAATCGCCAACATACAAACCTCAATAACTGCAAAAGCTTCCTCCGACTCTACAGCGAGTAGTTGCTCCATCTATGTCTCGAAAAACGCAAAGTGACGAGCAGGCCGCATGTTGTTCAACTTCCGGAAATAGCGGTACACAATAAAAGCGTTGACAAAATAGAGTCCTGTAGTACTTGCGACTCTTGTAGGATAGTTGGACGCTGTAACGCTGCATTCGCAGCTGATCATGGACATCCACACCGCCCATCCAGCGGTGATAATCCCGCACGAGTTCAGGTGCTGGGACTGGTTTGACCTCCCCTTGAATGCGCCGCACTACAATGCCAAAGAAATACAGATATTAGCGCAACAATCATAAGTCGTGATACAGTTATGCGTACTGACTACACCAGGCCTTCGGCTGCCGCCGGTCGACAGCATGTGTACTGCGTGACGGTCCATCCACATGACTGCAGTCAACTGAGGGAAGCTCTTGTTTTCTGCCAGCTTTGTGGTGCCCTGCGATGGCACCGCGACCTTTTTCTTGTTGACTGTTCTCGTTTTCATTTTTGTGACGACGTCCTTTGCGTACCCTGATCTGTCCGTCTGAGTTGTGCCAGTCAGGTACATACGGCGATGCAACAACTCTAACGCCAGCTTCACAGACGTGCAGAAGCGGTCTGTTATCACTAGGCGCCAGGGAGAAGTCGGTGAAGGTGGACAAAGCGCGTTCATATTTCGCAAAACAGCAGCCTCGCCCGTTTTGTTGTCTTTTGGTAGCGGAGTGCGAAGATGTGCCTTGGCACCGCAGTAGACTTCGATTCGGTTGGCAAATAATACACTAAGTTAACATTATGGTGAACAAACGTATGAGGCTAAAATCTTATGTTGAATGACATCCAACCTAAGGACTTAAGCCAAAAAAACAAACCGTGGTGAGTTCGAGCTCACCACGGTAGCTGGACATACCTCATGCAGCTCGCTGTCTTGGCGCACGCAGCGACAAATACCTTGGTGCCCCACTTATGGCGTTTGTCTTTATTAAACTGCCGAGTAGGATTGTATCTGGATTGAGACGGCAGAGTGGCTTCGTCGAAGCTAATGACAGAGGGCGGGCGGTATCCTCGGGCAAATGTCCGTTGTAGTACATCCACAACTGGGCGTATCTTCCAAGCACGATCCACGCTTGCCTGTGGAGACTTGTTGTTCGAAAAGCGTAGGTAGCCCATTATGTGAAAAAAAAAACGATTCTTACTCATGAAGAGCCCAAACCGGTTCGAAGGCAATGCCCTCACCTTCTTCACCGACCAGTGTCCTGCGATGCCCTTCCGAACTGGGGCAAGCATCCTCGCTATCAGCAGGCCCATGACCCGAAGCACCTCCCACGCTTCAATGTCCGGCACATCTTCAAGTTGCCGCTGAATATCAGCCAGAGTTTCCACTTCTGCTTTTGACCGGCGCTGCTGTGCCCGAATAGCACGTGCGCGTTGAGGAATCGACTGCACGTGGTAACGATTGCTTTCTATAGCAATCTGACGCCAGAGTTTTGGCGGCATGAAGTAAAACAGGAGCACCAAAGGGTCTTCCGCGACAGATAGGGCACTCTGGCTCGGACCAAACGGACCATCGTACAAATCACAGTACGTCGGATCTGGGCCAAACTTTCCTGAGTCTGGAAGCTAGATCAATATGATAAGAATATGTTAGTTCTTATGTTGGATTTACAATCAAGTATAAAAGCTTATGTTGGATATCATCAACATATACGTACCATATTCCCAATCACTCGTCTTCATCTGTTTGATAGCAGCACTATCTTTTGCGATTGAAGACCACACCGACGCAGGCAATTCCTCCTGCTCAGCATCCGAATCCTCGTCAGTCAGCTCGTCGATGCTCCAATCTTCCTCCCACATTCCACCACCGTCGTGAACAGCATCATCATCTTCCTCTTTCTCTTTTGGCTCCTCACGCACATCAGGTTCTTCGTCAGAGCTCAGGTCAGTACATAATTCAGCGCCAGTGGTCATCAAATTCGGGTCTCCATCGATAACACAAGCTGAGAACATGGGTGAGGTCCCACCAGTGTTGTTTTCGACGACTGGTAACGCCTATAAATACACAAAGCATAGTTTATGCTAGCCTTATGTAGGTATCCGCCAGCCAAAGTGAGCCTTAAGCTGGAAGAACGAACATTACGTACCACGTTCTCATCGTCGTTGTCCTCTAGAATTCGCCGGCGGGGGTTTCTTGAGGCTGCCGGACTAGTCGGCGCCACAGTACGAGAACTCCCTTCGTCGGTCACCCTCTCCGCAATCACCGAGACAATACCGCCCACCACAGCCGCAACCTCCTCATTGGCAGTACACGTGTCTTGTCCGGGGGTGGTTGCCGGCTCGTCCGGAGTCGATCTCATTCCATCCCCCTCATCAGCCGCTCGCCACATTCTCGGCACTTGGTACTGAGACTGCTTCTTTCCCGATGCCTTGGTTTTTCGGCCGGACGCTTTCGCCTCCGCAGGGAGCTGCTTCTCTCGTGCAGCACCTCTCGCCTCCTCCGGAGGAACCTCTTTCTCTTGCGCCTCGCAAGTCTTCTCCTTAGCTGTAGCCTACGCCGCTGCCTTCTTCTGAGCTCGGGTCCTTGTACGTGGACCCGGCTTCTCCTTGGCGGTCTCTCGTCGCAAACGCCGCTCCCGGCGATTGGCCTCCGCGCATTGCTCCTTCTCCTCCGCCGTCAAAACGTGGCGGGGTGACTTTCCGACTGGGTCGGCCATTCCTCTCTTCGCGGCTTTTTCTCGAATGAAAGAAATCAGCTCGTGTCGGCCACAAATGTTGGTGGGTGCAAGTACCTGTCTCTGATTCCTTCAACCAAATCCTTAGAAAAATAAACCTAAGCCTGTGCATTTGCCCTTTTTGCACACAATAAAATATTGTAGTTTTTGTATGCCACGAAGGTCAATATAAACTATCAGTCAAAATCCCTCTTATATTGAGCCATACAACATAGCATAGATGCTGCGAGAAAAAGTGAATTAGGGTATACACCTCTTATGTTGTACAGTACAACATAAGGGAACTAAGGGGTTAAGTTTTCGATGAAGTTCAGCGCTAAAAACGCCCAAATGAACTGAAATCCCAACAAAGCGTTGATATTGTTGACGCATCCAAATTGAAGTGTAATTGTATGTTATTACAGCAAACTTTAATTTTAGCTCATCTTTACGAGATGTCTACATGCTCCTTGAATTAAGAGCTCCTAAGTAACATCAGCGGATGGATATCAGCGCTGCTTAACGGGAGGTGGTGGTGGGGTCCAGTCAAGAATGTCTGGCAGGCGCTGAAGATGGCGGTGCTGGCAGCCCCACCAGCCACAGCGACAAATGAACCAAAGTTCATGTCCGTAGGATACTGTTACCTGCTCTCATGGATAGAAGTCTCGAATGGTTACAGCGACCACAGTCAGGTAGTCACCTGTCTGAACCTCGTGGAAACGAACCGAGGGATTGCAAGAATGGTTTAGGAAACGTAGAATACCGCCCCCATCCAACGCATTGATCCCGGCGTGCTAACCCTTGACCGTTCAGGCTGTGAAATCCTTCATTCGCGATGACTTTCTTGCTCCTTGGTGCAAATACGTAGAACTGGCCCATGTACTTGCCGATGATCTCACCTTTAGGGATCGCCTCCGTGGTTATCAAACCCCGCATTCCTGCGCGACGGCTTTTGGCAATCATGAGAGAGGTGCTCTCTCTTAATGCGTTGCCACACGTCCCAGCAAAGACGCAGTTTTCAGGGGTGCAGAAGCTGTTGCCACGCGTGTTCTTGCACGTCATCGCATTGCACCGTGTCTTGCACTCACATGTAGCGGCGTCCACCTTCATCGAACGGAAGCGAATGCCCAACGGGTTGTCATAAGTGAAAAGATGCTCCACGTATGGCGGCCAGCTTGCAGGACGCCATTCCTCCAAAGGGTCACGTCGGGTAGTGTCCTCGATGATGATGAATCCATCACTACTTGTAGTTTAGCTCTGCGAAAGCGTGGCGCCAGTTAATGGCTTTTTGGCAGGGGCTGCGTTCTTCTCATCACCGGAGTCGTCGGAGTAGAAGGCCTCGAAGTACCACGCGAGTTCGTCACTTGGGCAGCGAGAATTTGTAGACACTGAATGATCCCTATCACGAACCGCAGTTCCCTTGGAAGGCGACCAAGGCGGGGAGGCCGTCGACGCCTGGGAGTTCCTGGTGTAGGAAGACGAAGACACCCACTCGGAAAGAGTGGACGTCTGCGTGCTGCTAACCAACGGAGAGCATAATGCTTCTGTAACCGTCGAGGCCATCGACGACGTGGGAGACCGTACCGGACGTACGGACGGACGTGGTGTGGATGTGGAAGATGTCTGCGATGAGCTAATTTTCTCCGACAACTCGAACACCGCAGTGAAGGGAACGTCAGACAACTCGAAATCAACAAGCGGCTCTGCCAGCATCATTGCGATCTCCACGACGAACGAGCCAGGTCTGGCGACTGCCATACGGAGTGGCTTCTTTGTCGTAGTACTGCCCTTTGAACTTCTTACTCGACGAGGCGGCGGCAGGTCCATCACGCTCACCGTCCACAGGGCTTGCTCTAGTTGCCTGGCGTTTAGCACGAGATTCTGTCACCGGATTTATAATAACAAAAATACTAACAATTATTTGAATGTAAGGCCACGTTGCTCCTTAGTGGCCATGTAAACAGAGCAAGCGTACCGATGTTGCTTCTTTGACGCTACAAGTCCTTTGCCAGAGAATAATCGCGACGGTGTCAAATGCCCCGCACGAAGCGAATCTTGGAATGACAAAGGGAAATTAGATCGAACTTGTGGAAAGGGGTGCGCACACATCTATGGCGCGCACTGTAACATGTACTTGTATGCGGTTTTTGTAGAAAAATGAAAGTGATATGCAGGAGATGCGTCACTACAGGAAATCTTAACCTTCACAGCGTTTCTAAGTTTTTCTACCTAAAGTAGGGAATCATTAACATTGAAAAGGAAAACGGATGATAAATGTCAGAGCTTCTTCGGGCGAAGCACGACTTTGTATGTATAATACGTACTATCAACTTTGTAAGGTTTGATGGCCTTTACAGTAGTTTTGACTCTGCCGATTTTTTTGTATACCATGATCCATTTTTATGGTACATTCCACGATAGGAGTCCCCTTAGACAAGAATAAAAGGCCGTCTCCCGACGCGATGACTACCGAGGGAATTTTCTGTATCTATTTGTACTACTACTGCCAGTAGTCGACTGATATATTACTAGAGACGAGGACAGTTGATTTTTTTTACTGGGATAGCAGTACGCTGAAGTTGGCTGTGGCCCAGCCCAGATCGTATTAATTAGAAGCCGGTAGCTGAAGCCGGTTACTGAAGCCTCAATTGAAGGATTTGATTACGAATCTGACGCCGGTAACTGGAGCCGGTTACTGAGCCTGTGTGAATTGGTTTCTTAGTGAAGCACCCATCACTTTAAAAGTGTCCGGTGGTGTCACATCCCGCCTTTTTAACATTTCAAAATGATGGAACATTTGAATTATTGCTCATACGTTACAAATTGTTTACACAGTTCAAATCTGTCGTTCTTAAAAGAGACATTCTATAAACCAACTTGTGAGACAAAGTATTATCGCCTAAACTACTTACTAAACTCGCTGTCTGCCAACCACTGCTTGCAGTCTTTGAACTTTTGCCGGGACATCATTGATTGCTACACCTGTTTCTAGTGAGGCCGCACTGCAGATGCTGCGGCTGCGAAGCAGGCACAGGAGATGCCTTCGCAAGGCTAATAGATTTGGCTGATGTGTCTAGCTTAAGGGTACAGGAAGTCGTTGGGTAAAAAAGCACCTCACTGAAAACGATTGAACCGTATAAATTAACGTTATGTTAAATTTCAAGCTTCTTCGGATGAAGCAGACTCGTTTCAGAGAGTAAGAAAGACAGCTATCCCAGCCTACGCGTAGTAAAGTCACATTGTGAAATTAGTAGGAACATTTTTTATTTACATGTTACATGTACGCAAGTGAATACCACCTACAAATTCGGCCAAAAACAACACATATACGTTCGCAACAACAATAGAGAGTTTTGCTTGGAGCTTATTAAAAAAATGAATTTCTTGGAGGGATGCCGACAAGAATAATAGTTTCCGTACTTAGAGAACAGTAAGTTTTATTAACATGTAAATTAACTTGCAGTTCTTCAGCAAAACTGTGACAGACACGCTAAAATGGATGACCCCAAGTGCAACCGAGGGAGACGACGTCTGCTTCATGCACGTTAAAAAAAGAAACAACGAGCTCTTGCAGCATACCAGGGTATACAGCCAAGAAAAGGGGGTATTGTATTCTGGTGACGAGCTGTAGATATTACGATCTTGTGATAGTACCCAAAGCTTGCACTAGCTTATTACCACTGCTGCGGATGCCGATGTCTCGGTTAGGCACGTTATTTGGCATTAAAAAGGTTGTAGAGTAGATGCCTGCACTCAATAATCTGTTGAACAGGTTGTTGCTCTTCGTTTGTATTTAGATTTTTAGAGGGGTACGAGGGTTTTGCATGTTAATGATGTAGGGAGACAACCAACTGAGGCAGACGGCTAGGCATGTGGTTGCCTACATACAGGGAGGTGGTAAAATAAAAAAAAGTTAATAGCGATGAGTGAGCCTATGTCAGCCAGCCTTTGCGTCTATAAGTTTTTTGCAGTACCAGTAGGGCGAGATTGACGATGAAACAATCTAACTCCATCAACACACAAGCTCCATTTACAGCACACTATAGCAATAGTCAGTATGATAGCGCTTCCTAATAACATTCATGCAGCACTTACCACAGAATGTACGCTAAATATTTTGTACACCTAGGCTCAGTCTGTGGACTATCGACTCAGGCAGCATTAAAACCCTGGGCCCCACACCGCCAACGGAATACGATTGGATAGGCTTTCCAGCCAGCAAAAGCTGTCCGCCCAGTATAAATATCTTTTAATTCCACAGCAAGCAATGCACAAGACCCTCAAATAACGCGTCTTTTGCTTTGGTGCCAATCCGACTAGCCATGAAACAATTTTGGAAAATAAAATACAATTTCATCGAATCTATCTGTCTCTTCTATGACAAACAAATGAAACCCAAATAGACCACCCATAACCATCTAGCATTACTAGGCATACAGTATACTGTAACTTCGATGTAAATCGAGAGCAACTTCCTGAACGAGAAATCGAAGAGTACCAGGACACGCACCTTGCGACTTAGCATGTAAGCGCAGGGTGGTGTGGTGGTGGTGGTGTGTGTGTGTGGTGAAAAATTGAAATTGAAAAAAGGGAACCCGTAAAATAAATGACGAAAATACATGTATGTGCTAGTGACACCGCCGTAGTTTACCGAACTGGAATCTCTAAAATTGAGTTAACGGAAGCCACATTCGTTGCCTTCTGGACTTGCAATTCCTTGTATGTGTACATATACATGTAAAGTATACTGCAAGACAACCGAGCTCAAATTTTTAAAATAATATTAGACTGAAAGCTCGATCATTGTCACATTTTAGCTTCATCCACGCATTCCGAGAGCAGTAGCTTGGGCAAAACAAAAAAAAAATGTCTCGAAACGCGACGCGGCGGCACAATCGTCCTGGGCCAGGGCTCTTGGCTCACAGTGTATGCATTTATTGTTCTATTACGCACATGACAACAAAGCTGTACATGTAAGCGAATCCCGCGATTTCAAGCCCATCAGGATGCAAGTTGCATCGTCTCTTATCACGCCATTCAGCAACAGCCGCTGCTGGGAATAGTGCAGTCAAGCCAACTCAACCAGCAAAGCTGCACAGCCTTGCAACTTGTCCATAAGGACCGTATTACGGTACTGTACAGCAACAAACGGGGAAGCACATCCTATTACCGTAATTAAGGGCGCCGCCGCCATGTCTTTACATCAACTGGCCTTAACCTTCAAAGAATTATTTTCCTACTAAATTAAATAATCCCATATTATCAAAACGCAACAACATATAACAGGTTTTATCTTTGAATTGAAAATACAATCATTATTTAGACATTTCTCTATCTAGTCTGACAAGTTTCTACATTTTTCCCCGCTTACCTCTGAAATCACATTCCGCATGCAAGAATAACCGCCCTCATGCAAGCAATTACCAGGGTGTTCTGCTTGTTACTCAGCGCGCACTCGCAGATCCTCACCGCCGCTCGTTCGCTCCCTCAAAATGCACTCTCCCGGCCGCTTCCGCCCCGCCCCCCGCCACGTATCTAGCTGGGACGCGGACACTGATGAGGATGAGGGCGATGCCTTCTTATCTGCCAGCGACGTGGTCAAGACGTTGCAGCCCGTGCCGCGCCGCCCCAATCCGAACCGAGGCCGCCCCATGGCCGAGCGTGAACCCCCCGCTTCGGCATCACGCCGCTTGGCCCCGCGTATGTATTACACCTACTGCCGTTATTCTGGCGTCTCTCGGTAAACTCGGTTGATTATTTAAATATTTTTATTACGTTGTCGCAGCCGTGGAGACGCAACAACCACTGGGATTTAGCGACTGGGGCTTCGACGGGTCGCCACGCCATCCCGAAGACTCCAGAGCTGCAGCTCCAGCCATGGACTACCGCCCCGGGCCGTCTAATGGAGGAGCCGCTCCTACGCGCGGACCCAGAGGCTATGCAGGGGATCAACTGGACTTCGACCCCGACGTACTACAGGAAGCCGACGCGTACGAGATTAACAGGGCCAGAGCCTTCCAAATGGGCTACGACGTCGAACCAAGACACAGTCAAGCCCAATTGCAACGCTATCACCAGCAGAAACAGCAACGAGCAGTGCAGCGAGAGTTTGGACCGGATTCGTCCGCCCAGCTCTACAGACGACCGTCCGCCCACCCAGACAATCAACTTTATGCCCGCGAGATGAGAGGACGCGAACCTATGGACGACATGCAATTCGAAGCGCAACGACGCGCCCCACGCCCCACTTCATCGCGTGACAATGGATTGATGAGAGACACCCACGCGCGAGTCATGCAGAGTCGTCGCTACAACACTGCGCACAGTCCAGGATTTGGACCGAGAATGGACGACATGCCACTGGAGCCAGCAATGCTGAATATGTATGCAGAGGAAGTGGAGGCGCCGCCCTCCGCTAGGGCTCAGATGGCTCGACGACGCGAGTATGCACAGCCACAGCATCCGACGCGGCAGCGGATGCCGCAGCAGATGCCGAGAAGACCGCACACTGGTGACCGCCCGAACGACGAGATGATGACCAGCAGACGACCATTTAACGACCCAGATATGCCTCGTGACCGACGCGGCGGTGAGAGCCGCGCTCTGTATGAAGAGCTGGTTCCTACCCCGACGAGCACAGCCATCTCGCAGAGCAGGAACTATGGAAACCTCGGGGCTGGTGATGATTCGGATGCCGTCGCGAGACAGCGATCAAGCCAGCCGACTGGCCGTCCACAGTTGAGCAAGCGACCGCGATTGGATGACTCGCCTTCAGCGTCGACGGAAGGGTTTTCTCTTGCGGGCAGATCAATAGCACCGAAGAAGGCTGGTACTGCTGCGGCCAGTACGTCTCCGGATGATCACTTACCCAAGCGGCGCTGTGGACGCAAGAGTATGAACTATTCGTCCGAACAGAAGCGCGAACGCAACCGTGCAGCTGTCAAGAAGTGTCGACAGCGTCAGGCGTTGAAGTTGGAGTATCTGCAACACAAGGCGGAGTCTCTCGCGGCGGAGAACCAGGCTCTGTCGGAAATGCTGGTGAAGAATGCCGAGTTGGACGAGCAACAGCGCATGTCCTTGACACGCGGCATTCAGATGGATATTCTGCTCAAAATCAAGGAGATCTTCACGCAGAGTTTACCCAAGGACTTCGTCCTGGACGCCGACTCGATCTGGGACCTGAACTCCGTGCTGGCTGTGTCGATGCCGTCGCGCTGCTACTACGGCATTGAGAGCATCAAGGACTTCTGGCGTACGTCTCTGCGCATGCGCAACAAGGGCAAGATCCGATCGTTCTGGGCCTGGCTGTTCCGCTTACCTCCTGGTGATCGGTTCTCAGAGTTTGACATTCAACCGTTCTCGCCGACGTCCAATCTGTACTTTATATCGTGGACCACCAAGTCGATGCCGCAGCTGGCTGGATCCATGGTCATCATGTTCGGCAATGGCCATCGCGTGACACTCCATGTCGAGTGCTTTGGCTGGCTCATCTGGCGCTACCTGCTCACGAACGAGCCGTTCCCGGAACCGTTGGCGGATTAACTGCGCTCGGAAGATATAATACCCCTCTGAGAAACTGGGATGTGGGTATGCGAGGACGCCTTCCAGACGGGAGAGTATACAGACAGCAAGAAGAGGCATGGTGAAGCAAGTCAAGGGCGTTGAATGTCTATCACAAGTAGTGGGAATAGTCTTCGAATGAGCATTGAATATAACGCACTCTATACGTGAAACGAATGTCTACCAATTTTGAGTAGGTCTTTTTAAGGAACAGGTTGTAGTTTTATTTGCCAAACGAGGGATGGATGGCAAGCGCTGAGGTTGGCGAGCAAGAGCATGAAGCTGGCATCGACACGGTGATAAAGGATACTCTGGGCAGATTTAACGACCGCGACTACGACGACGACATTCAGGTCACGGCTCCAGTTGCTACTGATGAAGACAGCAGTGTTTCACAAATGAAGACAGCAATGGCAACAGATCGACCTGAGGAGCCAAGGCAGATAGAAGCATTGCATAGCACCAGCAAATTACGTCCATCACCGGTAGATCATGGTACCGAGGGACAATTGCATGCCGAGCTGGCAATATCCACTGAATCTGAGGAGCTCGTTGAAGCAACACGATCGGAAACTGAACCAAACCCTGTGAAGGTGGAGACTAAGCAAATACTAGCTGAAAAAGAGCCTCAATTTGCAGTGGAAGCTGGTAAGCCTGAAGCGAGCGAGTTTGAGAAGAGGGTATCTACAAATGCTACGTCAGAGACAAAGATTGCGTTGAAGGATGCCAAATCTATAGATCAAATTGAGGTAGCCACAAAACTTGGCGACAAAGAACAATCAGCTGTACTAGAACAAAACGAAGACTCATCTCTATTAAATGCTGAAGATGAAGAACGAGATGGTGCTGATTTGACCCCAGAGCAGAGTTCAGAGTCTTTTCCTGCCAAGTCATCGAGCTTCTTGGAATCACTGACGGCAAATTTCGCTGCTGACACGAAAGTAATGTGGGCACAAATATTTGGGCCCCGCTACGACGATGGCGACGAAGAAGATTTTCAAGAAAACAATCTATCCAAAGCTGGCAGCAACAGAGAATCCGTTTCATCGAAGAGCTCGCTGCAGACAAAACTGGCGCGTGAACGGAAATTAGACGAGCAAATCCAAGCAAGTCAACGACGATATCGAGAGCGGATACTGCGAAACGAAGCTGCGAACAATGCAGCAACAAGGAGAGCACGAGTCAGAAGTTCTCGTCGTTCTCAAACCCAAATTACTACTGTCTCTCCCTTTGAACAAGCGGGACTTTCACTGACACAAGTCCGATTCTGCACGGAGAAAGCTCTAGATGAAACTTGCAAGTGTTTTCGGCATCTTCATGCTGCAGCACTGGAAGAAAGTGAAGATCCCGATCAACCTCTTACTCAAGGAATTTACATAACTCAAGGAGAACTTGATCATATTCTTCGAGAGCTGTTTGATCCTCAAGAATTAAAGCACTCTAACTCACGGACTCGCAAAGGAACATTTGTCGCTCCTCTGGACTTCAGCCAGAATGGTGGCGTTTCAATGAATATTCAACTACAAGCGAGCTGGTTCATACCATTTGGACAATTACAGCAACTTCGAAGTCTGGTCATGAAAATCACAAAGCGACATCTAAACGAAGAAAAGCTGGCGATCGTAAATCGACAGCTTCAGAAACAGTTGACGTTGTTGCCTCTTTCTGCGAAGCTCCAGATCCTGGTACTACAACTCGCTAACTATCAGCTGAATGATCCACCTCAAGCACCGATTTGGCCGGGAGGGAATAAATCATCAGATGAACTTGCTCAAGATCTGCTGGGATGCATCGCTGTGAATGAATTTGCAGGGATGACCGAACGTGAAGATTACAACAACTCAGTGCTCTTTTTGCCGGTATGGATAGCCAGATTCTCTGGTTCTTGCCTAATGCTGACTTGATTTGTGTATTTGTTTGAATCAGGTCGAGCTTGTAGCGAAGATGGAGCCTTCCAGTGTTGTATGTGCTCAACGACTTGTATTCTTCCGGTACTTAATTGATATCGTAGCAGCAGAGAGGATGCGACTTCGTTCAAAGACTACAGAACCATCAGAACCGCCGATTCAACCTCCAGTCAGACTAAAATCAGTAACTGGTAGACGAAGAAGCCCCTCGAAGAAGAAAGCAGTTGAGCCAGCACCAGCGTCAGAGACCACTATTCAGAATTGTGAACAACCAGTAGATAACGACGAGACCGCGTCAATTCGATCAGTGAATGATAGTTTGCCTAACGCATCTGAGGCAGACGGAGTCAGCCATGCAGCAGCGGGAGAAGAGATATTCGAGCCCCCAGAACCGGTTGGTGATGAGTGCGAGAAACGTGCCAGCCAACTGCAACAACAACTCGAATCAGCGATCGCCCAACTACGACAGGCTTTACCCACAATTGATTTGGACGTCGCGTTGAACCCTGCGATTAGAGCCACGTATCTAGCAGCCGTGACATGTCATGAAAGCGTGCTTCTAATGGTTTGTTTACTCTGTCGTTCATATCTAGTTGCCTGATCTCACTTGCATCGTACCTCGCAGCTTGAAAACAACATCGACGTCGATGCTGCAATGTCCAACAAACTCAAACATTTTATCGAGGCGTTACAAGGTGTCCAGAGCCAATCTAACGAGCAACCAGATACACCTGCCACCTCCCCATCAATGGAAGTTGAGCACCTTGATCACCAACTGAGTGACCCACCGCGATTCCCACCTCCGTACCCGGAGTCCACGGTATCAGAAGAAGACAGCAAAAATGAGAGCAGCACCTTGCAGACGCAGTTCCCTCCACCGTACGCGATAACGTCACCGTCGTACTGGACGTTCACGCCTTCTATCCCTGAGCCCAAGTCGAGCATCGCTAAACTAGCGACTACGTCGCCATGCAACAAATCGGCCGATTTCCGCTCCCACTTCATGTCGAAGGAGTCACCAGGTAAGAACAAAGCACTACCGGGTCGAGATTTGGCGTCTTACCTAACATGAGCATATAGGCGAGGGGGCTTACAACATCCAGAAGGGCGAGCAACTCACATTCCAACGAAAACCGAGCTACTCGTTCGGACCGACTGAAGGTGACAGGAGTAGGAAAGCTCCAAATGCGAAACTGGGTAAAGGAAGTATTGGAAAGCGCAGCCGCCAATGGATGAAGACGTCGCTTGAGTTTATACCTCCACCAGTGCATTCCCCAAAGGAAAACAATGACTTCGATGCTGGCACAAGTACGAGAGTGAACGCTGGGTTCCAGTTCATTAATGATCATGGAACCGGCAGCAACGAAAATCTTTTCACCGATCTCCCACCAGATTACAACCAAGGAGATGCAAATGAAGTTCCCGAAGAGAGAGCAGGGGAGGGTGACGAGACTGAAATGGATCGCGCACTGCGACTGCAGCAACGCATTTTCATGGACGAATTCGTGCAGCAAATGGTATCAAATCAGGAATCGCCCACACATTTCGTTCCACGAAACAAACCTCACACCGAGAAAGCTGACCACTCCAAGTCTAAGCCGTACTGGGCCACCAGCGAGGTCTCTCCAGGCATCGAGAGGTTGCTACACAGACAGCGACGTGCTCCGTCTGCCAGCAAGTCCCGTCCGTCTTCAGCTTCCACCGCCCCCGTTCAGCCTCGAACAACCCGACGTGTCGCGAAGAAACCCCAAGCGCCTCCTCCTCCTCCACGTCGACAGCTCGACAATGATCAGCATCTCGCATGGGCTGCGCGCATTAGTGAGCTGTATCAACCAGATGTGTCCACCCCTAACCAGTAGCTGCGAGTACTATTATCACCTTAAACATCCTAGAAATCTCTAACTGACGTGGAACATGGAGAGGAAGAGCTGCAGCTCCTTGGTGTCGGTCGACTTAGTGTTTTTATCCTTCTGTGGCGGCTTGGTATAAGGTTGTTGCCGTCTCCTTGTCCTCATGGACTTGTGACGTATTTGACGACGTTGTTTGCTGCTGTTTCCAACCTCTGGCGCGTCTTCTCGATCGTCGACGGTCCCATCGTCGTCGCTGTCGGCCATGAACGTTGCGATGGCCGCCAGCTGCGCGCTCTGTCGGAAATTCGATGGCAGCTCGTCCATGAATAAGAGCGGCATTTCGTCTTCATCCTGGCCATCAACTGCATTGGGGGTATGCGTGGTTTGAGCCGTAGCGGCCGGTGCAATAGAGCACTTCTCACTGGTGATCTCCATTCGACCGTAGCTTGACAAAAGTATTATGAGTATTACAGTTAACAGTATTAATACTCCAATTACTATTAACTATTGTTGAGGGCACAAATACTACTATTTCGTTAAAGTAGCTGCTGATCGAGGTGGCAGGCGGAATTGACACACAAGGCGATCGGCGCCGCCAGTGGAGAGCAGGAAGTGCTCATTCTTGGTGACGGACCAGTTGGTGACCGGCGTGGCGTGCCCGTCAACTGCCACCGCTGCACCGTTGAAGTCTTCACTCTGAGTCGAGCCGTTCACTAGAGACGGATAGCGTTTGGATTCCCAGTGAGTATCGCGCACATGAACTGGAGACAGCACCTTCCACGTGCCAAGTTCCCAGAATCGAACGTCAGTGTCGTTGTACTGTGCTCGAAGCACCGGCCGATCTCTAGCGAAGTCAAGGCGAATCATTTTGGTATTCTGGGCCGAGCTTCGTAACATGGTGATCTTCTGGTAACTGGCTGCGTTGTAAACATGTACCGTGCCATCTTGACACCCCACCGCCAGAAACTTCCCGTCAAGTGAGTACTGCAGCGTCAGAATAGCGTGACCCTGTTGTTGATCCTGCCAGCAATTCCACTGGGTCACGACGCCAGCAAGAGCAGCGGGAAGTACGCGTACGATCCCGCCAATCGAACCGACTGCAAGATGCTTGCCATCAGCAGAAAATGCCAATGCACGCAGTTCATCGTTGCCACCTGCACCAGTCGCATACTCGGAAGCACAGTCCCATTGGTGGATGGCCAACAAGGAGCGTGTTGCAGCGTCCCAAAGCCTCACGACTCCGTCGTCTCCAGCAGATGCAAATTGAGCGCGCTTACACGGATGCGCTGCGAGGCCGCAGACTTGACCGTTCGCATGGCCTCGAACGTAAACGTGAAGCCGCCAATCTTTCTTCTGCGTTGATCCACCTTCCACGAGCTCACAGACTTCACTTCCTGCAGTGGTCAACAGCACGTGTCCGTCTCGAACAGATAGTGCCTGAATACTCGTGTTTGTCAGAGGGAGGGAGCCAGTATTGAGCTGTGAGATGTCAGCTACCACTCGAACCAACTCAAGCTGTGCATTCCAGACACAGATGCGAGAATCTGCTCCTGCTGAATAGAGCAGCGCGTGCTTCCGATCGACCGCTAGAGCTGGAATAGGAGCGTTACCGTGTGCATCTCGACGAACAACCACACAGACGCGGTCCTTCCAGACGTACAGACTTCCATCCGATTGACTGGACACCACACCTTTTGCTCGACCAGACACGTGCGCGATCTGAAGCAGTGTCGCTTGTGGGTTGCACTCTTTGTGGCTCGTGAGCAGACCGCTCTTCAGTCCCGTTGGGTGTGTATCTTCTTCTCCGTTTCTTCCCGAATTGTTTGTTCCCTGCTGCCAGAAGAGAATATGTTGGTCTCCACAAGTCGCCAGCTCGCCGTCTTGTCCAAAACTCAAGCCCCAAACTCTTCTTGTTGACGTCTTGCAAGTCACCAGCAATGTCGCTCGGAGACGACCTCCTTCACGCTCGCCTCCTGCAATCGCATAGATCGCTAAAGTATGGTCTGGTTCCATTCCAATCGACGCAAGACGATGACCTTCGGGGCTGAATTCAAGCAACAACACACCTGGTTGGTGTTTGGAGACCACTCGCACGACTGTACTGCCGCTGTTGGCATCCCAAATCACGATTTCTGGAGCCCCAGAGGCCCGTACGAGACACTCACCGGAGGCAACTAGATCGCCCTTAGGGTGAACAGCTAACGCCGAAACAACGCTCTGACGTCCAGACTCCGTGTTGTAGTTGAGTAGCTGCGTCTGCGTCTTCGTATTGTAAACGACACCACAAGCTCCAGCTGCGTACACGATTTCCCACGCATCATCAGCGTAGAAAACGTTTCTACTTCCCGTTGCCCCCGGGTTGATGCCGTAGACAAATTCGAGATAAGCTTGTTCGTCGTTAGCGCGACTATCAAGAGAGTTTTCCAGCCATTTGTCATCGCTCTCTTCGACGTCTTCAGTGCTTTGAATGATCTTGGCGATTGGCTGTTTGGTGCGTTGGGTTCGAATGCATTCCTCGAAGAAAGTTCCATCAACAGTAGAGACGTACCAAGTCGGATCTGTCTCCAAGGACACAGTCGATTTCAATGCGAACCGTTGACGAAGCCGCAGCTCGTCGTCGTAGTCGGTCTTCCAGACTGACACTTGCGTACTGCCGCTTGAGTTTCGTGCTAGAGCCACCACAAACGCATTGGCGAAGCTAAACCCTACGCGACGTATCATAGACCCGCGTGAAAAACATCCCATGAATTTCTTCGTGACAACTACACAGTCATTCGAGCGTTCAGATTCAGCGGCAAACACTGGAAAAGTGACGTCTCCACGTGTGAGCGGGTACCAGGACAGCATCAAATTGCCGTCATCAAGTCCCACAACCATCACGGGTAGTGGCGAGTTCCAGTTCTTGGTTTTTGCTGTTCCATCCGTGTCTGTAGCTTCGCTGTTAATACGCGCTAACGACGTCGTCATCCCAACTCCGCAACACTCAGCAAGTCCCTCAACTGGACCAGCAAACGTCGGAGTCCAAGACGCCCACGCATCATCGAGTAGATTCCACCCAGGTGCTGTATCTCGACTAGGATCACTGTTTGAAGGCTCCCTCTTTAGAGTCCATCGGAGTAGCTGTCTGTCGTTGCTTGAGGTTGCAGACTGGAGGAATTCGCCATCGAGAGAGAAGTCCAAAGCCTCAATTGGCGCAGTGTGACCAACAAAAGTGTGTCGAAGGGAATACACCGGCGGCGAAGCATCCGTCCCCGTATTTTCCACGGAGTAAACGTAGATGTTGTAGTCTCGACAAGCTAAGGCCAACCAGCTATGGACTCTTTTCGACTCGGTTTGGCTGAGTAGAGGAGAATATTTTACCTCGGTGCACCACTTGGGGATATTTGTTGAACTCATTTGTCCATTTGACGCGTTCTCCGGGTCTCCACAAGTGAACTGAAGTAATGGCTCCAACGTCGCCCCCTCCAAAATGACAACTCTACCGTCAGAAAGAGACACCGCGAGGTGCTCACCGGTTGAATTCCACGCTAATGAACGCGGAGAACTAGGCATCATTTGCTGCTGCGACAGCAAATTGGTGTGAAGATTCCAAACGTACACGTGTCCATCGGCGCTAGCAGATGCCCAGCGGAGATCTCGAGGGTGCAGTGCGATATCGTTGATCTCGCTACTGAAATTCATAAGAACTGTCGTATTCTCACTGATTTCATTAGATGCAGCGATAGACTGGGTCGTTGGCATCGAGTTTTCGATAATGGGCTCCAGATCAACCGAAAGTACTTCCCCATTACTCAGTATAAAGGCAGCGGTAGATGCGTCATTCAGTAATCGCATTCCCTGTACGTACGTGTCATCCCTCGGTGAGTTCGTTAGAGTACTGGAGTTTAAAAGCGGAGATAGTGAGTTGGTTGATCTTGTCTTGGTAGGGTCGGACACTGTAATAACTCTCACTTGCTGCAGGAACGTGTTGGCTTGAATTCGACCTCGTGATGCTCTGCTTCCATCATGTGTAGGGCTACGTGCAGTTGCATATCTCCAAACCATTAGTGATCCGTTGCGTAGAGCACCAAGAACCACTTGTGAAGCCTGTAGATGCTCCAGCGCTACTACTCCGTCTCCAGTGGAATTTTGTCTTGAGCCACTTGACGGCTGAATGCTATGAGCGGCGACACTATTCTCCCATAATACGACGGATTCATCTTCACCGCCTGTCACTACAAACGGAGCCACATGAACAGCACACAAGATGGTTTGCACTAGAGCATGACGCCCAAATACTCCTTGTTGAGCGGTGACATGCCCCGTAGCAGGATTTAAGTCCCAAAACGTGATGTGATCCACGCCTCCACTAACAAAAGTCACTCCAGTGTCCGAAGATCCTGCAAATGTACCAAACAACACAGGCAGACGTGTCATTGCAGTGTGAGCTAGCACGAGCTGGCGCTTCCATGCGTAGAACACCAGTGTGTGCACGTGACTTCGAGCACTTTTCCAGATAACAGCAGCCAGATCACTTTGGACATTCCGCGTGTTGCTGTCGTTAGAGTCGCAGAAACTCACGGCAATTAGCGTTTTCTTTTCACTGTTTGGGATCACACCAGCCTTGAGCGTTGCGACTTGCTGGAACGAATCTCCAGAGATTGATCCAGACGCTGACGTCTTCTCTGTTCGTAACAGCACAACACGGTCATCTCTACGACTCCCCACAGCTAGAATCGGCTCTGAAGGATGCTTGACGATACACGACACAGAATGCTGAAGTCCCGAAGCTACAATACGCTGCCGAGTGCCAAACGAGTGCATGTGACGAACAATTAGCAGTGGACCAGCGCCATACACGTACGACCCGTTTCCAAGACAAGCAAGAGATTGGTTAACACTCATGCTGCGGTGGTTGAATCCGTATACGTAAGTTAATGTCAACGCCAGATCAGGAGCTTCTGAGCGCTGTGAGTGACTTTCAGACGTTCCTCGTACAACCACCGCGTGCGAAACACCCCCACCGGCTTTTCGTGGTAGCACACGACGTTCAAGAGTTTGTTCGTAGCTCTCATCCAGATTACCAGCATCGAAGTAGACATCTTTCAACCCCAACAGCTGCAATCTCTTACGAAGCACTTGGTCATACAGACATTCTGGTCGAGGCTGAAAGTCTGCGAGCTCCTTCTCCACTCGCCATTGACAGATTGCTGGGTCGTATTGACTACTTGTGATGACCACGCTTCCTCGAAGAGCAAAGTCCCCGAATACTGGCGGACGATCGGAAGGAGAATCAAACAGTGAGAAATGTTTTGCTAGATGAGCTTGAGGTATCCGTCGTGACAACCAACAACTACCAGAGTCAGCATTGTCTGTTGAAAGTGGACACGGGAATGGTGTCAGGTTGATGTCTCCGTCTCCGTTCAGAGAGAGGGTGAGCCCTCGCGTATTATTCGCCACCACACAACTGTTGTCTTGAGAGTTTAGCTGCAACCCACCGACATCCCATCCAATAGAAGTACTCTGTGTCTGCCATTGAACGTTGCGGAGAGTAGTCATCGACGTCACGCGCGTACCTGCACGCTGGCGAAGGTCCCAGAAGTACAGCATCGAGCTGCCATGCTGAGTTCGAAGGAAGGCTCCATCGACACTGAAGTCTAGGGCATGCGCGTGAGTCACCTCCGATGAAATCCCATCAGTACCGACCTCTGCTTGAGGCTTCAGCAGCATATAGCGAGAGAAACGTCGATAAGGTTCGAGTTTGTAGAGATAAACAAGACCGTTGTCACGAGCCACTGCAAGTATTAGCTCCGTCTTTGAAGGTCCAAACCGCATCGCAACTACAGCTGAACTTGTGTTCTTCATCGTCGTCTCGATCGTCATGACACTACTTGACGCAGTACCAGTGCGTCGTGCCAGCATCACCGTTCCGTCCTCGCTCCCTACAGCGAGCCGCTCTCCGTCAGCACTGAACTCCAGAGCACTGGGAGTGGCGGAGGCCCCGGGAAAACGCAGATGCTGTACAAATGCGCGGCGACGGAGACTCCAAATTTTGACAAATTGTTCGCCAACGCCACATGAAGCAAAGCAACCGCCGACGGTACTCGCTGTCGCGATACTACGTATCGGTTGTCCATTATGGCCCGAAGCCACGATTCTCCAGCGACGAACATCAGTAGGAGACGAGGAAGTAGCTGATACTTCATCGTCGATCTCAAAGATGTTTCCTGTTCGAGTGGCGACTAGAAATCGTTTCCTTTGGGCATCGTAATCCAGCGAGCAAATACGAAAATCGTCGCCTTCGAGAATAGCTGCCGGTCGGAAAAGAGGAGACGATGATGAAGATGACGTAGTTACTTTAGGAACCGAGAGCAGAGCGTGTAGATCTAGCGACTGTCCAATAGGACACAGAGTGGAGTCCCATTGCTTGATCTGGCCATCTTTACCAGCTGAGAAGAGCACCATCGACTGACACGATAACAGACACACGTTGACGCTGGTCTGAGGATCATGCGCCTGGATACAACGCGTCAATGTATGACGTTCGAACAGCAACAACTCGCCGCGAGCGGTTCCAATAACAGCAGTCTGCATCCCGTAGTAAACCGCACTTAGACACACTGGAACAGTGAGTAAAGGTGGATCCACAGTCCCGTGCCAATGTGGTTTCTTGTGCTTGAAGAAGCGACCTCCAATGTGATGAAACACAACAAAGTGAGCACCAACGACGACAATTTCGTCGCCGTCTTCGTTGAGAGCAAGAGCCAGCGGCCGTTTACTAGACCTCGCTCTGCTTCCACTTGCTGCTGGATGTGCTCGACCTGATGCCACCACTGCTTCTTTCTGCCAGTTCCACAACGCCATGGACGCGCCGTCATCGCTACCAATCGATGCAACTAGAGCTTCCGTCTCATGCGGTTTCTTCTTCATCAAATTACTGCTCAAGACCGCAGACGAGTTTCCACCGGCTCCGCTCCGCTCTCCGATCGACAACGCCTGGGTTTGTCGGAGTGTGGCTGTAGCTGCCGACGCAGCAGCAGGAAAACTAACGTGTGCGACTCCGGCAGGATGAAAGTTGCGCAACACAGCTAGACACTGGAGATTTCTCGGGCTCCAAACATGAATCTCCGCCCCAGTCTTGTTGCTTGTAGTGCTGGTAGAACAGGCATCTCCTGTGGCGACGATCTCTCCACTGGCATTCACATCCAGACATCCAATTGCACGTCTGTGCCCACGATAGTAGCGCTGTCCGTGACGCTCGGAAGAATACAAAACCACGGAGCTCCCAACGAAATAAACTGCCTCACCGGTAGCTAAAAGGCGGCACGCGTTCCGAGCAAAAGGCCCGCTGGTTCCGTAAACCCACTCTAACTGTAAGTTCGCAGGTGGAGGCATACCATGCTTCTTGGAGACCGTCGCAGTATCATTCTGTAGTGGATGAGAGATAGGCTCAGCCATCCAAGGAGGGGGGATTTCAGCTTGTCTTCGGTTGTTTCCGAGCTCTAACTCGACTGTATCTTGACGCTTAGCTGGGCTTCCCAAATCCTCCACATCCAGATCAGAATCTTCATCACTACCATCAGGGAGTGAGAGAGCGTCCTCGAAACCCACAGCTTTCTCAGCAATAAGGCGGAAACGCTCGACTTGAAGCATGAACTCTCGGTTACGACGTGCCCAGGCGATAAAATCTTCGAACCCAAGCACTGCCGTCCCTGTGTCCAAGTGAGAAAATGCATTTTCGGCCAGTCCAAGACAAAGCATCATTGCCTCCATGGAACTATTTGTGTCTGCTGCAGAATGAGGAGAGGACAACGCTGGGCTTTCGGGGCTGCCGCCAGTTAGAAGCGCCATGCCAATCAATACAGATTTCATCAAGAGGGCCTGAATATTAACAACTTAGCACCGAATTCTAAGACAAAAAAGTAGCAAATCCATACACGTACCAATTCTGCCAGCGATAAAGACCCATTGTGGTTGAAATCAAAGAGATCAAAGGCGACTGCGACAACAAGATCAGCATCATATGGCCGACAGCAGGGCAACTTCATGTTCTACGTACATCTCGCCTTTTCTTCGAATGTTGCGCGGCAGACACAGGCCAGCGCCGCCAAAAGTTCCAGTCCATCCACACGCCCGTCGTGATTAGCGTCCAGCACCTCGAAAACCTCTTCGATCCCGACACTCTGAGGCGATTTCAGCAGCAAGAGACTCTCAAATTGGCTTGCAGTGACCGCAAAACCAAATGTCTTCTTGAAGTGGCGATGCAACTGCTCCACATCCGCCAATGTCCCTGTTCAGATCACATGAGCTTTCTTTCATACGACGCCACAGCTGAATAGAAAAAGCTTTCCTCACATCGTGCAAAGTCTCTCGTCTCCCGTCGCAGCTCCACGTCGGCGTCCACGAGTCGGAATAGGGTCCCATTAGCAGCCCCCATGAAAACACACAAAGCAATAGCCTTCGATCACTAAAAAGTATCTTTTGTCTGCGCCTCTTGAAGATCGGTGTGTGGTCCACATAAGTTGAAGTGTACAGTTCAGCGGATCTGTATCCACAGGCGAGGCGATAAAGTTCATGATCGCCACAATTGTTGTCCGCGCGAACCTTCACTATGGCGGCTGCATGCCAAAACGTATCCGCTATTGCACCCTGAGTCATTGAGTTGAGGCCTGGGAGGTGGGTGCAACTTGAAGCGACCAGTATATAAACCGACGATACTTTCTAAGTCAGACAGCGTGGGGCGCTTTCTATGTTAGTTAGAGCGTCAGATCCCCGTAACCGGCCTCAGAAGCACCACTAACCAGCATTGGGTCCAGAGCATTGTTGTGACTCGCCTTTCTCGCAGCTGCAGCATTTAAGTCCAGCGACCAGCCACCAGACACCACTGAAGACACGACGGAGCATGGACTCGATACGTCCAGAGCTGGCACACACTCGCAGGTGAAGTGAACAGCGCATTTGACTTGGGAACGCGCGCGCCGGGTTCCTTTCCAACGTGAGCATTACTTCACGACCTGCCAGAACTAAAATAAAAAAATAGAAAAGAGAACGCCCCCTGCTGGACGAAACAGTCCGTCTCCGCTAGCCCATTGAGCCAGCGCAACGCTCTCCCTTCGCGCTGGCATGTTATCTTGCCATTAAACGTTTCCCCCGCTTCCGGAGCTCCTCATCGACCTTTGTTGGAGGGCCCACAAACAGCAGAAGAGAGAGAAACGACACTTTTAATCTTGCGCAGGTCGCGCGTGGCATTCGTGTCGAGCGCGATCAACCGCAACGAACTGAGCAGTCGTTTGGCAGTAACCGAATACTAAACTCGACGATGGACCAACTCTTCATCGCCTGGCAGCTCACGGCTTTGATCTCGAGTCTACTGTCGAGTGGAGCCATGATTTTCTTCTTCATCAAGTATCCGAGCATACGGGTCCATCCAGGTATGGTACTAATGTGTATCTTCATGAGTGTGAGCATCGCGAGCATCATGCGCGTCGGACTGCACGCGTGGTACATTCTACTAAACCCGGACGATGTGGGAGGACCCATTCCAGCGACTCTAAGCAGAATAGCCAATGAGGAGCTCGGACACGACGCAGGAGCGCTAGAAGCCTATGTACCTTTCTTCTTTTGGTGTTACTTCTTCTTCAGTACGTCGGCGACTCTCTGGTTCTTGATGCTGGCACTGGACCTCATCTTCTCGCTATCCAACCCATTCCTGCCGTTCAACGCCGACAACGTCAAGCACCATATCTTTGCGTGGCCGGCTGCGTTGATGTACTGCTTGATCTTTCGCTATATTCTCGGGAATTTCCAGTCGGACCTCACAGCGAACGTTGTGCTGTACTTCGATCTACCAGCTTATATCGTGCTACTCTACATTGGAGGAGCACTAATCCAGTCCAGACGCCGCATCCGAATACTCGAAAGCCACGCTCACGCGACCACGGAACGAATGGCTAAACGTATTCGACCATATCTGGGGGTATTTGCAATCCACACCATGATAGCCTTGGCCATCTACCTGGTGCAGTTAGGAACGGAGTTTGGCAGAATGACACCCAACGCATTGGATCAGCTGTCACTCGTCCTTGAGACTTTAGCATTATTCGCTCTTTTCTGTCGCGACGCAGGAGTCTTCAAGACACCACCACAACCACGTGCAGTCGAAAGCAGCCGAGGTGACAGTAGCTCTAGCAATCCGTCGAGAACTACCATTTCACAGATTGAAGCGGGCGGGGCGACTCTAACGTCTACGACCGGGGCAGCAGCTTCAGTACCCGACAACCGCGGCACGGAGAAAATCGACGTCTCGAACAAGCTTCGCATGGACGTGATGCGCTACATGTCGAAAGGCATTATGAGGTCTATTGAAATGGCACAGGCCGTCGAACGCAAAGCGTTACGAGGCAGTGCCAGCGAGTTCACAGGTTCAGACACAGCAATAGATGTCGGAGGTTACTCGAGTGTCAACTACAATGACTACACTCACGTAGAGAGTATGGGCGTCGTCGTTGTCGGTGAGAAAGGAGGGACCATGCTGAGTTTTCGAGACTGTGCACCGAAGATTTTCCATCGCATTCGAGCGCAGTTCAACATCGATCAGGACTTTTATAGAGAATCCTTTGACCCGTCTCGGATTCTGAGCGAGCACGGCTCGGAGGGAAAGAGTGGCAACATCTTTTACTTTACTGGTGCGATGATCCGATACTTCTGCTTGCGTCTGTACACAAAAAAACTAATCTTTTCGTGAGCAGCAAACAAGCAGTTTATGGTGAAAAGTGTGCCGAAGGAGGAGTTCGATACGTTGCGCGCTATCTTGTACGTTTCCCCTTGAAACCATACGCATCGTTTTCGCTAATATCGCTCCTCTATTTTTTACAGGCCGCACTACCACGAATATCTTCAGTCAAATCCGAACTCGATGTTGTGTCGGTACTTCGGCTGCCATTCGATATCACTCCCTATCGGCAAGCGTCGTATGTACTTTGTGGTGATGCAGAACTTGTTCAACGAAGGCCCTGTAGACCAGCGATTCGATCTCAAAGGAAACCGAGATCGACGGCAAGCTGTAAGCGCCACGACAATGGAAGGTCTCATTGAGGTTGCAAAGGACCGCAAAGCCATCGGCCAGCTCTTAATGGACATCGATTTCCTCAAGATCAGCACCGGCATTTCACTGTCCTATGCGAACACTGCGCAACAGCAAGATCAGCTTTGCAGCGACTTTGTCTTCCTCGCAAGCCGCGGTATCATCGACTACAGTATTCTCTTGGGCGTTCGTTACGAGAACCCAGATAATCGCAGCTCTCACCAAAATGGACTCACGTCTCACGACCAAAAGGAGGTTTACTATATCGGCATCGTTGATATGCTGCAGCGCTACAATTGGCGCTGGACAGTGCAGCGTTGGTTCCTGGGCTGCTTGCTCTGTAAAGACACCCACGACGTAAGTGCTGTACCCCCCGACGAGTACGCAACTCGACTGGCAGACTTTGTGCGTGAGAAACTGTTCGATATCCAGGGAAACGCCACCGGTCCGAGCTTCCGAAATGTTCATAGCAGGAATATCGAGAGCGATCGCACGGGCGACAGCGGCTACAGTTGCGAATCTTCCCGAGATGCATCGTCACCTCCCACGTCAATGAGTGTTGGTATTGTGGAGTCCAACGACATTCCGTCAATTGAGATGCAACGCCTGTCCGTGTTTTCGGCCAGTTCGCTGGACGCCATTGACATCGAGCCGTCGTCCTCGTCCTCTTCTCCGTCCGTCGCGTACTCGTCCGTGTGTGAAAGTCCCATGGAGGCACCGGAGTGCCGTAAGACCACCATGTTCTTCGTCTGAATAATGGACGAGCTCACCCGTGATTTATGGAGGTTGTCTTTACTCCTCCTCGTAACTTATCCATCGAGAAATACAAACAACACAGTCAAAACCAAAACACATGGTAGAGTAACTTACAGAAATGTACTTTGAAAAAACCAAAATCCCAATAAATTCGTGGGACAGAGAAGTAATTTAATTAAAGTAGTTTTTTTTTAAATTTGTTGGGGGTACATTATTTCTAAAACACTCCCACAGCCGAAAATGGAGGAGGAAGGTGAGCGAGGTTATGGCTCGCTTTCTCCGTCTACGGCGCACTAAACTGATTATTTGTCGCATTGCCGTGTTGTGACCTGCCTCAGCATCGACCGGATATGCGTGGGAGGGTGCGCTAGAGCGTAGTTGGGACGTGATCGAGGAGGACGACTCGGGTAACCTCAAGATCGATCAGGCCGTTAAGAAGCAGCAGCGCCAGCGGTGCGTAGCCATACTGGCTTAAGTGTGAAAAAAAGATGTGGCGCTAATATGATGCTGTGCGTTATGCCACTGAAGCCGCCTGGAGATCGCCCGTAATGTACGCAAAGGACTGATCCGCTACACGTACGTGGTGATGGATCTGTCGCGCGGCATGGCCACCAAAGACTGGAAGCCTCACCGCTTGGCGTGTGCCAGCGAGGTGCTACAGCAGTTTGTCAAGGACTATTTCGACCAAAACCCCATCTCCCAATTGGGTATCATTGGCATTAAAGGTATGACGGCCGAGAAGCTCAGTGACTTGTCGGGTAACCCCAAGACGCACATCGAGCGCATCGCTGCGGCGTTGGCTGTGGACAAGGAGCCGTCGCTGCAGAATGCGCTGGACATCGCTCGAAGCTCTCTAAAGACAGTGCCAGCCTACGGCAGTCGGGAGGTCGTCGTGGTCTACGGCAACTTGGTGACTGCCGACCCGGGCGATATTTTCCAGACGCTGGCGGGCCTCAAGCGAGAAAATATTCGCGTGTCCTTCATCGGCATCGGCGCTGAGATGCATTTACTGCGTCGCATTGCGGACGGAACGGGCGGCACGTACCACGTCGCGATGGATGCCGAGCACATGAAGAGACTCATGACAGCATTCACGTTCCCGTCGCCGACGGTGGCGACGGCCGCATCGCGCTTTGCCACGCTCGTGCAGATGGGATTTCCGCAGCGTCGTAGTGGAGCGTTGTCTCTCTGTACCTGTCACCAAGCATTCACGACCGTGGGGTATTTGTGCCCACGCTGCAAGTCCAAGAGCTGCGATCTACCTACCACCTGCCAAGTGTGCAACCTGCCATTAGTGTCTTCACCGCATCTCGCACGGTCTTACCATCATTTGTTTCCCGTGGCCAAGTTCACTCAGCATTTACTGCGGTCGGGTGTGACCGGCGAGAAGGGAGCGAAGGTCTCCCCCGAGTTGGTTCAAAAGAAGTGCTTCGGCTGTCTATTGCCACTCGGACTGGACGGTGAAGGAGCCGCGTACGAATGCACCACGTGCCAGAACGTCTTCTGCAGTGAGTGCGATATGTACGTGCACGACTCGCTGCATAATTGCCCAGGCTGTAGCTAAAAGTCGGTAGTCCACTAATCGAGGGAAACCAAAAAAAAAACTTGTACCCGGTCTCAATATGTAAGTTATGCAAACACCGCGCTAACTTGAGCAGATACAGCGATTTAGAGTCCTCGCCAGCCAGTGATCAAGCTGTGGAACCTGATCGTTTATACTATCCACCGACGGTAGGGACTCGCACCTATAGATAGATTCAAAGATGCTGGCGACGACATCGCTCCACCTCAATCGTGGTACCAAGCAAGAGCTGGCTGAAACTACTAAAATTCGCCCAGCACATTTTAACTTGACGCAACTGGGCCATAATCAATTTAATGTTTAAGTACTTGCCCCATTGACCGCGATCTACACCTCGTAGTCCTGGCAATGTGAAAGAGCCCAGCGTACAATGACCTCGTCGTTGAAGGTGTAGAATGAACTATCGTGAACGTCGTGAAAATATCCTCTCGGGTAGGCTTGAATTGCCGGTGAAGTGCGGTACAAGGATTCACGTAGCCTCATCATCTTGATGACACCCTTGACGCAGTGGCATGCGCCAGGCAAGTTTTAAATCCTCACTTAACAAGAACGTTTCTTGTTCCTTAGCCTCACCAGTCACCTATGGTTTGGCAAACGGATACTGAGTTGAAGCAAAGCTTCAACAATTATCCGTAAAATACAAGTATTGGAGCGGCTGTCGTCGAGAGAGTACGTTTGTTTTGTGCGATGAGGACGTTGTTGTGCTGATGCACTTGCTGCCCTGAAGCGCTCTCTTGCCGGTTGGTGCCACCAACTTGGTGGTGGTCGGTGGCGGTTCCAACGTACTGGGTCAAGTGGAGCCAGGCAGCCGCCGGCTGTGATATGATACGCCCCATCGACGAGCGTTCGTGACGAGCGCTTCAGTTTTGAACTTGCCTCATAAGCCTCCTGTTCCGCCCTCGGTTACGGCATTTTACTACACCGTTTCAATGTTGTTCGATCACCTCGCTCCGTGCGGTTCCAGCTCGGCGACAGAGCCCAAGCTCTTCAAGAAGCGGGTGCCTAACGTCATCCGCCTCTTGTTTCCCTGCAAGATGTTGTGGCAGCGAGCTATTCGTCGGCTTCGAGTCGGGACTAGGGACGAAGAGCATGTGACGTCGCTAGTCGTTAGTGGCCTCATGCATGGCAACAGCCCGCATTTTCGTCGACAGGAGCAGACTCTCTACTTCGTCGATATGTTAGGCAAGAAGGTGCTACGGTATTCTCTAGCAACCGAAGACGTCGGAGTCGTATACGAAGACATTGACGATTTCGTGTCGGCTATCGGGTGGCTACCGGACGGTAGGATGCTCATCGTTCGCATGAAAAGCCGACAAGTTTTGGTCTTGGACCAGCAGTCCAGTTGCGTCGAGCTGTACGCCGACGTGTCTAGCGTCACGCAGTTCCGCGCGAGTGAGTTGGTGGTTTCGACCACCGGGCGGGTATATCTAAGCAATGCCGGGTTCGACCTCGCAAAGATGAAAAACTGCTGCTCGACAACACTGGTGAGCATCGACCCGGTGGATCGGAAGGTTCGCGTGGAGGCGACAGACCTTCTGCTTCCAAATGGGATGGTCATCACTCCGGACGGCAAGACTCTCATTGTGGGGGAAGCGATGGCCGGTCGACTAAGCGCCTTTGACATAGCCGAGGACGGCAGGTTGGCTAACCGTCGAGTGTGGGCCGACGTGGGCACGATGCTGGGTGGCATCACTTTGGATGCCGAGGGATGCATCTGGGTCAGTGTACCCCAAATGGGCGCCTACGAATCGACAAGAGGCGCCCTCATTCGAGTGAGAGAAGGAGGACAGATCACGGATTTGTTGGGGTTTCGACGGAATGGAATCTCGCATGGAGTATATGCATGTACGCTTGGATTGGACGCTACTGGAACGGAGCCGAATCTCTATTTCGTCGAGTCTGTGGCAAGCAAAGAGACCACCGTTTTGATGCAGGGTCACCGGACAGCGCAAAAAAACAGCATTGTGAAGCGGACTCGAGTCGCTGTCGGCCCTGCACTCATGCCATCAAACCAAAGCTACTGCGGAGGGTATTGAAAAAGGATATTAGTTCGAAGTGCCGCTGCTATATAATTTGGAGCTCTCCAAAAATAAGTAAAAAAAAATCTTGCATGGATAATGTGAAAAATATAATGAAAATACGACAGGAAAATTGAGCTTCACGCTACCGTGGTAGTACTAAAGTCAAGCTTTTGTAAGTAGTTGCATGTGCAAGAAAGAGGAAATTCGATGACCCAGGAGTCTGAGCGTTTTACAGCTCGACACCGGCGCTGACGGTGCCTGCACCGCTGCTCGTGTCAATAGTAAATTCTGCGCACAACGGGTTCGAGAGGTTTCCCCAGTACACATTGCACCACGTGTCCGGCTTCACAGCTACAATGTATCTGCTGTCCTCCACAATGCGCTTCAACCCACTGCCGATCTGCGGTTTGTACACACCCCAATCCTCCTCGGACAGCGAAAAAGACACGTCCATGGACTCTCCAGCTTGTAGCTCGATTTTCTTGAATTTCTTAAGCATTTTCATCTCCGGCACCGAGATCTTGCGGAACGGCTGGATCAAGAACAGCATGAATGTCTCCTACTCGATTACCGGTATTCGTGACGGTGACGGTGGCAGCGAGTGTATCGTCGGCGTCAGCGATAGTAGTTTTGTCGAGAGTGACGACAGAGTAATTAAACATCGTGTAGCTGAGACCAGCACCAAAATCCCATTGCATCCAGCAGTTGTCCCAGGTGCAACGCGTCGTGACACGATGATTGTACGGGATGGCGACGTTGGCCTTCGGGTAGCTGATCGGCAGTTTGCCGCTGGGGTTTACGTCACCGTAGAGAATCTCAGCCATGGCTTGGCCGCCAAGTTCGCACGGAAGCATACCGTCAATGATAGCAACGGCATTCTTCGGAATCAAACCAAGCAAACGCGGACGACCCTCAAAAAGGACCACGATAACCTTTGTTCCCGTCGCGGCGAGAGCTTCCATGTACTTCTCTTGACCCTCTGGCAGAGCAGGGTAATCAATATCTCCGGGTTTCTCTGCATAATTGAACTCGCCGATTGCTAAGATAGTGTATACGTGCCGGCTAGCGAGCTCCACTGCCTTTGTGAGATCAGCAGCCGAAACGGAGCCATTTACCAACAGTCCATTAAAGTATGTGAAGGAGTCGTTGCCTACCATGTTCTCCAGTTCCTGGCGAAGGGAAATGCCGTGTTGGAACATCTCGTTACCTGCCACGTTAAAGTCCATCCACCGCATTGAAAGCCAACGTTATCAGCTGTGTGGCCCGTCAGGAACACAGACGCACTCTTCGACAGCGGCAGCACGTCTTCATCGTTCTTCAAGAGCACGATCTATTCCCGCGCCATTTCCAATGCGACCTCTTCGTCCTTTTCATTACCGACCATCGACACGTATTGCTCACCTGGCACCGGGTTATCGTACAATCCAAGGTGGAGTTTCATCTTGATCAAACGCTTTACCGACTCGCGCAGTCGAGGTTCCTGGCCAGGGTTCTCCTTGAGCATGTTCAGACCGTACTGGATGAACTCTGCATCGTTAGGCACCATACTCATGTCAATAGACGTCTGCTTCAGAGACATAGCGACAGCTTCTTCTCGAGTGGCCGCCACGCGGTGGAAGTCGTGGAGGTTGTAAATCTCGCCCCAGTCCGAGAGCAGCACACCGTGAACCCGAGATCCGTTCGAAGAAGATCGTTCAAGAGTCTCGCGCTGGCTATGGATGGGTCACCGTTGACAGAGGTATAACTCTCCATAGTAGTGAGTGCACCTGCCTCGAAAGCAGCCTTGAACGGTGGCATGAAGTAGTTTAACAACGAAGTCTGGGATGTTCACGTTGTCTTTGTCATGTCCTGTGGTAGTCTTGGAGTATCCGATAAAGTGCTTAATGCACGCAGCCGTCTGGTTACAGCTCTGGAGTCCGCGGACGACAGCAGCACCCATGACAGAAACCAGGTACGGATCTTCACCCAACGTCTCAAGTGTGCGGGCCCAAAGCGCGGTTTGCGAGACGTCTAAGATTGGTCCGAATATCCAACTCATTCCTCCGGCCTCAGTGTCGCGAGCAGTGATACGAGCTGCTTCGTAGACCAGGTCGGGGTTGAAACTAGCTCCACTGTTGATCGGCTGGGGCATCAGCACAGACCCTTCCACGTAGTTGGCGCCGTAGACGGAGTCGAGACCGTAGATGATGGGTGGCCGCCGTTCTCCTCCATGGAGATCTCCTGGATACGCTGGACGATAGAACGGTATTCAGAGGCGTTAAAGCCGAATCTCCCGTCGACAGGCTTGTCCCAGAGCGTGTTGAAATACGAGCCGACGTACTGCTTGGCGAACGAACGCACCGCTGTCTCATTCAACTCACGCGTAGTAGCGTTCATGACAGTGCCGAGATTAAGCTGCGTCATTTGGCCCAGCAATTGCTCAGCCGAGAAGCCGTCGACGATGGCTTGGGCTTGGGCATCGTAGGCTCCGCCAGCAGTTACTACGGACGGAAGTGTTGCCACAGAAAAAAGGGCAGCCAACCAGGACTGCAGCATTGTCTTGTCTCGACTCGAATGGACTGCTTCTTTGGTGATGAATTGTGCTGCAGTTGGTAAAATGGAGATTGATTGGCGAGTGCTCAGCGCTTCCATACACGAGAAGGGCTCCCATCTTTAAGAAATACAACGCGGCTATCATCTTGTGTCCGTCCAAATTGCACTTGATCTGCAGCCGTACATGGTACTGTACACCAGACGGAGACTGCTTACATCTATTCGTGAACACCAGGTCAAAATACAGGACTGGTGCTTGTTACTGTATTTGCATATCGTGGGATGTGCTCTTGATAAATCCGGTGTTGTGAGACAGTAGAAACTGAAAGGGTTAACCCTTCAGTACCGATTCTATCATATCATATATATTAATAATATATTATTAGGGGGTTTCAATTATTCATGTTTTTGGTCTCATTTCTTGGGCTCATTGTTTCGAGAAATGAGCCTCCAAAGGCTTACTTTTTCGACACGATGAGCCCAAGAAATGAGACCAAAAAAGCTAATAACTGAATCCATATTAATCCTTTGATCATAATGTACAAATGATTGTAAGTTAGTATTTAGTAAGGAGATGTGGTTCTCCGAAGTTCGTCCACAGGACAACAAAACAAAGCAAACTGTCCGCTTTCCTAGGCTATCCAAGCATCTTTCAGAGCAATCATTAGATTTATATGCTGTACTGTAATTCGTATAACGAATAAATTACACAATCGTTTTATAACATCATTATCTTTACATAAATGAGTCATTTTCAAACACGTCATCATTAATGATACTGTACATCTGATTAAGATTACATTCGAACTGTCCGCTGCATAACTTGCCGATCGGAATTCAGCATACATGTACATGTATTTTAATTATGAATATTAAAGATGTGCTCAGCAATGTTGTCACAAATGATAGATAGTTGATTACGGCGCACCAAAGTCATCTAGAACCATGTACTTGGTGATGACAGAGCCCAAGGTTTGGGATCCTTCATTTCCGTCGAGAGGGGAAAGTTGATTTTTGCGAACTATATGACAAACTTTGTATCAATTTCATCATTTCAGACAAGTCTGCAAAGACATACTTTTTAATGGAGAATTTCTCAATTTGAACGTGAAATGGTGTACTCTCATCTTCCAATGATTCTCTAAATCCCCAAGGGACTTCAGACATTTAGATCCAGTCTTAGAAAAAACGATAAGTACTTCCGTTGCGCGATCGAAGAGAACCGTTCCAGTTGTTGAACAGTCTTCAATATCTTTCGTCGTTGCTTTCGCGAGATCAAAATCTTCGAAGCAGGAGCTCTCCTCAAGCGACGAGTGTTTCTGGCGCGGGGCATATTTGTACATTTCGATGCAGGGTGCTCGCGAGCGCGTTTTTCAAGTGCAAACCGTCGAGCGTTCACCTGCGTCGCAGTGTGAACACAACGAGTGCACAAGTCAAGAATCTTCTGTTTGACGACGAACGAGTTTTTGTCGGGTTTGATGAAGCTGAGCTTTTGTCGAACACGGCATCGATGACTCACGCGTTTGGTACAGATGTGGCACTCGTAAAACCTCTTCTGTCCAAACACGCTTTTGAGACCTCGAGCACACACGCTACAGCACAAGTCGTTGTTGCACTCGGCTCTCGTGTAGGTAGTTGAGTTCGTTTCAGCTGTGGCCAACAACCAATTGAGTTTGCGTTTTCGAGCGCATTTGCCGCCTTGTTAACTGCGCTAGAAGCCTCGATCGTCGCAAACGACGCCATAGTGGCTGGAACATCCCCAGCAAGATCCACCATCGCATTCGCGAAGACTTCGACGGTACCCCTGGACTTCTGACGGAATAGTTGGTAAATAGCCACCTTTCCACGAGTTAGCTTACGACCTGGAAGCTTGGGGACGCCACACACGTCGAGCGAGTGCAGGATCTGGTACCCAACGCGCTGTCCGGTCGAGCGGCTTTTAGACACTCCTGTAGCTTCCAGGTACACGAAATCGCGGCAGCGCCACACCGGTTTAGCTTTGGTAAGAGCACTATTTACCTCCCACTTGAGTTGAAGGCCATGAAACGGATCGCTGGGCGTCGACGTCTCCAGTGATGACAGCGTCGCGAAGTCTTGGATACTATTACCGGAGTATGAGGATTTGATGCGAGTCACCTCGTCGCTCTGACTCACAAGTCCGTACATTAGGTCGTCTAGCTCACACTCGACCGTGCCCATCCAGATCATCTTCGGCATCTCCTTGGGCTCGCTCACCTCCGTCTCGCGAGTAAATGCAGTAGCTGAGGATCGAAACGTTCCTTGGTCCACGCTCCTTGATAATAGATCTCCAACGCGAGTCGACTCAATGATGTCTCCAAGCGACTTCGCTTTTCGCTTGCGATGCTTGATCTCCTCGATCGCGAGTTGGTCCTCGTACACCACGATGTTATCTTTTTTCTTGACGGGTTTCCAGCGAGTGACACTGGGTAAGCCGCTCATGCTTGACTGGATGTGCTCGTAGTCCACCATCGTTTCGTCGATGCAGCGCTGTGCCAATCTCTGCATCGAACGACGATCACGCTCCAAAAGCGAGAATGGGGTCTCGAATGGGCAGGTAGGGTCCATGGTCCAGAACACTTGCGCTGCCAAGAGAAATTTGGTTAGTGGACCTCTACAAATTGTTAAGCTGGCCAAGCAACACCACAAATCTCACGTCGGATGGCAAGATCAAATAGCTTCAGGTGGGTTAACGGATGCGTACCTGCGACGTGCACTAACATGGACACGAAATAACTTGTGTTGGCAAATGACTGTCACCACCGAAAGCTGAAGCGTACACTTAGCCCTGCTGTTTATCCCAGCTTTTGTCGAGTTTACAGTCGTATCGCTTTCATCGTCCATTGCACCCAGCAGATACGCGTTTCATCCTTGCCTGAAGACCACACATTTCTCAAACAGACCGACCGAGACTTCTCCATCTGAATTTGACGAGCATCTGAAATAGGAGAAGTGTTTCTAGCGCGACAGCTAGTGATAACACTGTACGCCGAACTTCTAAGCTCAAGGCTTCGTTTCTCTTCCGTTTAAGTGACAATCTCGGTGGAAGACAGACGGTGATGTTCTTAATAGTACTGCACCACAATGTGAGATTCTTCGTATGGGTCCGTTCCACTCGCTATATTTTAGAATGTAACTTCTTCACAGCAAACGGATTTTGATAAATGCACTATCATGTTCTAACATTACACAGATATTCACACTCAAATTGTAGTGAGTCGCGCGTGCATACTTATCAGCAAAATGACCAACAGCGCTGTAACATGTACGATGTCACTGTGGTCTAGACGTGGAGGCCGAGTTGCTTGAGTCTTAGCCCGATGAAACCGAGGAGATCGATGACATACTTCGAGTCACAGCAGATTCATAGAAGATGGATGTCAGGTTCTCGAGCGCCAGCTCCCCTTGTGCGACTGTAAGCGCACTCATATGGGCGGACGTGTGGACGCAGCGAGTGCAAATGTCGATGTTCTTCTTGATGACACCGCGCGTCCGTCGATTAAGGAAGCTGATTCGTTTGGGGATTCGGCAGCGAGCACAAATTCGACCCGAGCAAATACGGCAAGACTTATTCATGAACGGCAAGAGGCTCTTGCTGAGGTCCTTGGTACACACGCTACAGAGGTCCAGCGATGGCTTGCCACTCTCGCACGGCTCCATCGTGTGCAGCAACCACATGACCTTATGACGCTCCGCACAGAATGCTGAAAGTGTAAGCGTGGACATCGCCTCGGCCGAGAACAGAGATACACTGGTAGACGGCATCTCGCCTTGCAAGTCGCACAAGGCACGAACATAAACCTCAACAACGCCCTTGCTTTTCTGACGGAAAATGTGGTACAGCTCCATTTTACCACGCACCAGCTTGTAGTTCGGCAGCTCAGGAACGCCAGGAAGCTCTAGCGAGTGGCAAATGTGATAGCCCATGCGCTCGCCCGTAGTCGGAGACTGAGTGATACCCGTGCTCTCCATGAACACGAAGTCGCGAGGCCGCATGATAGGCTTTGCCATCAATGGGCCCATGTCATTCACCGTCCACTTCAACTGGAGACCCTCAAACGGCTGCTCGACGGTGCGTTCTTTGATCGACGCGAGCAGGAAGTAGTCCAAGCCATTGTCCTCGACATAGGACGATTTGACCTTCCACATATCTGCACTCTGGTTCACAACGCCGAGCATGAGATCGTCGAGGTCGCAGTTGATGGTGCCGTGCCACAGCACTCTCTGGAGTGGGTTCTTAGCAGAAGCGCCGAGCGTAGCTGCCGGTGCCGGCGGTGGTGAGATCGGGTCCTCAACACTGTCAACAGTCGGCTTGGCAGTGCTGTTGGAGGCCTGCAGCGTCACTGCTAGGGCACATCGGTCTTGGTAGGCTGCAAGGTTCTCCTTGCGTTTGATGAGCTTCCAGCGTTCAGTATCCAGGACGCCATTTCCGTGAACCAGCATTCGTTCGTATTCGGCCATCGTTTCTGTTAGGATACCATCAGAAACCGACATAATAGTGTCTTTCTCGCTGACAGTGAGATCCAATGGCTGGAACGGGCACGCCGACAACGGGAACTTCATGGTTGCTTGCTTGCACTGTGCTGGGGGTCGGGAGGGGAAAAGCGAAGTGGTTGTACCCTACAGGTGATCGCCCAGACTGCTGTTGATCTCTCTCGGGCAAGTCACGGGCAGAGTCAATGGCTTCGACAAGGCCATGACATGTTCCTAAGGTCCTAAGAGGCCTGGAACGGCTGTCCTGATCAGTGATAAGAACTTGGGTCAAATAAAGAGCTTAGCATATGGCTGCTCAGGTCGACAACCACAAGCGATGATTTGCGATCTCTACATGCTCCAAAATAGCTCGAGACCAATTCATCTTCGAGGTAGAAAGGTGTAGAAAATAGCGCAGCCCTCACCTGCGAGCCTCAGTTGTCCCATTTCACCAGGTAAACCCCACTCAAACCTTTTACGTAAGTCTGTGCCCCTCCAAGCCGTTTTCCAGTTGTGTGAGGTTTAAACCGCGCACTCGATGCTAGTCTTCTTCCTGTCATACAGTATACATGTACTTCGAAGTAATAAGTACGGTGTATACTTTAAAAACGATTAGGTCGTTGCTCATGCACTCAATTTGAGATTGGTGGCTCCAGCCTGGAGTCCAGGACCCTGTTCGAAGTTCGGCGACAACGTCAAATTATTTACCCGAGCAGTTTGTAATAACCAGACTGGTTACCAGTCGACCAACATGACCCCCAAAAACGCCACTCATACCACGATGACGCACGCGCGGGACTCGTAGCGGATCCCTTCATCAAGGCTTCATGTGCTCTGTCTCTCAAATTGAGAGTCTCAATACCGGTATACTTACTGCAGTGTTAAAAATCTACTCCTCAGTGACCCACTACCCCCCTGTGTATGCTTCCGTGATTCGGTCTTGCACCCACTTTACAGTCTTTACCTTGCTTTTTGCCTTCTCTTTGAGACACTTAATTCATATAGATCCCTCCCATGGAACCGACTTCCTGACTCCACAAATCTTTACCGAAACTACAATAATAGCACAAACGGACAGTTATTCCTGTCCGCTTACGACTCACTTCTGATTGGTTATAAACTTTGATTTTTGATCCGACGCCAGACTAGGTTCGTGTATGCATGTTAGTTAGCCGTATTTGCCGCAGCAGCCCAGCGGCACGTATTGCATGTACGTATGTAAGCCGAAATGGTGCAGAAATTATGTATCCCGTGCCTTTTCTCTTTTAAAAGTATTACTCTACTGCAAAATCAAATTCCGACCATCAAAGCTCAGATAACGGTAACACCAAGAGTGCATGCATACTGCAGATGATGTACACGGAAGCTTGCAAATACCTTTAAGTTTCAAATTGGTAAGTACTGGTCTCTGCCTTACCTTGCAAATGTGTTCATGTCCGGGCAGTAAGTAAGTGTGCGAGCATGATCCATACACCGGGCGCTCGATGTCCATGGCCAGTAGTTGATCATGGTACATTTTGAGATATATTGACTGTTTTCGCAAATATTAATAATAGAACTGCATGATACAAGTACGATGGCTTACACTATACATATGTGTACTTGCGGCGCGCATGTACTATTTCATTGAAAAAATCATTTTCAGGGTTTTATGGCAATGTTACCTACTACAGGTATTGCACTTTGCATATATCGTACAGAGTACCGCGTACACTACAGCTGCATTGATGATAATAAAGCTGGGTGGTTACTACATGTAATTAGGTGTGTTATATTAGTAAATCTGTAGTCGACAGCAGACGCTTGACGCGCGCGGTCTCCACGAAAATTAGTGTCAGTGATATTTGCACCCGGATGCGCACCAAGCTTCACAGTGTGTGAAGCGGTAAAACTACAGCAATATTCAGAATGATAAATTGTTTACGCTATGAAACTACACGTTTGAAACGTGTAAACAAATATCGCCGCAAGGCAGCGGAGGCTGAATGCAGTGTTAATAGTAATTTGTATTGTTCAAGTACGGCGAATAGGAAACTACCGGTATAGAAATATTTAACATACATATTAAAAAAGAGTACTTCTTATGTGAATTTCTTTTTTGCTTTATTCCTAATAAGTCATTCATCTACATGAATGTAAGATACGCTAAATCCACGCACAGTTAAAAAAATGTATTTCACATACCAGAGGCAAAACTACTTTTAAGATATAAAAAAAATGGTTGAATAGGTGCTGCAGATATACGTTATGCCTGAATATATATATAAAAATTATCGGGCTGCGCTACAGGTAGGATAGCGTGTCGTAGCTCGAGCGCGTTAATCTGAAACCAGATCAATAGGCGACGCTGTGTAATGTTTAGCAGTTGTTGTGTGCTAAGGTAAAAAAAAAAGTCGCGTTATCAATGTTTGAACATGGTTGTTTGATCACATGGGTACAGAAAAAACTGTTAAAACGTTAGAGGGTGTCTACTCTTAACGTAATACAAAGCTACAATAGATATTGCGTAAGGTGGATACCAGTAAAAATATAATAATTAAAATACAAAAAAGAATTCTCCTTTCCACAGCGGATATATATTGTTTCAAGTAGGATGAATTTAATTGAAAATAGCAGTATAGATATCGGCCGCAGCGGAGAGGAGTAGGGACTACTTACAGCTCTGTGCCATAATCGCGCTGGATCGCTACAAAACCTGCTATGTTGCACAAGCCGATAACCATTAAAAATACGCTCAAGATTGATTCATGGGCTCACAAACTAAAAGCACAGCACAAAATTGCTTAAAATAGTGGTTTCCCAATTAACGGGTTCGTATTGCGAGCTGAGTGTTGGTAGCGCTCTACTCGCAAGCCATCACGTTACTTATAAGTTACTTTTATTTTTTTCTGAATGATCAGCATTTAATATATGTATTTGTTGCCGTAAAGGAAACTTCATGAAAATGTCAGATGATAGACTGAGCAACATAAAGCAAAAAAAACTATAGCGAAAAAATCCGAAGCACGAATGCCACAAATATTATTGTCGTATTTTTAAGCTTTACATATTATAATAGTATAAATAGCATCCGCCGTAGCGCAGCGGAGGCGAACCTATACAATTGGCTCTAACTAACCATGGCCACCGCGCCCGCGTAGCGGGCGCCCACAGCGCTAGTCTTAACTATCCTAAAACTCAACCGCAGTACGGCGTGCGTCATTCCGTCCGCGGCTTAATAATCCTCACGCTAATACAGGCGTTCTACTGGCTGAAGCGCAGCGAAGACGGCCCCAATTGGCTAAAATAAAATTATGTGATATACATATTCTATGTGGTTTACATTTCGTACTGAAACGCGCCGTACAAATTTCATTTTGCCCCCATTTTCAAACCGGAAACCGCGGAGCGCCACGTTACGCAAGGTACGCTGCGTGTATGCATGTTAGTTTGCATTAGTAGGCTACGCCGAGGTTCACATAGGGTTTCTGGCGGTCATCAAAGCTGTCAAGAGAATTCGGGCCGCATTTCGGCTTTATTTGGCATTTTAGTACTTTTTTGCTAAAATAAAAACAGAGCCTCTGATTTAATTAACAAATGCACTTATCGTAAAAATCAAATCGTCTCATCTAATAAAAAAACTTGCATTACTTATTGTAAAAAAGAACCTCTCTTTTAGATAAATTGCTATTAATAGAAAAAATGCCAATGGAACGTTCACCAACAATATGCCCGACGTGCCGGGCGGACATCGTGCACCCCCCGTTCGACCACGACGGCCTCGGGATGCAGCTCCGGCGGTGTGCCTGCTGTGAGCAATTCTTAGCATGGGATGGCTTCGCACTGGGCGAGGCCCGAACGGGTGCCCGCCGGTGCATCGCGTGTGCCTCTGTCCCATACAGCCAGGCGTTTTGGCACCGCCCACTAGCGCCAGCGCCAGAGCAACTCCAAGACCCGGGCCAGCGAAGTGCCGCCTTAGTGGCCGCTGCGATGGGCCCCCCACGCCCACCACCACGCGTCGTCCAGGAGCGCGTTAGGCGCCGCCGCCGTCGCTGGAAGCCTCCCCAGCGCAGCAAGCATCCCCGTAACCAGCGTAAGGACTGATTGGCTAAAAATAAACGCTTTTCCATTGGCCACGACTTATTTTGTACTTGCGAACTTATTGTGCGAATCTTAGGAAACACTGCGAACTTACCAGCACGGTATGTGGCACACATTAAACGCACTTGGAAGAGAGTACATGGGGTATAAGCGAAGCACGGAGGGGACGCGAAACCACGAAATAACACGAAGCACGGATACGAAGCCACGAAACATGAGGGACACGAAGCCATGGACACGAAATCACACGAATTCACGGAAGTAAATTCACCACGGGAGATCGCGAAACCACGGTAGGGATTAAACAAATGAAAGACAAGGGCCCATGGGAGAGCACGTGACCACGACACCACGGAAGTGGATGTAACCTCGGGAGAGCACGTACGTGATACCACCGAATCATGGAGCACGATATCACGGTAGAACACGAAAGTACGAACGACGGAATCACACCGCAAGACTATGAGATCGCTGAGACGCACGGAGCCACGACAGAGAACGCGGCGATGAGGGCGCGGACGACGAGTGGGCATAGCTTGCGGAAGGTCACGGACCACGAAAGCGGGTGGGAATGCGGAATAGTAAGCATCCACGAAAGAGGTCCGTGCAACAGAAGAGTCTAGAACTAAGGACGGACACATGGCGACTGAGGATGCGAGTATGGATCTACGGAGCTACGAAAGACACGAACCACGGACACAAATGAAGCCAAGGAGTAGAGCACAACAACTAAAGAGTACGGAAGTGTACGGAACCGCGTGAGGTCTTGGAATGGCAAAGTAGTTCAAGTACATAAACCCACGACGCACTCGGATCCACGAACACACGCGAAACCTCGGTGCACCCGTTACCACAATGCACGCGATTGCCACGATGCACGCGATACCACGAAGCACACGAATCTGCGAACACCTCTTCTCCAACAAACCATGCCACATCAGCCGCGAAGCGGCGGCGGCCGGCTAGTCTTAACTATCAACTGTAGTATGGTGTCTGTCCGTCACACATAACGGACAGATTTTCGACCATTCTCATTGGCTGCCGAGTGGAGTGAAGGCGGCCTCGATTGGCTAAAAACTGGAATATTGCCGAGCGAAGCGAAGGTAGCACGGCATCCAGCATGATTTAAAGTCCTGCTAAGTATAAGTGTTTGCATTTGGGCGGCACTTCATAAACCGCCAGCAGCAAAAAAATCTGTTGTGCGAGTTTTTGGTGTCGGTGGGTATCGGTGTGCTGACCATATGCAAGTACTCATAAGACCACAACATTAGCGGCGTAAAGTTCGATAATACCGCTGCTTGTGTTGTGGTGGTGAAGAGTTAATCGCCTCAAGCCTCACCCGTTTCATTAATTGTCCTCTGGTTATATGTTACCTGTTGAGTGGTGGTCCACACTGCTTACATTTTGCGCCATTTTCGAGGACGCGGCGGGGGACACGTCAGACAAGGTGCGTTGCATGTATGCTTGTTAGTTAGCGGTAGTAGCAACCACCACCAACATACACAGATAGTCCGAGGCGCCTGGGGGCGCATAGGGGGATGCTTAGAGCCTGTGAGATTATTCCTGCAGGACGGAGCCGTGCTTGGGGGTTTCGACCCACCGCCCACTCTGCGCGAGTAGCACAAACACAAAAATTGCCCAAAATCTGACGCATTTAGGACTATTTTTTGGCACCCGGTCTATTGACCGCAAACCCATGTTAACCCAGTTGATGCTGGCCGTTTCTGAGTTATTGATGAAGAAGGAGGGCCTGTAATGGGTATCAATAACGAGCCTTTGCAATTGGCGGCCGCCTTTATGGCAAAAGGATATCGCACCACAAGCTACAGTGCTACCCGGGGGCCCAACCCTAAAAATTCGACTGCACCATTTGCAACTAAAACCGCTCCGGGCCTCGCGGCCCGTGACTGTGGGATAATTGATCGGAGATAACCTTGATGGGAGCAAGCAATCCCGGGTAGCACGCAAAATCACCTCAATCAAACAACTTCTGCCACATATGGTGTACTTAGACAAAAGTCTAACGCGTCACGTTACTTTGTTTCGTGTTCGCAGTGAGCCATGGTTAGGCTAAAGCGCAAGTGGACGCGTGTGGAAATCGAAGAGGCTTTTGAAGAAAAAAAAACGCATTAATGGCGAACCAGACGATCCGGAGGAGCCCCAGGCTAAGAAGAGACGCATGGTATGTTATTATAAACGACGCAGTACACTTAATAAAGCTTTAAAGGAGTTGGAAGCCCTAGAGCGTGAACAGGGTACTGAGGGTTTTGTGGCTCCAAATTCGGAGCAGCGGGTAAGACAGAGTGAACGGCAGCGGGCGCATAGAGCGAGGCCATCACAAGAAGAACAAGCGATTGTGCGCGAGGTTAATACCTTAAGACGTCAGCAGTTGCAATTGGAGCCCAGTTCTAAAGAACTAGCGGTACAACGGGAGCGTCGGCTAAGTCACGCAGCTCAACGGAGAGCACAAGAGAAGGAGTTGGAAGATATGCGCAAGCAAGCCATTCGTATTCGGCGTAACTGTGTTCGACGCGGGCACGCCCTGCAAAATCATGAGACCTTTGACAAGTCGCGTGTGTCCGGGAAAAACATCGCAGACGGTCGACACGTACTCCCAGAAATGTATGAGTGTGTTTGGTGCAAGGCTTTGAAGTGGCCAAGTGAATCCGAAGTGTCGTGCTGTCTTAAAGGACGAGTACAACTTCCTGCTCTGAAGCGTGTCCCATTTTACCTTCTCGAGTACTACGGAGACCCCGATTTCAGAAGATTAATACGTGCATACAACCAAGTGTTTGCTTTTACGTCTACGGGTGTTGCGCGTAGTGGCGGTGGTGTGCAACGCGTCCGAGAAGATACTTCTGTTCAGGGACAACGAGGAGTGTACACATGTAAAATTCAACGCGCGATGGGACATTATCTGGGTTCCCTCCTTCCTCGCATGGAATACAACGGGATTGATGTCGCGCCGGCCAAGTTCGCACAAATTTACATCATCGACGAAGATCTCAAGCAACAGGTTTTGCGGCGAAAAAGTATCTTTGCTGACCTGAACCCTGAAATCTTGATGACTCTTGAGAGAATGATGAAGGCGTACAATCCGTTTGCTAAGCAGTTCCTATGTCACGGGGATACGATCAGACAGGACAAGGAAGAAGGCAAAGAGGATGAGAACGTCGTGTTCCAATTACACGCAGACAAGCGCAGACCGGGTACAACAATCTTGCCTACTACGAACGAGATTGGAGCAGTCATGGTCGAGGACGGGAATTTTAACAAACACAGAGACCTTCTGCCGTATACAAAACGGAGAAGTCTTCTGCGTTTGTTTGAACCAACCCTATGTACGATCCTCTCCAGTACCCGTTGCTGTTCCCGCAGGGCGAACTGGGGTGGACTTTTACTGATAAGTACGCAAACGGGCAAACATATCGTAACAAGGAAAAAATGTCTTTGCGAGAGTATGTTGCGTTTCGACTTTTCCAGAAAAACGGCGACGGTTCGGCTTTACATCAAGGTGGGCGCCTTTTTCCGCAGTGGTGTGTGGATCAACGAGCTAAAATTGAGCAAAAAGCCTTGAGGTGGGTCTCAAACAATCAAAAGAAACTAAGGGCGGATCTGTACTCAGGAGTTGAAGATGCGTATCTCATCGAAAGCCCAGCGATTTTAGATGATGGTGATGAGCGGTTTTCTGAATATAATCGGGAGACGAGAGAATTGCAAAACACAGATTCGAGTGCTGCACCCTCGACAAAATTTCTTGAATCAGGCTGGCAAACGCATAATCTTGCCATCTAGCTACACTGGTGGGCCGCGCCAAATATACAAGTCATACCAAGATTCAATGGCTATTGTTCGAGAATTTGGAAAACCAGATATTTTTCTAACGATGACATGCAATCCAGAGTGGAAGAGATCATCGGTGAATTACCGGAAGGTCAGTCAGCGCAAGATCGTCCAGATATTGTTGCGCGTGTGTGGCAGCAACAACTAAAATCGCTTCTCTTAGATTTGGATGAAGGAGTATTGGGACGTGTTCAAGCTCGGATTTACGTTGTTGAGTTTCAAAAGCGGGGTCTTCCACACGCACACATTTTGATAATTTTGGCTGATGAGGATAAACCGCGTACCAGAGAGATTATTGACAGGCTGGTGTCTGCCGAAATTCCTGATGAGTCCACAAATCCAGCTCGGTACAAAACTGTCATGACGTGCATGATGCACGGCCCGTGTGGCACACGCAACACGACATGTGCCTGCATGAAAGACGGCCGCTGCTCAAAAGGGTTTCCGAAACCTTTAGCTGAGGTTACTCGGGCAAATGTCGACGGTTACCCTGTTTACATGAGACGTCGACGCGCCGAAGGGGTGTTGAAGTTTAGAGGTCGGGAATACGACAATGCAACCGCTAATCAGTGGGTTGTGCCTTACAATCCCTATTTTTCCCAAAAGTACAACTGTCACATCAACGTAGAAGTATGCACGGGGATCATTGCGGTTAATTATCTGTACAAGTACGTCCACAAAGGCTCCGACAATGCAGTTATTGCAATAGAAGCCGTCCGGACAGAGAGACACCACGTGAAGAACGAACGAAGTATTGCGCTATCTGAATGCGCGCTATATTTCTCCAGTCGAGGCGTGTATGCGACTGCTTGACCACGTTGTCCAAGGGAAAAGCCATTCAGTGGAGCAACTGACGGTCCACTTGCAAGGAAGACAAATGATTGTGTTTGAAGCGGACGCAAACCCCAGGGATGTTGTGGAGCGCGGAGTCACACGATGTTAACCCGCTTTTTTTGAGTTGTGTGCTAGCATTGAGCCCGAAGACCAAATTGCGAAAACCATGCTTTATCAAAACATTCCCAAGAAGTTCAGCTGGGATAAAAAGAAAAAGCAGTGGATCCGCCGAACAAAGTACCGGGCTGCACTCGGTAGAATGATTAACGTGTCCCCGAGAGATACTGAGCGGTTCTATCTTCGTGTTATGCTAAGGCATCGAAAAGGCCCCACATCTTTCGAAGATCTAAGAACAGTTGGAGGTGTACTGTGTCCCACGTATCAAGAGGCCGCAAAACAAGCCGGATACCTCGAGGACGATGTGGAGTGGGTTGCATGTATGAAAGAAGCTGCGGCTTTCGAAATTCCGAATCAACTTCGCCAGCTTTTTGCAACCATCTTAGTTTACTCGATGCCACCCGACGTTCACAGTTTGTGGAACCAGTTCTACAAAGATCTGTCTGAGGATGTTGCACACAAGCACCGAAATCTCCTGGATCCCATTCGAAGTTCTGTCGTGATGTTTAAAATGTTGAAGAGCATTCAGGACCTTCTCCAGGTCGGCGGATATGCTGTACATGATTTCGATCTCCCCCAACTCAATCAATTTTCCGAGGATGAATCTTGAGTCTCTCCTGGAAAACAGTCTCATCTGTCGGGAACTTACGGGATACAACGAGTCTACCTTGGAAGAAACCGTGAGTACTGAAGAACAGCTTAACGACGGTCAGCGACAAATCTACGATCAAATTGTGCGGGCAATCAATCAGCCAGAGGTGGGAAAAAATAGCTCTATTTTATCGACGGGCCCGGTGGGACAGGGAAGCCAACCCTGCTCCGCAATATACTCGCACAGGTGCGGCTCGACGGATAAATTGCAATTGCCGACTCCTCGAGCAGTGCTGCGTCTCTTCTCCTCATGGGTGGTAGAACTGCACACTCAACTTTCAAGATCCCACTGAAGTTGGATGAGTGGTGATGTAGGGTTCGTCACTGGAAGATTGCTCTCCACTTGTCTGTCGCCTAAGAGTAGGCGCCATTTAGGTGTAGTTACACTTAGAGAGCAACTTAGCAGAAAGTAATCAAGGAAGGTCGTAAACACGTAAGTGCCGGGCAAAAGGCCACGACAGGACCGTGGTGTCTGGTGGGGCTGCTCTCGTTGCAGCTCGCTTGTGAGCTGCAGGCGTCAAAACGCAAAGTGAGGGAGCAGCACCCGCCAGAAGACCGCTGTACCGCAAAGATAGATTAGCATATTAATAGCAAATAAAGCAATACTAAAACCTAGTGAAATGCACTCTCGTTGAGCACACAATCTTGGCAGCGCACACCCAACAATGTCCTTGCGCATACAGTCCTTGGTATAGTCCTTCGCCATTGTACGCACGCGCACGCAGTAGCCGGTTGTAGTGCAGCCGCAAGCTGCACTGCCAGGCGCATGAGTGTCCTTGGGATGTGCCTCGCAGACACTGTCAGTGGACAATGGCTCGTAGACGGGGGCACTGGACACTGGCAGACCGCATCACCTTGGCACTCGACACACAGGTAAGTCACACTTGCTCACAGGATGAACGCTAGACTTGCTCAATTTACAGTCTCATTTGCGAAGATTGATAGAGCGGGCGAGTCTGGTTGTTTGGGATGAAGCACCGATGACACATCGACATGCGTTTGAGGCAGTCGACCGTTTATTTCGGGATGTGATGAACAATGATCGAGAGCCTTTCGGTGGAAAGGTGATTGTCCTATCGGGTGATTTAGGCAGATTCTTCCTGTTGTCAAACGGGGAACGGCAGCAGAGACGATCGACGCTTGCCTCAAGTCGTCAAAGCTGTGGTATCACTTCAATCAGGTCCCCTTAACGGATAATATGCGAGTACAAGCAGCTGATGGTGCGGGGAGTGCAGCAGAAATGACTGCGTTTTCTGAATTCTTACTCGAGGTTGGAGAGGGGAGACACGAGGTCAACCGAAGCCTTGGTAGATAATACGTGAAGATTCCGAGCGATATGCTGCTTGAAGTACCTCCGGATGAGCCAAACGAAGACGCGGAAATAACACCACACGCGATACCGAACGGCATGAAGTGCCTCATCGATTTCATGTATGCTGACGTTAACAGCCCAGAAGTTGCGACGGGTGCGTATTTCGCGGATCGTACTATTCTAACTACTACAAACGCAATGGTACATCGTATCAACAAGGCTGTCGCCGAACGTCTACCGGACGAAGCGCATGAATACCTGTCGGCGGACGCAGTTGAAGATGATTTGGACGGGGATGTTTTTGAGCAAGAAGTTCTTCGCACAATGAACATGAGCGGGACTCCTCCACATAAACTGCTACTCAAGAAGGGCATTCCTATCATGTTGATGCGGAATTTGAATCCCGACCTTGGACTTTGCAACGGCACGCGACTGCAGATTGTGGATCTTAAGCCGCATGTCATACACGCAGCAATCATGACATGAGAGCGCAAGGGTCAACACGTGCTTATTGCGAGGATTGTTTTTGTGAGTGACGATAATGATCGAGAGTTTCCCTTCAGACTGCGTCGCAAGCAGATTCCCGTTCAACCGGCGTTCGCCATGACAATCAACAAAGCGCAAGGTCAAACAGCTATGAATCTAGGACTGTACTTGGCCACACCATACTTCTCCCATGGTCAACTTTATGTGGCTCTGTCCAGAGTCACGTCGCGGTCGAAATTCATGGCGGTCATTAAAAACCCTGAGCTAGAAGAAGAAGATGGAGTCTATATAAATAACATAGCGTACAGACAGATTTTCGACTGTTAAGGAAAACGAAATGCATTTCACACATGAGTTTTGTGTTTGTTTGAGTCAGTTGATTATTTGATTGAATGAGTGTGTGAGTGAAGCGAGTGAGTGAGTGAGTGGGTGGGGGGTGGGGGGGGGGGGGGTGAGTGAGTGAGTGAGTCAGCGAGCAAGGCGAGTGTGTGAGAATAACTTCTACTTTAGCTATATACAAAAAAGATATGAGTGATGTGTATTGTAGTAACGGTTCATGTGTCCACGTGACAACCGTCTTTCGCGACAATAGGCCCATCAGTGACAACTGTCCACAGACGACAACTGTCAGCTTCACCTTACGATTAACCACGTAGCTAATACCCCCTGAAAAAGATCCACACAGCAACAGTCGCATCATGCTAACTGTTCACACTCGATCATAACGTCCAAAAAGCGACCGAAGTTAAAATGGACACTTCACAGGATTTAATGCTTTGAAATTTTACACATAATTCTCGAATTTTAAAAATTGAACTCGGTGGTGTAGTGGGATTTTCATTCATGATGCCACGCTGGAGATTGAGGGTTCGATCCCTCCGACGTATTTTTTTTTGAGTTTTGTGTTTCTTTAAATAGCTTAAGTGCGAAGGCGTTAATAACAAACTGCGACCAAACACAAACATACCAGCTGTTCTTTCCCCCGCCCCGCCGGAGCGAAGCGCGGTTCACCAAAACCAACTGGGACCAAGCACACACCAACCGCCGCGTAGCGGCGGCGCTCGGCTAGTTCCAAACTTAATTAATACAGTCAAACCTGTTTATCTGATCCTCTCTATCTGCAACACGAGTTTTATTTGATACAGATGGTGAGGGAACCAATATGATCACTTGGATAAACTATGCATGCAGCTTAAATGATGCAAAACTGTCTAAATGTTAACTGAGCCACACATTTTGGGAACCAAATCGAGCCAGACCTTTTTAACTGATTCATGGTTGACCGTTTGATATGTCTCCATGTGGATGCCGCTGCCAAGGAGGAATTGGACGCACTCTCTGTGACGATGGCGGATCTGACTGTGTCTATAAATGTTGGCGATTACGTGGCCATTGACGATGAGATTAACGTTCACGAGCCGGACGACGAAGTCGATGACACGATCGCGCCTTCGATCGCTTTGAAGCATTGCATGGAGCTCTCTTCCTATTTGCTACAGTGTGGTGAGGTCGCAGACAACGAGCGCAAAGGACTGCACGCAATCACGAATCTAGTTCGCGCTAGTGCTACGAAAGCAAGCGCCAGCGAACAATGCGCGACTTTCTTTTGTAATTTTGCATATATTTCTTTAATTGGAGCCATTTTATATGAGTCAACGCCTCCACTGGTCACCGAATGTGCCTCAGATAAGCAGGTTTGACTGTAACTTGGAATCAACTGCGAGTGAACTACAGCTCCCGACACCTTCAATATCACCTTATTCAATGCCGCATCTTCATTATTCTTTCAATTATTCACAACTCATTGTTTACTTACCACGAGGGCTGCGGAGTATTGCATTTTTATCTATTGCCAATCATAATAGAGAATAGGTAAATGGTACTGGCAACTGAAAGAACCACAATAGATTATTGAATTTGCGGAGCTTAGACAGTAAATTATTGCATCAGCAATAATGCTGATCACGAGCACACCTGTACTTAGAGAATGTATGGCAGCGTAGTTTATTCCCAATAGATTATTGCCCCCCACAAGAAAAAGTCGATACTGTAGATAATTGCTGCCCACCTCGAGAAAGGGCTCAATAAATTATTATTATGAATTTATTGTAATTATTGCGGTATCAATTTATTTTTCCGCATCCCTGCTTACCACGATGTGTCCCTGATCGATCCGCTGTCGTGGGGCTGGGAATTCTTCGCCACCTCGGCCTGTGCCACCTCCAAACAGCTCGTTGTCAGCACTGTCCGCATACAAGGTGTGCAGACCACCACAGACGTCTGCATCACTGTGCGTGTGAGCGGAGACATGTGGTGTAGCTTTTTTGGAATACTGCACCGGGAGCAAGCGCAACCAGAGCAAATGCAGCAGGCCTGTCGCCGCGACAACACGCCGCGGGCGTCCTTGTGGCACACGCGACAGAAGTTTGAGCTGCTGTCCTGGTGTGACGGCATTGCCTTGTGCTGCTTCAGCAGCCACATGAGTTTCTTCATCTCCGCGTAGTCACCGAGTTTCCACACCGACACGACGCCCTTGGCCGACACGAACGTGGCGATGCTGGAAGGCATGTCCCCCATCACGTCGATGAAGGCCTTCACGTATGTCTCCACAACACCCTCGCTCTTCTGGCGGTACACGTGGTACAGCGTCATGTTGCCGCGGATAATCTTGTGTTCATGGAGCTCCGGGGCCCCTGGTACTGCAATAGAGTGGAGAATGTGGTAGCCGATACGCTCGCCCTTAGAATTTGTCGTCATACCCGTGGACTCGAGATAGACGAAGTCTCGACAACGAACCATGGAGCGCATCATGGACGGCCCGCCGTTCACCGCCCACTTGATCTGCAGCCCCCGAAACGAATCGTCCACAGTTGGGTGCACAATGGTGTCGAGTACGGCAAAATCAAGCACGTTGCTGCCGACGTAGGAGGCCTTGACCTTGGCCTCCTCGGCGGTGGGGTTGGCCACCCCATACATAATGTCGTCGAGTGAGCCCTGTACGGTGCCGAACCAGAGCAGCTTCTGCATTTCGTTGGGGCTCTCGCGATGTTCATATCCCGATCCGGACGAGGAGCTGGCAAGCGTCAGCCGGCGTGGTCGCATGGCCTGGCGATCCTGGTACACGACGACGTCCTCGAATCGCTTGACCATCTTCCAGCGGACTTCATCCACTACGCCGTGCTGCATTTCCAGGTGAGTCTCGTAGTCAGCCAGTGTCTGCTGAGTGAATAGATCGGCCAGCTCTATTGCCTCCTTGCGGTCACCCTCGCCGAGACGTAGCGGCGCGAATGGCGCGTGTCTGAGGGGGAATTTCATAGTTTAGCTTCGGCTTGAGTTGTTCGAAGCCAATGCGGAAATGAACGGCAGCCAGACAGAACACCATGCTTAATGATCGTCCAGCGGTGACGACGATGGCAAGTTACGGAGCTGCTGACAAGGTCTCCTGCGACGAGGGAGCCAGATGGCAGTCGCGCAGTCATCGTCGTGACCTTGAAGTAGTGGTTGTTGTCTGTACCTCGTGATACTACGTCAGAATGCCATGGTGACGGTCGCTTTGCTAGTTCCATTTGGCAGTCAGCGATAGTAATGCAGATTGGAGCTATTGCTCACGCCTTCGACGCCTTCGACGCGCCACCTTTGGCGCCAATGCGCTGGGTGCACTCGCCTACAGCCACCGCTTTGGCGACTACGAACGTGTCTGAAAATCCATTCTAATCATCGACGCTACCGTAGCGACATCATGCCACTGCAGTCGAAACTCTGCCTGTCTGTTTATCATTGCCTTGCCATTTTACTGGTTTTAAATTAAAACTTTTAATGTGTACCTGAGCTCTGAGTCAGCGTCCGATAGAGCCTCCTGGCCGGTAAAGGTGTCGTGCGCACGGCTTCACCTGTTTCAGCTGATTGTCGCGGTCATTTGCATTCCACCGTGAACTTGACGAGTTGAACACCGTGCGTTAGCAAGCAATGATCATAAACCTTACTTCGAAGGATTACCAACCAGGAGTCCAGGACTGCAGCACCACGTATGTATATGTATATCTTCTCGTGGCTAAGTTGTTACTACTGTACTTATAACATAAGCGACGACGAGGACGACGTCGGCGATACGACGGCCCAGTACGCATACGCCTTGAACTGTCCGGCGGTCCTCGAGATCTCGTCCAGTGCAATATCCATGCCGTTCGAGTACGACGCCGTCTGGATGCAAGTCGTGCACACGTTGGCGATCTTCTGCACCACCAATCGACTGTGCGCCGGTACGAAAAACATCTTCTTGGACACGCAGCAGCGAGCGCAGCATTGGTGCATGCATATCTTGCAAGTGCGTCGCCGAACCATACTACCTTGAATGATCTTTGAGCACACGTGGCAAAGCTTTGCCCAGTCGCTCGGGACGATCGCGCGTCGCTGACTCAACCTCCAGTTTAGCTTCTTCATCAACGCGTACTCTCCGAGCTTCCAAACAGACACCACACCGCTGGTCGACAGCGTTGTCGCGACTCGGAGAGGCATGTCGCCCATTAGGTCGATGAACGCTTTGACGTACGTCTCCACTATCCCGTCACTCTTCTGTCGGAAGAAATGGAACAGACTCATGTTGCCACGAACGAGTTTATGCTCGTGTAGCTCTGGTGCCCCAGGGAGCGAAATCGAGTGCAGCAGTTGGAAGCCGATACGCTCACCTGTCGAAGTGGTGGTCATCCCCGTAGACTCGAGATAGACGAAGTCACGGAAGCGCACAACCGACCGCATCATGGGTGGACCAGCGTTCACCGCCCACTTGATTTGAACGCTGCGGAACGGGTCATTGACCGTCGGATGTACGAGCGTGTCCAACACAGCGAAGTCGATGCAGTTGCTCTCGACGTAGGCAGCTTTGACTTTCGCCTCCTCAGCCGTTCGATTCATGGCAGCATACATGACGTCGTCCAGGTCGCCGCGGATCGTGCCGGCCCAAAGCAGTTTGAGCATACTCCCATTGCGCTTAGGTGCACGTGAGGAGCTAACACGAGATAGGCGACGCTCTTTGAGTTCACGTCGGTCTTCGTACACGACGACGTCTTCAAATTGCTTGACTCGGACCCACTCCGCTGAATCGACAATGCCGTTGTTGTAGTGCAGGTGCCGCTCGTAGTCCTCGACCGTCTCCGTAACGAACGTGTCGGCCAAGTCAAGAAGTGCCTTCTTGTCGGAGTCGATGAGGTGAGTAGGTAGGAATGGAGCGTGCTCGAGCGGAAACTTGGTCATGGTTGCTGGTGCGCTGCGCTGGAGACTTCAAGTTGGCAAGTGGCTACGGAGATCGCGCGAAGACGCAGTCTTGACGAACACCCTTGGCCAAGATCGAACAACTAGAGACCGAGTCTGATTCAAACGAGTCGGCATCCGCTGAGTATGGATTGAGGCCTCTTGCCGCCAATGCTGCTCAACGTGGGACCAGTAGGTGTGGTTGTTACGGTTTGATGGGCAAGAAGCTTACTTATCGAGTCAGTTCGCCGATTTTGCTCATGTAACTTCGGGGTGTTCGATAAAACATCGGCGAGCTCCTCGCAACGTGAGTCCTAGTGATGGCTCGGTGGGTTTAGCCCCACAAGACGCCGATATCGAAGCATATCTTGCGGCGATGTTTCCACTAGCGAGTAGATTCCCACTATGGCGCCTGGAGCTTGTTGCGCGCTTCATTCAGATGAATCTTTGCTCCTGAATTGTTAAACGACCGAGATGTGGCTTGCCTGTCTGGTGGCCATTGATCGAAGTGTCGACAATCATACGCATGTTGAAGTGAATGGATGATCGCTTCAACATGCTAATCCAAGGAGCAGTGCCCATGCAAATCATTATGAGCTGTGAATTTGGCTGACAACTGCGAAATACATACAGCAATCGAGCTGTACTTGTGGTGTAACATTGTTTCAACGCTTCGGACCGTTCTAAAATTGTTTGTGTGAAGGTTGGATGTCTCGAGTCGGCGTACAGTGGTCTGATCCGCGGCGGGCACCTCCACTTCGTCCAGGACTATCCTCCATATTGCTCCTTGTATTGGCTCACAGCGGCGTGGCCACCGCGTCTGATTTCGTCCCCACCCACTCGCTGCTCGTCAGTCTTGGTACTGTCCCGAAATGCACATCACTTAAACCAACATCTGCACACTGCCTGACCTTCTACATGGTATTTATCAGGCCTTGGATCGAGAAGCATTTGCATCACTTCCCTTTTTACCGTATAAAGAGTAAACCCCGGCGTACATTTACTTTACCATCCTCTTGCACTTCATGTATCCGCTGCCAGTACAACCGTATCCCTCGAGGACACTCAACATCGATGAGACCAGCCTTCTTCGGCGGTTCACGAATACGCTCGCAGCAGCAGCACTACACGACTATGATTGCTTCGTGAAGGATTGCCACGGAGATGTAAGTGAAGACACTCGGCACGACTGGAAGTTTGTCAAAAAACAAGGTGGTTTAGCCATCTATCGCGACCATGCTGCGAACTCCTCTCATGATGAAGACACTATCACAATGATAGAGGCCAACGGCAGGATCTCCAACCATGAACACCCACCGCCCGGCAAGATTCAGGCCCTAATCTGCATTGGCACCATTTCTGGCTCCTTAGACGACGTCATGTGCGGCGTTGTCTGCCCCACTGCAGAAGATACGATGCTCAAGAGTTCCTGCATCGGAGACAACACTGTCGACTGCTGTGTACTGAACTCGATCGTGTCACCAACGCCTGAAGATCCGTGGCGCAGTTTAACCCTCAAATGGGCTGTGAACGCGGGTCCGAAGACATTCCGTCCGCTCATTCGGCCTCGGGACTTCACGTACGTCGAACACACCGGCGTCACGACAAATACCGACGGCGAGCGTGTCGGCTACCACATCATCCACTCGGTGGTCATCCCCGACACTCAACCTATTGACGAACACGAACTCGTTCGAGGCAACGTCTCGCTGTACCATGTATACCGCCAGAAAAGTCCAAATACTGTTGAAGTGCACGTTCGAGCGTTCTGGCAGCTCAACGGCCACATGCTCCCATCGATTCAAACTTACTCCTGTGTCGAAGCTACCCTTGCCATCTCCCGAATCCGATTCTACTTACGAGTGAAGAAACTTGCGTGGCTGAGTGAGAGGAGCCGAAGCATGAGCAGCGAGTCCGACTCGAGCTGCTGTAGCCTTTGCAAACGGTGGATCGGTGGATGTTTTGCCGTCGAAAGGTGCTGCTCAGTCTGTCAGCGTGTGACTTGCAGACGATGTAGTTCTTCCGAGCTGCTGAACAATTTCTCGCAGCTCAACCGGGTAGTAATCAGGAAAGGTCGACCAGTTTGTCGGCGGTGCCTGCGCAAGGCTAAAGAGAGTATTGTCGTCCAAGAGCTCAAACCTCTAAAACGCACCAAGCTTCTATCCTCGAGAGCATTGCCAACTGTCTCCACGGCGTCGTTAGATAGTCGGGACTGGAACTGCTGCGATCGCAGTCGAGTGTTGTCGTCCAGGCGTTTCGAAGGAGTAGTGAATTCTGGAGCACCTTGACTACTGAGCTACAATTTTCACCCAAAGTAACTTAACTAGTCTAAACGGGCAGTTTATTCCACGCCTCTGGAAGCCAGGGATATGTCCACGCAGCAGCAGAGACGAACCTGTTCTCCTGAGCAGTCCCTAACATTTGCGTGCTCTTCCTAGTAGGAAGTTCCTACACCTGAGATTCGAGGCTACTGGTTGCCTAGAAAATATGGTCCCCAGATCCCAATGCTCCACTAGCTCGAACCCTCGTAAACAAAAGGCTGTTGGCCAAGCGTTCATACACGACTTCGATCTGTACGTCAACCTAGTCTCGTTGAAGTAGAACATGTACAGTACTTCAATGTCAAATGTATGCTAAGAGTGCTATTACTTTACCGCTGCGGTTCACACGTCAATTTTCCTGCCCCCCCCCCCCCCCCTAAGTCACTACCATGTCGACCATGAATGTTTCGTTCCAGCTGGAGCGCGAGAGGGACCCGTTTTCGTTGGAGTCTGACGTGACAAAGTCTAAAGAGCAGGATTTGCTCTTTAAAAAGGTGTCGCCGAACGTCCGCATGCTGCGTGTGGGCGAGTATCGTGCAACCTGGTCTGTATCAACTAGGAGGCGGCCTCGTCCGTGTGAAGGAAGGCGGGGAGATTCTAGAAGTGCTCGGATTCGGGGCAAACGGAATCGCCAATGCCGTGTTCGCATGCCATCTCGGCACGGATGCAAAGGGCAAGCACCAGCTCTTCTTCATGGAAGCTGTAACGTCCAACGACCACATGATTTTCACTTATCTACGTAGGACGGTTGGCGGTCAACGTAGGTCTGTTTATTATTGGTAGAATAGTGCAAGTTTTAGCCCAATCAGACAACGCTACTACAGGTCCGAGACGACGCAAGCAGCGGTAAGTGCATTATCCCAACTTTGAAAATCTCCTTGGTCATATCTACCATAGTTTCAAATCCTAAAGCTACGACAGCCTTAACTGTAAGGTTCACTAAGCGTGTCCAACCTAATAATGTCTTCTGTAATTCGCTCACGGGGAAGATAGTGTGCGGTCATCAAGTTCCATTAAGACGTAGAAACCACCATGATGTTTGGCCATCGTAGTTTGCATAACTGGCGGTACGTTGAAAGGGGTAACGGGTCCTTGCCAATTCCTATATGTTATCGCAAGCGACAAATCTATAGTCAGGATTCCACTGAGAGTTACCACGCTCACCGTTGTGCGCAAGAGCACCTCAAAATGTGAATTGCACGAGATCGATTTCACCTAAAGCAGTAAAGTGGCTGGTGGCTTGACCCACATTAGTAGCTGGGATCCATCGCGAGATAATAGAAAGGCTTCCTCTGTACGATCGCTGCGCATTTGCTGCCACACATGTCCCTAGCATCTTACGCTATAACACCCTGATCTTCTGTCTCACCTTCGCTTTCCACTCTTTACTCTTACACCACTTGTTTGGTCAAAAGAACTGCAATTAGTTACTCTGATAGAATTGCTAGACGTGATATTCGCTGCCGAGTTGCTGGGAGTGAACGGCAGGGCCTCGGTAACCCAGCTTCTAGTCGAGGACGAGGGGCCGAGACGATGGACGAGCTGCTGATCGAGGCCGACGGGGTTGAGGTGCTAACCGAGGTGCTCGTCGAGGTCGACGGGGTCGAGGTTCTGGCCGAGCTGCTTGTCGAGGACGACAAGGCTGATGTGGCCGAGCTGTTCGTCGAGGCCGACGGTGCTGATGTGGCCGAGCTGCTGGTCGAAGAAGACGTGGCCAATAAAACCGAGCTGCTGCTCGGATTGCTGGGCGATGTGCTGGACGAGCTGTCTGGAGCAAATTGAACGTCTTCATCTTTACAGCGAGATTTGTTTAGCCAATGAAAGGGAGTCGGAAATCATGGCGACGAAAACTGAGTCATTCACTCAACTTCGTCTCTACCTATAAATCTCAGTATAATAGCGTTGTGTCAATACAGCCAATGATGTAGATTTGGCCGCTACATTTCCTACGATCACATACAAAACACTAGATACCGCCTACGTTTCTCCGACAATCAAGGATGGCGCGGGTGCTGCTAGGAAGAACGGCCAAGTGAGGGCCATCGAGGTCAAGATGGGGCCGACGCGAATCCCAGGGAACGATAGCTACTGCGGAGGGTATTGCTAGGTGTAGTAGCAGCTAGTTGACGTCAACGTGTTCATATTGAAGTACATGGTTAACTTCGTTTGTGGAAAATCGAACATTGGTAAAGTGTTAACCCTTTTTTAAGCCTGACGTGGCGGTGGGGCTGTCAGGCGTGCATGCATCCCGACCAGGATGTTTAACTTCAAACGCCATGGTCAAGCAGGGTCTCTTCTCATTTGGCGACTTGCTTCGGAGTACTAGTACAGTACTTAAATCTGAAACTCGACTAATACAAACATGCCAACAACCGCATCCACTCAGCTGGGGCAGGAGCACAACCCGATGATTGAGCAGACCTCGGGTGCAGAGCAACCTCAGCAGGAGCTGTTCCCCAAGGTGTTTCCAAACGTTCGGATGCTGGTGTTCCCGTTCCGATTCCTCGGCTACTGGCTTGGGCACAAGCTGTGGGCGGAAGATCCGCAGGCACCGCAAGCGCAAACACTGCTGGGCGACATTGTGTACGGTGAAGGTCCGCGCTTCCGAATTCCGACGAAAGAGCTCTACTTCACGGACATGCACGACAAGAAAGTGATCAAGTACTCGCTAGAAACGTGCAAGAGGACGCTTGTGTACGACGACCCGGAAGACATGTTGTCTGGATTGGGGTGGCTACCGGATGGTCGTCTCCTGATCTCGTCGATGAACAAGCGCCAGGTTCTCGTCCACGACGAGGAGGCCAATACTACCAAGCTGTACGCTGACGTGAAGCACGTGACCCAGGTTCGCGCCAACGATATGGTAATTTCCACGTCTCGACGCGCATATCTCGGCAGCTTCGGCTTCCACCACGCTGACATCATGTCCATCGCGAGCTCTGCGATCGTCAGTATCGGCACGGACGGCGTTGTCCGCGTGGAGGCGACGGGTGTGGTGTTCCCGAATGGGATGGTGATTACCCCTGACGGGAAGACGCTCATTGTTGGGGAGACGTTCGCAGGCCGACTGACGGCGTACGACGTTGGTGAGGACGGCAGACTCTCAAACGGCCGGCTGTGGGCCGACGTTGGATCGCTCGTGGACGGCATCTGCCTCGACGCTGAGGGCTGCGTCTGGGCCAGTATCGTGCAGTCCGGCATGTATCAGACTGGTGGCGGTCTCGTTCGTGTAAAGGAAGGAGGCGAGATACTGGACGTCATCGGCTTCGGCGCCCATGGTATCAAGAGCTCGGTATTTGCGTGTCAGCTGGGCACGGACTCAGATGGCAAGCACCAGCTCTTCTTCATGGAGGCAGCCACGTCGTACGACCACCTCATCTGGAAAGACGGCCCCGAGGCGGCCCGCAAGAACGGTCTGTTGCGCGCTATCGAGGTGAAGGTCGGTCCGGCTCGCATCTCGGGCAACGACTCGTACTGCGGCGGATACTGCTAATAAGTTAAAAGTGAAAATCACTTTACTTTAACCACTGTTCTTGTGATTTCACATATCCCCGCTGAATTGGTAAAGGATACGTTCATTATTTTTGCAAAATACGTGTGGCCTGTAATCGAGCGAAATCTGATTTTCGATATCTGTACTAGTATTAGTTTCAGCGGGAGAATCGCAGTAGCTGCCAAGTCACCGACATCGATGCCCGAATCTAATGGTCGTTTTTCATTCCTCATAATGTGGTTAACTGACATATTGGTTTCTCCAAAGAGCTCGATTGCAAATGCTGCTCTCGCGACATTGGCGCTCGTCGACAGAGTGCTTGTTGAACAAGTTGTTCTGCCAACAAAAACTCTCGTAATCGGCCCGCTTACCGATGTCATTGCTTGCAGCCAATCGCTCGCAACAGCGCGACCATGTCACAGAGATCGGCAACACGACCCAATCAGCGCGCTGCAAAAGCGGTGTTCAATTTTGCCAAAATGGAATAAAAAAGGATGTTGATAAATCAAAATACTCGAGCAAATTTAAGAAGATAAACTCTTTTGATAAAAAAACTATAATTGGATTTGCGAAAATTCCGAGCGACCAAATGCCGCCATAAGTCGAAAAGGCTCGAGACACTCACAGCGAGGAAATCGAAGAGCTCTTGCAGCTTGAACGCGTGCTCTCACTCTCTCCACGCGCTACAGATCGACATTGCCTGCTTGAGAACCTTACCCAGTGCTCCAGCTATATACCAGTCCGTTCTCACGCGCGGAATCGCTCTAGACCTGATGAAAATGGCATCGACTCCTGTCGCTCCACCTGCCGCTCCAGCTCTGACACACACCAGCACACCAGCAGTCGGCACGAAATCCGTATCGGCCACTGGAACGACACAGCAAGAAACGCAGGAACAGCAACAGACAGCGGCAATTGCCGAGGAATACAGCGCGGAAGGCATGACGACGCTCTGGCCCGACAGCCGATGTTACCTGCGCAACCTCGTGCTAGGCCGCGAATGCCGCAACGTGTTCAACCTCGAGCCCAACACTATTTTTCTCAACCAGAACGCGTACGGTGTGGCTCCCAAGCCCGTAATGCAAGCACAGGCTCACTTCGTTAACAAGATGGAGATGAATCCCGACCGATTCATGCGCCGCGAGGTGCCCGTGATGCTGCGCCAGGCGGCGTCGCACCTCGCTCGCTTTATCCACGCAGACACAGAAGACATTGTCTTCGTAACCAATGCTACGACGGGCATGAATGCTGTGCTACAGTCGCTGGACCTGCAGAATGACGACGAAGTCCTGTGTCTTAACCTCACATGTACGTTGTGTTTACGTCCGTAGATGGATTTGCTGCATTGATGGCAATGCTCTTACAGTATGAAATCTAACATTATGCTGTTCTTTTCTTGTTGCTGCTTATTCTACAGACTCGGCAGTGCTCAATACGTTGCGCCATCTTTGTTACTGTACACAGGAGTTTGTCGAGCTCAAGGTGGTGGACGTCGTTCTGCCTATCGAAAGCTACGACGCGCTAGTTCAGCAGGTAGGGGATGCGATCACACCTAACACTCGACTGGCCGTGCTGGACCACATTGCCAGCACCACAGGTTTCGTTCTGCCGTTGGAAAAGCTTATCCCGATTTTCCATGCCCGGAATATTCCCGTGCTGGTGGATGGCGCCAGCGCACCCGGCCAGCTGCCGCTCAACCTCAACGAACTGGGTGCTGACTTCTACGTGGGCACAGCATACAAGTGGCTGTTCAGCTGCAAGTCCTGTTCGTTCCTGCATGTGAGCAAGGCATACCAGAACACCGTACGCCCCGTAGTGACGTCTCTAGCGTACGGCCAAGGTTTTGTCGAGGAGTTCGCAATCCAAGGCACGCGTGACGAAGCGAATTTCCTCACGATTGTATCGTCGCTGGACTTCTACGAGAGCGTGGGAGTGAGTCGCGTGTATGCGCACAACAAGTCGCTGATCGACTGGGCCGGCGAGTACCTGGCTACAACGTGGAAGACGAACATTTTACTGCCGTCGTGGCAGCGCGCTCCATTCGTATGTAATGTGCGCATTCCAGTGGAGTGGCCGACGAATTCGGACGGCGCTCCACTGTCGCACGATGAGGCGCTGCCGCTCTGCGACGCCATTATGGACTTCCTGGACGATCAGTACCGTATTGTGGTGCGTGTGGTGCCATTCCAGAGCCAGCTTTATGCTCGCATTAGCGCGCAGATCTACAACGAGCGTAAGGACTACGAGCAGCTGGGCCAGGCAATGCTGGAGGTGACGAACACACCCACTCTGGGCGACTATCTCGCGCGGATGCGAATCTAACCAGCTAAGCGTACAATATACACATGATGAACAGCGCAGTATTTGGAGTCGCAAGCTCATGAGCAACAAGAGGTCATCATCATTAGTCCTCGCCAGTGACAACTTATGTCCATTTACCGAAATGATTAGGCCAATCTAACGCCATTTCAACCAATCAGAGGTGCGAAAGGAAGCGATTCTTCCTCAGAAATGCGACACAAAATCCACAAAACGTAAGACTCAGAACGGGGCTGCCTGCCTTACTTGGCACACAACAAAAACAGCAACACAAGTGTAGGATCTCTTCGGTATCCCCCACATACAAGGAAATGACGGACCAGATCACCACCATGGAGGGCGCTATCCGCGCGGCGGAGCAGACGCTGGAGCACCTGTTCAACCCGTCGCTGGAGCAGGACAAGCGTATCCCCATCGACCTCCTCCACGAAGCCAAGGGTCTGGCCTTCCTCACGGTCGTCAAGGCCGGCTTCATCTGGACGGGCAAAGTGGGCACGGGTGTAGTCATCTCCAAGCTGCCCGACGGCCGATGGTCAGCCCCCAGTGCTATCGGCACGGCTGGCATGGGCTTCGGCGCCGAGATGGGCGCGCAGATGATCGAGTTCATGATCATTCTCAACTCGGACACGGCCGTTAAGAGCTTCATGCAGAAGGGTCAGCTCTCGGCCGGCGCCAATCTCGAGTTCGCTGCTGGACCGTACGGCCGCGCGGCTGGTGCCAACGCCAACTTCAGCGCCTCGGGCGTCGCCCCCAACTACACGTACAGCCACAGCAAGGGTCTCTTCGGTGGCGTGGGACTGCAGGGCTCGGGTATCATGGCCCGATCCGACATTAATAAGCGCTTCTACGGTCGTGAGATCACCCCCACTGAGATCCTTACCGGCGCTGTAGACCAGCCTGCCGCTGCCTCGCAGCTGTACGACGCGCTGCAGCGCGTGGTGAGCATTCCGCCGTCGGGCAACGTGCAGAACCTCAAGCAGAAGCTCATGTCGCCCTTCACGGACCGCATGCCCGCTGCTGCCGTTGGACCGGATGTGCAAGTCGTGTACGACCGCGTGCTGCGACTCATTGAGAGCATATCTGGTCCTGCTGGCGTGGACGAATTCAAGACGAGCTGCAAGGACTACGGCCAGAACCGCTGCACTGACGATCAGTTCGTCACTTACCTGGACAGCAAGTTTACGGCGGAGCAGACGCTGGAACTCGTGCCGGAGATTGTCAAGCTGCTGCAGGACGCCAACAAGCGGAAATACATTTGGGTACGTCGAGTGTCGGGTGTGTAAATGAGTTGCAACGCGAGCTAACTATTTGTCTTTGTTGGTGATGAATGATTCAGGATTACTACCTCAAAGTCAAGGCCGAGCACGGATCGCAGCCACGATCGACGGGTGCTGCAGGTTCGCCCTCGCTTTTCTAAGAATCAGGGACGAATAGCTAGCGACCAAGCCAGTGATGTGCTGAAGAGCCCAAGCAAGACAGCTAGGTCGGAAGGCGATTTAGCTCTACTGCCATCCTTTTTATCAGCTGCGTACTAAATATAATTTAGCTAGCATTCGAATGCTACTAGTTTTGCTGTGTCTATGCTGTGTGTACCTACCGTTAACTACGTCCTCATCGACTGACACTTCTCGTGCGGTGTTGGCGGAATGATTTACTGAAGTAGTGGCCGAACTCACGGTCGAGAGGATCTGACGGTGCTGCACCGACAAGTTGAGGCAGCAAAGGCGAATCGTCGATACCTGAGGACTCTTCATCATCGGAAGATGGCAGCGACGTGTAGATCCACCTGGGACAAAACCGATCCTTGTACGCTTCCAACGACTGCTTATTGGTGCCGTACACGACAGCGTTTAACAGTGGTTGCAGCGGATCACAGATACTTTCCATGACACCGAGGAACTCGTTCTGTGTGTGGCCAGCGCGGAAGAATTGCACCAACCGGTTGATTATTCCCCAAATCGAGCACAAGAAGAAGACGCCCAGGTAAAGTTTCACCTTCTCTCGAAAGCGTGATGCGATGGGGTCCATGTGCAAAAACTTGAGAATGGTGTGGTAGACGCCTACGTTGAAGACGAACACACAGAGGACAGGCAGGTAGAATAGCAAGAGCTGTTGCATGGCACCTTCCCGACGCCAAACGAGCGGGTCTTCTCCTGCCTCTTCATGTGTAGTGTGTACTGCAAGCCAACACCATCGTCGATCGGCTCCACCGACCCCGAGGTGTCCTGTCAACTGGCGAAGCACGAGATAGACCAGCACCAAACCCGGCAGTCCCCATCCGACACCACGATACACCCATAAAAACTCCTCCGGGTACTCATTCCTGCAATAAATCGGCCAGCGTTAATGCCAATGACTCCAAGTTAAAGACAACAACTGTAGCCGACGCACCGCTTCACGATGATCTGGTAGAGATGGAAGGCGAAGCAGGCAGTCCAGAAATACGACGCCAGGTAAAAGTATTGTAGCGTCAACGCCTGCGCGTAGCACAACTCCTCATGCTGTCGGTAGTTTTGCCCGTGTCCATTCACCACCAGAGACCTAGCAGCAATTCAGTTTTACATTGCACTACGTCGTTAGAGCCGATACTTATTCGAAATAAAAAAAACCGAGCAGCACGTGACGCACATGGCAAAGGCGGCAGCAGTGACGAGACCTGCAAGTCCCAGTGAAGTGACGATGCGGCGACTAACGTAGTTGGGAGCTTCCACGCGCTTCCATGTTGCCAGGAAGAAGCCGCATCCTGCGCAAGACACGCAAGAAGCCACCAGCAACAGCACCTCCTGCACAATCTCCATCGCGAAGTGATCTCAGGAAGCAGGTGCACCACATATATTATGTTTTCACACAACATGTATCTCAATGCTGGTGCCTTTTGCTGAAGGGGGCTATCCGACACTCATTCTGTCTTTTGCGTAGTGGCGGGAAGGAGGAATCTGTACGATGCCGTCGCTCGCTTCACCTGGGGGCCATGGGGCCTCTCTACGCCCTACGGCGTCTCCATTAATGACACAAGCATCTCATGGCCAGGCACACGCCGTCGCGGGTCTGCAGTCGCTAGATATTCCTGCAAAAACCGATGCCAACGCAACTGTCATGGACGAGCTACTGCTGAAGTATCTGCAGACGCGAGGCTATCACATCTCCAAAGGAGAGACGCAGCAGCCACAGGCTTCAGAAGAGGAGAGGAGGCGACTGCTAGGCGATCAAGCGGCACGGATAGAGAACGCTAGCATCGATAAATACGCGCAGCGGATGGGTTTGACTACGGAGGCGTGCACGGCGAACCACTTGGTACGTTGCAACGACAATTGATACGTACATGGCAATAACTGCTTTGAAAGTAGTTGTGTTGCAGCCACTTGAAGGCGAAACAGTGGCGCTTTTAGCCCCGTTCGGAGCGAATTATCCTGTATTGTAGTTGTTGACTGGTTGATTGTGATGCTTTTTGTGATACTGTAGCTATTCTACGGACTCACTGGCGGCAATCCTGAAGCTTACGACGAGGCGTATGGAAAGCTGCTGGACTGGATCTGCAACTCGTTGGACATGTACCGCAACGAGCTGCACGCCGTGGCCTTCCCGATCTTCGTGCACTGCTTCTTGGAGCTGCTGGCGAAGGGATTCGTGGAGGCAGGCAGGAGTTTCTTCCATCGATATTCAGCAGACCACTCGAGATTGCACTTGGAGGAGCTGCGCACACTCAGTCTCGTCTTCTCGCCGCAACATTTGCGTGAAAACGAGTACGTGCGCGAGGTGCTGCACAGCAAGTTTAACGTGGAGATGAGCTTGCTGTCTTTCGAGCTGCTCAACACATTCTTGAGCCAGGAGCGTCTCTTTCTGCTTTTGTCGATTGTTAACGAGCGCGTGAATCTCGTGGTGACGTCGAACCAACCAGGTATTCAGATTCAACAGCTTCAGGACGCGCCTACACCAGTCGAAGTACTGAATAATTTGGAGCCGAAAAATGATGCAGCCAGCGGATTTAAGACCTCGGATGAACTGGCGCAGGCTGTTGCGACATCGGAGCACCCGAGCGAGAGCGAAATTGCTACGCCCTTGACCACGGGACCCTACGATGTCGACTACATGGTTTGCGCTGCTAGCGGCTCTGTTGCAGCTGCATGCAATGGCTACACGGTGCACGATCTCAACGCTATTCCAGTAAACTGGGGAGTGCTTCAAGAGCGCAAGGTGCATGATCCCTCTGCGGAGGAAGAAGAAGACGGTCAGGAAGGTGCTGCAGCTTCCAATGGAGCTGCAGGGAATAGTTCTGCTGGTGGCGTTGGTGGTGAGGCTGGAGCAGGCGATGGGGACAAAAAGGCAGATGGCTCGAAAGATAAAGGCAAGGCATCGACAGCGTCTAGTGATGTACAGCGTAAGCACAAACGTGTAAAGCTGTCGAGTGACGGTACGGCAGGCAAGAAGAGAGAGTTATTGGAGGAGACTGGCCCGCTTCCCGACCGGAAGAGTGCTTTCAACGCCGAAGTTATGGAGAAACTCGTGCTTCGCGTACCCGCCAGCACAAAAGAGCATATTCTCGAGGATATTCGGGCTCGTGCTCCTGTGAGTCGCAGTGCATTGCCATCGGCTCTGTGCTTCACTCTGCTGAATTCAGCAACACACATAAACAACATGTGCTTCAGCGACGACGTGACTATGGTTGGCGCTGCCTGCGACGATGCGTCCTTCCGTGTATGGCGCAATGATGACCAACCACTGGGAACAGCCACAGGATCTGTCTACCATGGCAACGCAGGGTCGTCCTTCACTGAGGCCGAGGAAGATGAGAAGATGGCAGTGCTACGAGGCCACTCGAGCGCTGTATATGGCGCGAGCTTCTCCCCTGACAATCGTTTCGCACTCACGGCATCAGCTGACTCAACTGTACGACTGTGGAGTCTGGCTGCTAAGAGCAACCTGGTGGTGTATCGGTCGCATCAGGGAGCTCCTGTGTGGGATGTTACCTTTGCACCGCTAGGATACTACTTCGCGACCTGCTCCATGGACCGGACAGCGCGTCTCTGGAGTACGGATCACATGACCCCACTCCGTGTATTTGCTGGTCATTTATCGGATGTGGACTGCGTGCGTTTTCATCCGAACCACAACTATCTGGCCACCGGATCCAGCGACAAGACTGTACGGCTGTGGGACGTGCAATCCGGCAAGTGCGTACGTGTATTTACGGGCCATTTTCGAGGCGTGCAGTGTCTGGCGTTCTCGCGCAACGGTCGGTATCTTGCGAGCTCAGGGGAGGACCAGTACATCAATATTTGGGATCTTCAGGCCGGTAAACGCCTGGAAACCCTCATGGGCCATAAAGCCATGGTCACGTCGCTGGACTTCAGTCAGGAGAGCACGATACTAGCAAGTGGTGGCATGGACTCGACGGTGCGTCTCTGGGATATGAAGGCGCTTACAGAGAAGCCCTCGACGTATTCAGCACTTTCCGGCGCCATGGAAGACTTGCACGTGAGTTCATCGGATGTAGACGAATCGAACGGCACCCAACTGCCCGGCCGAAGCCGGTTTGTCAAACCTGTGCCGATGGTACGGCCAGGAGCGGTACAGGAGCTGCCGTCCTCGCGTTTCCTACTCAAGACACTACGCTCCAAGCAGACACCCATGTACCGCGTCCACTTCACGCCGCGCAACTTGCTACTTGCTGGCGGCATCTTCCAGCCGAAATTGGAGACATAGTGAGCTTTAGCGCCCTTTTTGAGGGATATTCTAATGCGAAATTCCACGCCCTCGTCACCCTCCTCAATTGTGTTGGGTGTATTAGTTTATACAGAGCGCTACAGTGTCTATCTCGATTGCTCTCACTTCCGAAGGAGAGCAAAGGCCAACGCAGCGGCGACTACGGCGAGTCCTGCCGTCACGCGATTGGTGAATTGCAGCTGGTTCTCGAGCGCGTCCACCCGTTCGAGTACGCCACCCATGGAGCGTACAGCGTACTTGCCGAGCACGTCCGGCTCGAGATTGACGCGATCCCCGACCTTCTTGTGCGGCAGGATGATGTGGTTCTGCGTGTGTGAGATGAGCATAATGGTGAACCAGCCGTTCGTGCGGTCCACTTCGCACACTGTGAGGCTCGTGCCGTCGATGGCGATGTAGCCCTTGGTCACGATATCGCGCAGGATCTCGGGGGTGGCCGAGATTTTGACCCAGAGCGAGTCGTCCTCGCTCGTGAAGGACAAAATGGAACCCGTACCGTCCACGTGGCCTTGCACGAAGTGGCCGCTGTTGCGCGCATCAACACCCATGCTGCGCTCCACGTTCACCTTGTCACCGGTCTTGAGCTCGCCCAGGTTGGTGCGGCGCAGCGTCTCGGGCCCTACGCCGAAAGCCACGCGGTCTTCATCGATGCTCGTGGCAGTCAGACATGTGCCGTTGACGGCAATACTGCAGCCCAGATACGCTCCCTCCAGTGCCACCTTGACGCGCACCACCAGCTCAAAGCCCGAGCCACGCTCGCCGTTCCACAGCAGCAGGTCGTTACGCTCCTGCATGGACACGACCGTGCCGATCTCCTCGATGATACCCGTGAACATGGTGTTCGTGTGTCAAAATTAAAAATGAGCTGCCCATATTGAGCTTGGTAAAAATGAAGGTCACCGATTGGTTGTAGATACCTCTGACCAATCAGCAAATGCTTCTTACGTAATCAGCGTTCGAGTCGGACATTTTTTTTTTTACTAAGTACGAGGCGACGTCACGGTGTAGCCATGCCCTACTAGTACGTGTCGGTACTCTGCTGACCTTGCGCGATCTTGACACCGGCACTGGTGCCGAGACGTGTTGCCCCAAGCGCGATCATCTTCTTCGCGTCTGAAGCAGTCCGGATGCCACCGCTAGCCTTCACCTGTTTTCCAGCAGGCTTAGCGATACTTGCCATAAGCTTGATGTCCTCCTCGCTGGCGCCTTCACAACCACAATAATACACAAACAAATAGTCAACCTCAACAGAACTGTAGGCCAGAGACTGCTACTACCAACTGGAAACATATCATACTTCGCGTGGAGAAACCCGTAGACGTCTTGATGAAGTCGGCGCCAGCCGCAATGGCCAACTCGCTGGCCTTGCGAATCTGCTCCGTGCTTAGCAGTGCCGTCTCGAGGATGACCTTACTAGTAGCGCCACGCGCCCAGCACACGTCCACTACAGCGCGGATGTCATTTAGCACGAAGTCGTACTCCTCGGCGCGGAGCATGCCCACGTTGATAACCATGTCGATCTCCTCAGCGCCGGCATCCAGACATTGTTGAGCCTCGAACGCCTTGGTGGCAGTTGAAGCGGCACCGAGCGGAAAGCCCACGACACAGCAGACCTTGACATGCGGCTCGCTGTAGTTCTCGAGTTCATCCAAGGTCTGCAACGAGATAAATTTTAGAAGGCGTCACAGACAGTAACCATTAGATGCTCCGTTGCTGCAGCTTCCTTACCTTGCGAGCCAATGGCGCATATGACGAGTTGACGCAGACAGAGCAAAAGGAATACTGGGCAGCCTCCTGGCACAGTGTCTTGATCTGCGACGGCAGGGCATCCGCCTGGTGATGCCACAAAAGATCGGTTAGACTACTTGAGATGATCCAATTCCAGTGGTTGCAGCGCGCACATTGAGCAAGGTGTGGTCGATGTATTGGTTCATGGCGCGTGAGCAAGTTGGTGAATGCGAGGTCGTGACAAAGTTCGTCTGCAGATCAACTTAATCATCAAGGTTCCCAGGTAAGTATTCAGCGGATACTGATTAAAACAGTTGGAAATATTTTCAAGCCATCAGATTGGGTGAAATGTCAAGGTGTAAAAACACGCACGGCGTTGTGATTCGTTGAAAAAAAAGCACGTGATCGCCTTCAACCACCACACGTCACAGATTTTTACGTTCACAGCTGAGCTACATATAGCACCGTTGGCATAATTCCGCACTTGCTTACCGCGCGTGGCCTAGATTGCAAACTCGTTTGTACTCTGTCGATCCTGGGTGATTTCGATACCGGCACTGGTGCCGAGACGTGCCACTCCAAGCTCAATCATCTTCTTCGCGTCTGAAGCAGTCCGGATGCCACCGCTAGCCTTCACCTTTTTGCCAGCGGGCTCAGCGATACTTGCCATGAGTTTGACGTCCTCCTCACTGGCACCTGCTCGACCACAATACACAAAAATAGTTAGTCTAGGTCTAACCCCTTGCTATAGACTGCAATTACAAGACGATAGACGCACCACGGGTGGAGCAACCTGTAGATGTCTTGATAAAGTCAGCGCCGGCCGCAATCGCCAGCTCACTGGCCTTGCGAATCTGCTCCGTGCTTAACAACGCCGTCTCCAGGATAACCTTGCTAACCGCGTCGCGTTCCTTGCACACGCCCACTACAGCGCAAATGTCACGCAGCACGAAATCATACTCTTTGGCGTGGAGCATGCCGACGTTGATAACCATGTCGATCTCCTCAGCGCCGGCGTCCAGACACTGCTGGGCCTCAAAAACTTTGGTGGCTGTCGTGGTGGCACCCAGCGGAAAGCCCACGACGCAGCACACCTTCACATGCGGCTTTCTCCTGTCCTTCAGCTCATCCAACGTCTGAGGCAAGACAAGACTTAGTGACAGTACCCAACACTGCCTCTGTCATCGCAGCTTTCTTACCTTGCGAGCCAACGACGCGTACGACGCATTGACGCACACGGAGCAGAAGGAATGCTGGAGAGCCTCCTGGCACAGTGTCTTGATCTGTGACGGCTGGGCATCCGCCTACTGATGACACAAACGATTGGTTAGAGTACAGTCGATGGGCCCAATTCCAGTTGTTGCAGCGCATACCTTGAGCAAGGTGTGATCGATGTATTGGTTTATGCTTTGAGAGCAGTTGGATGCGGTTTGGGGGCCGCCAACGGTGTCGAAGAAGGTTTTCTTATCTTCATCCGACGCTTCCAAGTACTGATGCCAAAGTGTCTTGTGGCATCCTTCATGGTGTCGCTTGTAGTTGTCTGTGCGGAAAGGGGTGCGAAAATTGTGCACATTCGTCGTTCGTTTTCGCTTCCCCTTCGGATTGGCTTCGCGCCCGAACTTGATACAAAACTTGCACGCGACTAACAGAACAGCAGACGTCTCTGGGTCACGTTCAACAACTTCTAAGCCGTACTTGACATCGTGTCCTCGCTGAAACGGAGTCGTCAAGCCTGCTGGCATGCTGCTTCGAGCAAGACACTTAAAAAATGAAAGACGCTGACAAGGCATACTAGTGTTTACCCTAAAATTAGTTTCGTCCAATAAGAACTTAAGAATAAGATTATTAAGCTATCACATTGGATAAAATTTAGGTAAAATAGCAAACCCTGCATCGTGATCGTTGAAAATATCTGAAACTTCAACTGCCGTTCCACATTACGTGACCTTAGAGGCCGCAGCAGTGACGGCAGCTCCCATCAGACCGCCAGGTCGAGCGAAGCGCAGCGAGTGAACCACCCACAGCGACGAGCCAAGTACCAGAGCCGCGCCGCCCTGATGCACCATCGCCAGCGGCGTCGGCACTTCATTCACCAGCATCGTCACGCCCATGAAAACCTATCAGCAGCCAAGCCACATTAGCAAAACCAAAGCAAAAGCACCACGAACCAAATTCGAACGATTGGAATACCTGGCCGCCAACAGCTGCAAATGACAACATCATGGCGCGTTTGGCGTCTTCCGGCAGATGCGTCCAGATATTGGGCTTGCGCGCCTTCATGAACACCGCCGTGTAGGCAGCGAGCGTGGTTAAAGCCAACAGGCGGTGGTCAAATTGCACGAGAGCTACGTTGTCGTGGAAATTACGCAGAATTGGCTGGGGATAAAACACACATAATGAGCACAATGCTGAGTGTGTAGAGTAGTTGATGACAAGCCAACCTTCTGCTCGAAGAGACCGTGCGGGATCCAGTGATCTCCCATCTTGGGAAACGTTTGGAACTCGCGGCCACCGTCAATCTCCGCCACCAGGGAGCCCGCAAAGATAGTACCAGCGACCAGACCAGTCAGCGCCACGAAGTGTTTGCGGATCTCACCCAGCTCCTTTAGCGCACCCGGCGTCATGAGTCCACGCACCGAGATTGCTCTCGACACAGGCGAAACGATCCCAAGCCCCGTCCAGACAAGAAGCGAGAAGTTCGCGAGCGACAGCGCTGACTACAAGTGTGGAAACAATCTGTTAGTTACACGAACATAAGCTAAGCTACCAACTATTGTTTTTGGCTACGTGGATTGGAAGAAAGAAAGTGGCTCCTTCGAACATCGGCCCCTGGTCGTGTTTGCGTTTTCCGGCACGTTTGACGTTCTTCTCCACCAATTCCCGGCCAATGTACAATTGAGTTGCTCCAAGCCCAGCAACAAGCGCCAAAGGAGCTTGCGCTGGGATCGGGATCTTGCCCTTCATGGCGAAATATGTCAGTGGTCCCACAAACGCAAGCGCCGTCAGTTGACCGAGCTTGCGGTGGGCCGATTCCCACTTGTAGTTCCGCTTGAAGTCCTCAAGCGTCTGCGAGATCATCATTAAGGTCAATTGTTACGTTCGATGTATCACATGGGGTTTCTCATTACCATGGGGGTGCGTTGAGAACGAGCGCAGAAGTCACGATAAATGTCGAATTCATCGTGCCACTCGCTCTCAGTCTTTGGTGACTGCATCAATCGCGGCTTCCAGTACAGCGTTGACGCCCCAGTCCGCGTAAGACGTGCCGCAGCACCAACAGTAAGCGTGGTAGCCACCAACCCAGCCGTACCAAAGAGCCACCACGGCAACGGCGACTCCATCATGGAACTCTTCGACTTCTTCAGCATATCCGACGTCCATGACGCGGAGTAACGCTATCTCGCATTAACAAAAATGCAACTTTAGCATAGTTCTCGTGACCTCTATACATGTACGTGGATCAAGCCTGCCTTTTGATGAGGATTCAGTTGCGACCGTAGCGGCACGCTACTCAATGGATTGCTGGTAACGTTGGACTTCATCGAGCACAGTCTCGACGTGGAGATACTACGCCCTCTCTACATATCAATTCCACATCTATTAACTGTCGAGTGTTTCCAAAAGATGAAAAAGACGGACGTACCAGAAGCAATTGAGACGCCATCATTGAAACCTGCACCTTTGCTCGAATCGAAGCAATTTCAGTTGTGAGCCGTGCTTGCATTTGAAAGATCCGACAGTTAGATTGGGGACAGGACGACGAAAGATTCTCTCTCGCCATCGTGTTTGAGTGCGACAACTTTCTGCTCTGGGATGGTGCGTTTAAAAACCAACTGATGCATTGAACTTTATACTAGCAGACTGCACCTTCGCTCTATGGTCGGTGCTTAATGCAGTTAAGCCGAGGTGGGGGCCGTGTACGCGGTCAGAGTGATAGGCGCGTCACCCGAGCACACGGAGAACGAGGACGTAGCCGTCGCGGCCGCGCAGTCAATCTGCGTGGTCGCTCCCTCACTCGTGATGTTCGTGGGCTTCTCGTAGCACGTACGGATAGCCGACAGTTGGTTGTTGCCATCAACGGCTGAGCACAGCACCATGACGCTGTGGTCGTACAGAGCCTCAACCTCGCCCAGAGTCGTCTGAGGCGTCGACTGAGCTGCCCACTTGTTGATCTGCTCGGTGGCAGAGCTGATGCGGTCTGCCGTCTTCAGCGTAGCTGTGAAGTACGTGACGGCAGCCGAGATGTAGTCTGCACCGTCAGCGGCGTAGCAGAGACCGTGCTTCTGGAACTCGTGGTTGTAGATCTCGCACAAGGACTCGTACGTAGTGGCCTGCGTGGCGTCCACCCACTTCTCGCCCATGGTGGCGAGTAGAGTGCTCTGGGTGGCAGCGAAATCAGCAGCGTTGTAAGGGTCGTTCGACACCGTCGAGCTCGGGTTGCAGCAGCTTACATAGCCGTCGTTGTAGTTAGGCCACAGGCCGTGGATCGTGAGCTCGCTCTTGACAACACTCTCAACGCAGGCCGTGCCGTTCGGGTACACGTCGATGTTCTGGTGGGAGATAGTGGAGTCGACACCCTTGAGCAGGTCACGGCAGAACTGCGGCACAAAGAGCTGCTCCAAGACCATGTAGTCGAAGTCGCCCGGGATCATCGTCTTGGCGAGGCAGGCAGCGTCCGAGGTGAGGCAAGTCTTAGATGGGGCCGAGCAAATGTCCACACACTGGTTGGTGGGGTCCGACGGGAGCCAACCGCCGGCGTAGTTGGTAGCAGCTGCAGTCGAAGCCTGGAAGTCGGCGACTAGCAGGGTGGAAGCGAGGAGGGCGGCGGCGAAGTTAGTGAACATTGTGGAGGAGAGCGGAGATCGCCTTGCGCTCAAGTGGGCAAATTGAGTTGTGGTATGCGAGGTCTTGCATGCCGGCGCAGGGAAGCAAAGGCAGACGGAACCTTGTGCCGAAGCTTGCCCTGTTTCGTGGCGCAAATCCCGCCGGAGGTGCAACGTCAGTCACCGTCGATGGCAACTCACCCACCCAGGCTGTACATTACAGACGAGGTATTAGAAACACAACAAAAGGCGTGATCAGCACAAAGCCTTATAATAAAAGCATACTGGGGGTTGCACCCCCAGACCCCCGCACTAGAAAAAAACATGTACTGGACAGCGCAACGGGTCCGTTCGCTGGAGAGCTCGTCGCTGGGCCCGCCTACGCAAATACCGCGCAGCCCTGCTTCGCGGGCACCCCGCGCGGGTTTGCTGCGGCTACGCTCCTCGCATCCGCTCACTCCCGCCTTCTATTAAAAACAATAATTTCACCATCGTTGTGGAATTCAGGCTTTTGTGGTGTTTTTTATATTTTGTGTACATTACAGCCTGTAAAGCGCTGCGTAACGGCGCCGCCGTTGTATGCTTGATCGCACATCTTGGTGTATTTGTTAGTCGCCGAGGTGTCCACAATATACTTGCACAGACGTCCATTCGATTGACCGTCAAATTGACGAGCGAGCACCCGTCGGTTCTAGGGCTGTTATTTAGTTGGTTAAATACTTTCTTAGCGTTTTACACAGTTAAATGCAAATAAATAGCGATTAAATACGATTAAATACTCTTGTAGGAGAGCTCAAATGGAACAATCATATGAATGCAAACTTTGCTTTTTTACACAACAGATTTTGGGCATCACGACGAAGGACTCGGATGCACCCCGTGTGCGGCATGTCCAGCAATGACATGGGCTACGACACCTCAACCACCTCGGCTTTGCGCACAGTCTTCTACACGTGCGGCGCGCACCTTGATGACTACAGCTTCGACATGACCGACATGGCGTATCTGGCCACCAACGTCGCCTACTCTCGTCAGCTGTGCGGATTCCACCACCACCTACGCCGAGTTTGAGGACTTAAGCCAACGACACCAAGGACTCCGTCACGGGCGCGCCCAACTACCAGTACGTGTGTCTGAAGAACGGGCAGATAATCTACTTCGCGTCTACATCCAACAAGAGTGCAGGCTTCGTGCCGGAGCTATCCACCTCGACCGGCAGCAGCTAATCAGCCACTGCCAGTGGATTGAGCGCCGCGGTCTCGGTTGAGTCGCCCGCCAGTATTGCCTTCGCTGTGGCGGGCGGTAGCGCGGCTCCGAGGCGACGCTGTGCAGGAACGAGTACCTGGACCGCTGCGATGAGCACGGTCATGCTTTCGGCGTCGGAGCACGTTTTGTTCTCGCAGAACAGCATTCGAGCGCGCCGAGCGGACGCTAGCGGGCGGCATCTAAACATGGATCGAGGTTGAGATGTGGGCAAGTCGCCTGTGACTTCTTCCTCGACTACACAATGGAGCCTGCTGCAAGACTGCCCGATACCAAATTATCCAAGGACCCGGTGCACGAGGTTGTGTTCATGGAACGGCTCAGCGGTGGATGGCTTATGACGATGCTGATCTCGCACATGATGGTGTCGACAAAGACCAAGACCTCGAAAATGTGCGCGACCATAAACCAATGCCCACATGAGTGAGCTGCTGCAATATCTCAATACCTCGTGGCGAGTTGCCGTCTGCATGCAACCTGCGGATCTCTGCATCAGTAACGGCAAAGGAATCAAGATAAGGTGGTTGGTGCGTGCCAAGGACTGGATTGATTAATCCTGCCGTACCTGCACTCGTACGTAAGGGGTAGGCACTTCACCAACCGGGAGCTGCTAAAGTAAGCCTGCGGGTTGTGACTGGTTCATTATGGACTGTTAGTTTGGTGTTCAGCCTCTAGATTTCCATGTGCTTGCGGTAGCATCAAGTATATTAACAGAGAGGGCTACTTCCAGCTAAAATGTTTAACATGTACATGTCTTTGGTGTTACATGTAGCACTGTTCTGCACAACAAATAGTGCTTTCGTGAAGTGCACGTGAACTATTAATATAGGCTTCGAAACTTGGCGTGCTTTGTCAAATGACATTATTCATTCTAAATTGCCCTAGGCTTCGTCAACCAAGAAACATATAATTACAAAAATATTCATCAGATTGGCAAATATTTAACGTATTTAATTCTCGTTTCGTTAAATACGTACTTAACCCTAGATAAGTATAAAACTAAATAACAGACTGACTCGGTTCACGCCAAGAAGCTCAAATGGTCTGGTGCAGTACATGCGCATGTAATCGACAATCGATCTCTAAGATTCTTAGACTAAGAACGTCTCGAACGGGGCATTAATTCTTGTCTGCTGATAGCCTAGCATTTCTTGTGCGTTTTAGTGACCATCGACTGCTAAAATAGGTGCAGGTATCGCCACTGCACGCAAGCTTGCAGGTCGTGCAGAGGCAAGGTATCTCGTCGACCTGATCCGCCAGCGCGGGTATGTACTGCACGTGGGCATCCATATAGGGCATTGAGCTGTCGACAAGTTACTGTACCTGAGAGGAACGTGCTTGAAACGAACGTCCAAACAAGCCGCAAACATGAAAAACGTGTACGTGCAGTACATGTATTGTTTTGCCAGAGAGTGCTAGTTGATGGCTATTATCCTCGATCCAAGACGCTCTTGAGGTAGTCGCCACGTGATCGAAGCTAAGAGAATTAACATGCATGAGCTTGGAACAATGCCAAACTACAAAACTGAAAACGGGGAAAAATGTAAGGCGGTCAGCTCACAAAGAAGGCCCCGGTAGAAAGACTCAAGCCGCTCAGAGGTTATTGGCATGCGCATAGCGAAGCGCCTCGAGTCTGTCAGCGAGAGGCTTGTGCGAGCGCTCGATGAACAGCATCTTGACATCCATGCCGACGTGGTCGTACTCGGCCGTGAACTCGCGTTTGTCGGCGTTTTTCCCTTCTTCGATATGGTAGTAGCTGCAGTCCAGTGGAGGAGCGATCGTGCCGCGCGCACGGGCGATGTGGTCGTGAGCGCGCACTGTGCAGCGCTTAATCTTGTACGACGGATTGTACCAGCACATTTCTTCAAACGAGTGCGACTTGAGGCACTTGTTGTTAGTGCATTTGGCTCCACGAAGGCAGTACATGCGCTTGCTTTCATCCATCCACTCCCACGTGACTCCAGTATCCACGTGCACACAGACACAACTATCGTCTTCCTTGATTTGACTTCCCCAGTAGTGAGACGGCTGGCGACAGACCAAGCGCTTGTACAGCGGATTGTATGTCATGACCTCGATGTACGTGTGAGACAGCGGACAGGTAGGATCGTGACCTGGTAGCAACGGACAGAGCGTTGCCTTGGGCAATTCATCCATATGATTAAGCATACGCGCGAACATGGCCTTACGGACACGGTCGCTTTCCTTGGGCAGCTCCGTCGGTCGATCATGATACCAGTTGAACGTTGGCACAAGAGCCAGAATGGCCTGGGTCGGCACATCGGTCTGCTTCATCGCGAACGCTCCCGATGGCAACGATCTCGTCTGCGGACTCTCAGCGCTAGGCGGCAGTGGCGGCTGCGACGAACTCTTGAGTGGACTTTCAGCTCTCAGCAGATGCGGCGATCTCTGCAATGGACTCTCGGGTCCAGGGGGCAGCGGGGGCGGCAACGTCGACTTCTGCGGACTTCCAGATCCAGGAGGAAGTGGAGGCTGCGACCAGACACTACTGGAGTTGTCATTGTATCCTGGAGGAAGCGGAGGGGCATCTCGACTTGAATTGCTCGTAGTGCTGCCGATCGAGCCTAGACGCGATAAGGACGGCGCTTGCGTTGAACTGCCGTTTAATCCGTTCAAACTGCTCAAGTCTAAGCCACTTAAACCTGGCGGTCCAGGCGGTAAGGGCGGCGCTTGAACAGATAGACCTTGACTGGATGATAGCCCTTGACTGGAGGATAGACTAGATAGACTGCCATTATTGAATCCTGGAGGTAGCGATGGGCTTCGATTAGAACTTTGGTTGTCTTGGAAAAGCGAGGGCGATTGCATGGTCGAGTTGACGTTGATACCATTGTTGGCCATTAGCTGGATAATGAAGTCGAACGGCGTCTGATCGTTGCCATTGCCGCCTGCAGCTTGACGTAGTTGCTGCAGCATGGTCATATCTACGCCGGAATTACCATTCAGAGATAAGTTGCCGTCGCTAGTAAGAGGTGGAGACGAGGGCGACGTCTTGGGCTTGCAAGCTTCAAACTCGAGCGCCAGAGTCGACATCGCCGCGCCGATAGCACTAAAACAGCCGCAGAGCTCGAGGATTTCGCTCTCCGAGAGTGGCGTAGCGTCGTGCGAGCGCGCATTACCGATGGAGCGCACACCTTGACAGCCCCAGCGTACGCGGTAGACGAGATTAACAAGATCGTCGTTATTGTCAGCCTTCTGGTACAGTGCTTCGTGGAAATCTTCGATACGATTATTGAGCCTCGAACCGCGAACCATCGGCACCTTTAGGAACTCCATATAGACAACAAGTAGAGCTTCAAAGTCGCTGCGGAAGGCGTTGCCTTGGCCCGACTGCAGATGGTTGCGTAGCTTGGAAATGTACTCGAGCGCCTGGCTCTTCTTGGCCTCATCGCTGATCCAGTGGACGAGCCCCTCGTTGCTCTCGACGCTCAGCGTCCTACTGATGAGCTTTTCCAGAAGCGTCGGCTGCGTGCGCGTCATTTCGTCGCGGATTTCGTCCACAGCCTGGCGGTGGCGTGTCTGCACTTGGGCTTTGATGACGTCGAGCATCTCGCCCTGTTTCTTCATGGCTTTGTCCACGGCCTTGTCGATGGCCATGAGCAGAAGCCCACGCTGCTTCACCTCAAATTCGCTCAGCAGATCTCCCAGCGCCAGGACCTTGCCTCCGCCGCCGCTGGCGTCGCTACTTATGGATGCCATAGTGATGGTCGTTTACTTGTTTGTACACTTCCTTTTCCGATCTGAAACGATTCAAACGAAAAGTGGGGGCGAAATTTACTCTCGGGATTTGAATGGACGTAACGGCTGCCACAGATCACACAATCGTCCACCAGTGTCAAACTGGTGGCGGAATTCTTGTTCACTTGTTTTCGTCGATCGAGCTCGCATTGGAAGCACCCTCGCAAAGGGAGCACAGCGGAGGTGCCTACGTATTGACATTGGGAAGAATGTTGTCGCAAGAGCTGCGACCAGGCATTTTTTCACTTGGAAGTCTTAAACGCATAAATCACAACGCAGCGTTGGACAGTTTTCCCGCTTTTACATGAATTGATGCTCTGCCATTTGCCCCCCAGCGCACAGATATTAAGAGTTAAATACTTCCAGGCTGCTCTGTGTACCCTGCACGCACAGTATCCATAATGATGATGGCAAATTTCCCTGGAGATGGCCATGATTAGAGTTTTTCCAATGCAGATCATTAAGAGTCGCTAAAACTTGCCGATCGCAATGAAGACGAAGCAAGAAACGAGGCTTGCCCAGCGCAGGGGGCGCTCTTGGAGACTGAAATGACGCTATGCAGTTTGCCAATTGCTCCGCCACCATGCGAAAGAGCAGAATCAACACGACAAGAAATTGCTCCAGCTGGGCAAACGCACTTGACATGTGAAATTAGGCGTCTTCTAACTCTACATGTATTTCCGTTTTAGCATATTTACGATCCAGCGGGCGATTAAATAAATCGTTAAAATTTTATGATTTACTTAATCGCCCGGGCTTCGCGAGGCTGGGATAGGTTAACGTTAACACCTTAACGTGGCTCGGAGAAAACGAACACGGCACTCAGCGATATATATTTATTGCATCTATCAGTTTCGACATGGAACAACTCACTCGAGAGCATTTCCACTGTTGTTTAAGACTACCGCAGTTAATCGACGCAGCGTTGGCTAATCTTCTCGAAAGTATGAAGGACTTTGCTGGGGTCGACCTGGATGCTGGCCCTGGTGTGTTCCAATCTACAATCTTGCTGCACCAGGGCCTCACTTGCTCTACTGAAACGATGCTTTGGGTTCCAACCACTTGGCCTTCCTTCATGCATGACTGTATAAATGTGCCGCATCGTTAGTAAGCCATCGAGCATGCCGCATAACAGCAATCAGATCTTTCACCGTCAATAATGCTCGGCTAAGTAGGAGGAAAATTGTTATTTTTTGTAATTTATTATTTTCAAATAATCCGAGGAAAAACAAAATTTAAAAAACTTTTTAAATGATATTATCAATCCTCTCTGCCAGTATATTCTTAATGCGGTGGGATGGTCGTTACTACTTCCTCTGTCCGGAAATATAGGGCCACTTCAAGTCAAAAATTTAAACTTAAGACCAAAAAATTAAGTTAGCGCTAGCTGATTGGTGATCCAAAAACTTGTAACCGTCTTTTTATCGTAGACGCCCAATCATTATCAAATCAGCGGCGCAAAGGTGAAAAACAACTGCATGAACTCACCACTTCCTCCATAGGTACGATTATTTTTGACGTAAGTACGATTTTTCGTCTCGTCCACACGCACCTAATCGAACAAATACATATTTTTAAGTATATCAGGTGGCCTTATATTTCCGGACGTACTTAAGTGCGGACTAGTAAGCCGATGCAAGCACCTTTTTAGTAGGTTGGCGTGCTTAGTGCTACTGATGGCTCGGTACTTGTATCGATTTACTAGTAACGACCATCCCACCAGTGGCGGAGGGAGGGCGGGCCTGGGCCCCCTTAAATTTTTGCCGATTCCCTATTTTTGGTCGTTTTTCAGAGCATTTTTTGCAAAAATTCTAAGAAAATGGAATATTTCTGCGATTTTTAGACTCAAGGCCCCCCTGCTTTTCTAAATTTTGGTCGGGCCCCCTATCGTCATGTAAGTGCTACTGATGGCTCGGTACTTGTATCGATATCCCAGTAGGGCGATGTCGCGGCGATGGACCACCGAATTAATCCTTGTTGGGCTGTCCCTTACAGCACTAAAGTGCTCCCTATCCCAGTACAAAATTATAATTAATGTTTTTATACAATCGGCTTGTTAGAATCGAAGCTTGGATGCGTGCGTGGTGTTAGCCATTCAATTGACTTGCGCAAATGTAAGATGAATTCGGCAACGATACGAGAACACGATCTAATTGGTTAAAAACAAACTTGTCAATCGATGCACGCAATCAATCACAATAGTATATGCTGCTCTCGTTTGTTTTGCTGATCTACAACGTTAACCTACGTTTAGTTGTCTTGCTCGGCTTACCTGACGAGTCTGAGAACAGTTGTAAGTTTAAGCAGTTCCGATCTACGCTTGCTGGGTTTTAAGCGCAGCGTCTCGTATCCGATTTTAAACAGGCCCGTAGCTTGCTTCTCGTCGTGGATTTCCGGCATTAATGGGTATTGGCGAACCAAGCTTGGCCTCAATCCCATTGGTAATATGTTGCGTCATAATATACCATTCTGACAAAACTGCTTTTTTCTGCCGTGTGTCCAGGTCTTCTGATGGTATTCCTTTGAACGGTGGGTAGTTGAGATTAGGATTGCCGAACCACCACAGCATCCATGCTCCCAGTGGATCGATACTCGGGAAATTAAACTCTCTAGGTAAGACATGAAATTTCCCGCCCCTCATATGATGTTGATGAGAGGTGGCTGGCGACGTCGACAATGCGGGGCTTGGCGTGCTCTGTCGAAGGCCCACTTCACTTAACAGTGCTTGAATTTCCTCCCGCAACATTTCCCTCGTGATATTTCCCGCTGCTACACCTTTCTTTTCCAGCACACGTTCCATTCTTTCCTCTAGTCTGCTAGGAAGCTCGTCAATTGATTGTTGTTGTCTATCAAGTTTTTTGTAGAGCTCAATGTACGGTGGAATACCGGTTTGTTGCATCCTCGATGATTCAACAACTTCTAATTGGTCGCGAAGTGTTTTTAGGGTGGATGGACTTGTAAATATATGCGTTGAGAGTAATGGGTGGGTCGTGGGTAGCTTCTGTAGTAGATACCCGCGTGGTGGAAGAGCGAAGCTAGACACAGCCGCAATATACCTGCTAATTTTGATTCACCCGCGAGAGTAGGAAACATTATCTCCACCGAAAAAGTAACAACTTCGCTTGACGCATTGCGAAAATGAGGTGGTAATGTAGCAAATTTCGAGTCATTTACGGGAAGTCCGGCTACTACTCGTCCCAAAACTTGATCTCCAGCGGCTTCGTAGCGAAAGTAGCGGTCTTGTACACCACCGAGGCTCCATCCGCAGCGAAGACACGCGCTAACAATCGAGGGACCGCCAGTACTCCCTCCATAAGCAAATGTAGCAACCCCTTTGCGCACCGAGTGTGTCCCGTAGGCTTTCGCGGCGCCGTCGTTCTTCAGTAGACTATTAAAGCCTTACTAAATCGAGGTTTTGGCTGGAGCCTGGAAATAGTGGCCCTGATTCCATTCAGGGTGACACGCAAGATATATTGCTAAAGCAGTAACCCAGCATGTCGACGGATTCAATGGATTCGCGTAAATGTGGCGTAGATCTCGAGGACCATATCCATCTTGGTTAGTTTTTGTCTTTACAAAAATAATTCCAGCACTGCCGTCCTGCTCCATGAGGTGCTGCGTTTGAATCGACTGAAACAGACATGGATCTTCACATCAAATTTCATTGCGAAGTAAAAAAAGGTGAGAAAATCCGCCGTCGCTGGTCTTAAGAGACGAGGTGCACAGCTCCTTATATACTGAATAAGTAAGTGGCTGCTTTCCTGACGTTTTGGGAGCACTAGTCTGGTCTTGATCGGCCTCTATACGCTTCATTCCGGAGAACAGTTGCTTCATATCGTCACCATACTCAGGAGGCAAAGCGACACGCTTCACGCCATAGAGGTCCTTCACAGCACTCCGGTATCCACTCAAAGAAGCAGCCTTCACAGTAAAGCTTTCGTAGACGAGAACCCGCTCAAAGAAAGTTGTTGTAAACTCATTTAGATTGAGACCATCTTCATCGTCAAAAAATCGAGCCGTGTTGTCATCTTCTTTAGCGAGCTCCCCCTTGATCCACCTTTTAATCCCATTGAGGCTGCTCTTGTACTTCCCCCTTGTTTGCGTGGTGACGCACGCATCACGAATAGCTTCGACTTCAGCACGACTCGTGCTACGAGATGGAGCACACGTTCGCTGCGAGCCCTTTTCATTCATTCTGCTCGGGGTGTGCCTCTTTGTGTTCTGAGGGGTCCAGTTTGAGCGAATTGGGTAGCGCAGTTATCGGCGGCGGCTCGTGCCTACGTTTTCTTAGACAAACTCGATTCCAACAGTCAAATAGTAAAACGAAGTCAAAGGGAAGGCTATTCAAAAATATTCCTGTAAAATGTCAGCCACTGACGCCGACGATTTGACGGGAACCTCTATATATTACTTACGAAAGTTCCTGGTGCCTTCGAGGAGCTACTTGAGCATTTTTTTTCTTAAACTCGTTTGACTTGGGGTTTGAAAGGTCCTCTTCCAGATTTATAATTTGTCTGGCACTCCAAAATGCGTCTTTTGACTCTGATCACTCCAAAAGAACGATTTTGGTGGGCTTGAAGGGAAGTTTGCCCTGCGGTCGGTTCCGCCTTGGCGGGGCGCAGGACGGTGGGGGGGGGGGGGGGGGGGGGGGCGGCGCAGCGTGGAACTCTTCAGGCTACGCGCCAGGTAGGTCGTCGATCTTGTGCTTTATCGACTTGGGTGTGTAGGGTTTCTTTACGTAGGGTAGAAACCTTTTCTTGCGAGGCTTGACCGCTTCCTAGCGGGGGAGTCGAGGGCGAGAGTGACGACAGCCAGGCCGGCCAAGCTGCTAACTCCGGCGATCGACACGTGTACTTGGTAACTTTGACTTGATTACTGTATGGGCCACTGCAATTTCACGCTACAGTATCGAAGTTCAAGGTACTTATTGTTGACAAGGCAAAAATCACTCTGTTATTACTTCAAGTCTTTTTGGCCCACTACCTTGTGTATCCTATGATTGACGATCTGCACACTTGTGATGTAGGGAATCACTAATTTCTATCTATCGCTAGACACGTAGATAGCCTCTACACACAACAATACGCCTTCCACAAGGGTCGGCGAATATTATGGGCGAATCTGAAGGAACCAAATCCGACCCAGCACCCTGAGCCGACGCTTCCCTCGATTACCGTTAGCGTAAGTAGGCCTAACACACAAACGTAGCAGGCGCGGGCATCGCCTGTACGTCTATTCTTCTCTCTCTCTCTCTCTCTCTCTCTCTCTCTCTCTCTCTCGCTCTCTCTCTCTCTCTCTCTCTCTCTCTCTCTCTCTCTCTCTCTCTCTCTCTCTTTAACCCCGTGGCACCAACAGCGGAAGGTTGCCTAGTCTCTTTCAACTCTTTTACGGGGGTGCCCGAGATTAACTCAGACAGTAAGTTGTCAGGAGTATACTTCCAATTCTCAAACCACTAACTTCGGGAATACAATACTCGAGTTTCCCTCAATCAGGGAAATAACCAAAACACAGTCCCACTACTAGTCTCTTGGCCTTACCAGAAACGAACGCTAGCTTCAGGAAGGTCGCTGTTCGCTGGTAGGCATACTCTACAAAGCTGTTCAGCGTAAGGTGCTTGCTTACCTCGACGCTCGAACACTTGTGTGCTTCAGGGAAAATTCAGCACTGTATTGTGTAGGCCAAAAGGCCCATACTCTCTTCTAATCTTGCGCCCCTATGGTCATCTATTTACAAAAATCAAGTAAAATCAGTCCGGACCTTACCGTGCGTCCAATCGCGACGGCTGCGACCAGTCGATGCCTTCGTCTTGTGTAGTGTACACCATCTTGACACACCGTCGTCACTGTGTGCCATCGCCACTTGCGCAGATTGGTCGGGTCGGTCCCGGCGAATCCTTGGACGGCGACGGCGACGGGTATCGACCCACGCTGCGACGCGGCGCGAAACCTTTTCGAGGCGAATCGCTATACCGCAACTGCCCCCGGCAAGACACGAACCACGGAACTTGGCGAGTATCTTGGCGCCCATGAGCGAGTTCCTTCGTCGCACCGCAGCGCGCGCTCTCAACCTGACCGGCTATTCTTCGTCGTCTTCACCTCCGGTAAGTCGTACCCATCGCAACTATTCGCTACTTGCTTCTCACGACGCATTCTGGTTGTCCAGGGCTCCGGCGATGAGTCAGCCGTCGTGCCTCCCTCGCCGCTCCTGCTGCCTCCGTCCGAGACGTCGTTCCTGTCGCGCGGCCCTTCGTCGGACGTCCCGCCGCCGTCGTCGGCGATAACGCACGCATTCTCGCTTGAGACGGCTCTCCCCGGTGTCAGTGAAGATGCCTTGCGAACTCGACGGTGGAGAACTCGAAGTCAGAGCACCAGAAGTCGAAGGACCGGCGATGGAAGATGACACGACAGGAGACGTGCCACCGGACATCGCAGGAGACGGAGGAGCATCTTGGAAGCTCGGTGGTGGCGCCTGCGAGTGCTCAATGCGCACGGGCGTCGTCCTGAGTGGGGCGCGACTGGTCGGGGTGACCGCAATCGGGCCCGATGCACCTCGACGCTTCTTTGTCGGCTTGGATGATTTGTTCTTCTTCCAAGCTTGGGGCATGACGAGCCGACGACGACGAGTCGGGCTCGGCTCGCTAACGATGCCAGAGACATCGAGCAAGCCAGCAGCAGCCATCGAAGCATCGCGAGATTTACGACGACGGCCACGAGTTCGCGAAGAGTCTTCAGGGGAGTCCTCCGACGATTCGCTGGAGTGACCGTGACGTCGGATACGACGACGCTTGCCTGGACTCTTGGTACGATGGACAGCCTTAGCGACGTTGATCTCCAGAGGCGTCGTAACTCCAGCAGCGGCGTCCAGATCCTGTAGCTGAGCCAGTGCATCAAGTGTCGACTGGTCCAATTGCAATTGGTCCAAGTCGAGGTCACCTGTGGCGATACCTGGAAGGAGTTAAGCGTCGAGAAAAGTTAGACCAGGTCGAACGCAAGCTGAAGAACAAGATGATATGTAAGACGAACCTTCAGTGGCGAGCATCCAACGTATCAGCGTCGAGAGCACGGAGATTCACCTGCTGGCGAAGGATGGCATTCGCACGCATCAGTCTCTCAATACGGTCGTGCTGCGTGGAAACCTTCGTCTGAAGCGCCAACACGTCGGAGGAGTCACCGTGGACGAGATCCGACAAGAGTCGATGGAGCTTGTTCAGCAGGGACGTGTTCGCAGCTACCTTGGCCTTAAACGTCTCGCGTTCACGATGAACCTGCTTTTCAAGCATACTGTTATCGTCGCGGATGGTGGAGATGAATTGCTGGAGCCGCGCCACAACTTCCTCGTGCGCCTCCAATGTCGCCTGAGCATCGAGGGCCCTCCTGAGATGCGCGACGTCGGAGTCTCGGACGCGTCGAAGCTCGGCCTTCAATTCGTTGATTTCAGCCGTCGCCTGTTGGGCGAACAGCTGCGCGTTCTCACGAAGGCCAACCTCGATGCGCAACTTGTTCTCCAGCGACGTGTAACCGGCCTGGGAGGACTCGAGTCGAGCGCGCAAGCGACCAACGTCAGTCGACGTGTCGTAGACTTGAGCGGTACCTGCCGTAAGAGCAGAACCGACTTGGCTACCTCAGCGTCTGACCGTGGCCTTCGCGCGACCGCCGATCAGCTCACGTCTGTGACGAAGGTCCTGGTGCGCGCGTTGGTCCAGCGCCCTCGCTCGAACGATCAGGGCTTCTGAGATCGCTTCGACCAAGCTCGGACCGTCGAGGGGATCACTCCGGTCCTGACTGCGCCGACCGCCTGGATCCTTTCCAGCGCTCGTCTTCCTTTGCCTCAGAGTCTGCTTGCTCCAGCGCAGACGCCTCCTTCATCCGCCGCGTCAGGCGACGATTCCGGCAGCGTTCCTGTCCAAGCAACGACTTCTAGCTCCACACCCGTCGCAGGATCTTTCTTTCACGTCGGCTCTCGTCGCTACCCTTCGTCGATGTTCGGACCAACCTCCTCTCGTCCATCGGCGTCGCAGCCACTGCCCCAATCGTCGCTTTCAGCTTCGGGCTCGACTCCAAGTCCGTCAGGAAGAGGAACTCCCCGTCGCCAGTCGTCGCAACGATCGCAGTTCAAGTCGTCGTTACTGGTCGAGCAAGAGGAAGCTTCCGACAGCGATGTCCTCGGTCTAACGGCCGAGGTGGAAATCTCGTCCGAGGAGGGTCGCTCCTCATCGCCGGCTCAATCACCGATCGTCGAGTATGAGGAGAAGACGGATCAAGTTGTCGTCGACACTTCGACGCCAAGTACGGATTCTCCACCGTCGGACGCAGCGTCTTCGGCATCGTCGAGTCTCGCCCCAGCTCCCCAAGCATCCGGCGATGCTTCGTCAAGTGGTGGAGGTGATCAAGAGGCATCACCGGATCCAAGTCCCGTTATCAGCGAGGCTCTCCAACCTTCTGGCACCGTGGAGGCAGCTGCCAGTGTTCCGACGTCAACTCAACATCGACCTGGCGTGGTGATTATCTCGACTTTCGCTCCGGGTCACGATCCTCGTTGCACGATACCTTCGTCAGATGTTCCAGCGGCTATCCATGGAGTTCGGCCTCTGGTCCGTCCATCGACGAAGATTCCGACTTTGTCAAACATCTTCGTCGATCTGGTTTTCTCGCGGAAGGCCGCTCAGCGATGCTGGTTCCGCATCCTCGGTACTCGAATTCCAACACCCTTCGGTGGTCAAGCTGTTGCTCCGTGCAGTGTCGAAGGGATCATCGCCTTCGGCAACTTCCAGGACTCCAATCACCCGTTCCAGCGGTATCTACGCTCAGTTCCCGAGGACGCCAGTCTCTTCAGTCGTGCGGATTTACCCGTCGACATTATGATCTCCCGCAAGACAGGCGTCGCGCTTCGCTACTTCCACCTTTGGCGAGGCTTGCGCGGTGAGCTCCCGTCGTTGAGTCTTGCGATTGCCTTGTGGGAGCGTCATCACTGGGTATCCGGTCGCGCCGTGAAGGCCATGATTCGCGCCATGCGTAGAGACCCGTCGTTTGATCAGGAGGTGGCCAAGGCGGTTCTCGCTGCATGGAATCATCTGGGGGCTGAGCGGAAGAAGCGTTCCGACATCCTATTCATCCACTACAAACGACAGTTCCACGGAGAGTGGCTGGCTGGAGAGCAGGAGAAGCCGACAGATAAACAGGAGCTCCCGACTGAAGTGGCCTTCGAGCCTTCCGTATCTGTGATGTCCCTCGAACGCTTGACATGGGTCCCTTCCAGCAATGACTGGAACGCATCGGTCGTTGATGTGGACACCCTTGAACCATGGCGCAATTGTTGGTTGGATCAGCCCCATCTTCACCCATTCAACACGACGTTTTACCCGTGCAACTCCAATGTGAGGATGTTCGTGCCTCGCGGGTGACGATCGGGCCACGTATCGTCGTCGACGATTAGGTGGCTCCGTCGGAGTTTGCTGTTGGTTGGGACCATAACTGGACTCAGGCTCCTGCGACTTCGAGTGAGGCTCAGGCTTCGTCCGGCGATGCTCCAGACACCGCTCCTGTTTCTTTAACTGTTCCCGCGTCAAGCAAAGGCCTCTTCACCTCTGGTTTGGGTATGCTGAGGCTGGTTTCACGATCTAGCCTTCGCCACTTCCGCTACGTCGTCGTACAAGTCGTCTTCACAACGGTACCACTTCTCGCGATTGCTTCATTCATCTTGGATTTTGTTCGATGGCGCGGTAGTTCTTTTCCTTTCCTCTCTTGATTAACATGCAACATGCAGTCGTTTAGTGCAGTAACTTCTTTCGTCTGCTCACGAGGGCTGCACTGCCCCTCGCGCAGGTCATATCCTTGTTCGCAGTAGCTTTCTTCATCTGTTGCTGTGAGCTGCGATGCCCCCATAGTCAGTTCATCATAACCGGCGATGCGTGATCTACGCTTCGTCGGCGACTTGGACCATTTGGAGTCGCCGGTCCTTCTTGCATTCGAGAAGGTAGTCATACAGCAAACCTCCACACGGCAAGTTGGACACCGGTTCCCACGAAGGCTCCTCATAGCCGACCCACTTGACCTTGAACTCTCGCACAGGCCGCTCGGTGCCCATCGACACTGGGATACGATCGTCCAGGATAGCTTCGACTTCGAACTCATCCGTCGCTGCTTCTGGCACCCAGCTGTCCTCGGGCAGCAGTTCCTCGTCGAAGTCGAGACGATGATCATCGTCCACTCCTGGAGCTAATCTGACTGTCGGTCTATCTCCGAACTTGGTCACTGGCTTAAGCCGTGATATATGAACGACAGGGTGAAATCGATACCCTCGACGGTCGGGGAGCTCCAACTTGTAAGCGAATTCTTCAACCTTCGCCTTGATCCGGAACGGGCCGTGCCACAAATGGGCGAGCTTCTTCACCAGTCCTGGTTTCACTCGCTCCATGTATAGCCACACTCGGCTCCCAACTTCGAAGAAACTTGTAGTCGACTCGTCGCGACGCGCTGGATCATCTCTGTCATCACTCGATGCCGATCTCTCACGTCTTCGCTGAGTCGAGGCTCTTTCCATCCTGCTTAACGAATCATTGTGTTCTTGCGCCCGTCGCTTCTTCTCCGACGCCTTGTACTCCTTCGCCATCGCCAATGCTATCTCCTGCTGTCTGTTGGCCTCTCGCCTCCAGGTGAGTGCCTGCTTCCCGACGCCTCGCCTTATTGACGTAGTCATCGCTTTCAGCGTCGAGCGTGCATCCCAGCCATGGACGAGGTAGAACGGCGTCTCCTTACGGGTTGTATCCATCGAGTTGTTGATCGCCGATTTGAGCCGTTCCACTAGTTCATCCCAGTCCTGTTGCAGCGGGTCTTCGACGTAGTCCCTCACCAACGCCATAACTGACTTCACCGAGCGTCCCTGCTGACCGTTCGCCTGCGGTCGATAGCTTAGTGTTGCCCTCGACTTCGATTGCATCATTTCGGCGAAGGCTTGGAACACTTCACTCATGAAGCGGGGGTCGCGGTCGTGGCGTATCAAAGACGGTGCTCCAAAGCGTCGGTACACACATTCCTCGAACGCTTGAGCTACCCTTAGCGCAGACGTATCTGCCATCGCCTTGGCGATGAGGAAGCCTCTGAAGGCGCACTGGAACAGCAGCAAGGCTGTGTTTCCTCGTCGACTCTTCGGCAAGGGAATGACGAAGTCCATCGACACCACTTGGAACGGTCTCTCCGCTAAGATGTTTCCCGGTGAGTAACCGCGTAGCTGAGGCCATCTCTTACTTGTACTGCAGTCCGGGCATGACCTTACGTGTTTCTCGACGTCTGAATATATAGCCCGGACCAATAGTAATCCTTTCTCACTCGTTGGTAAGTTCGGACTACTCCTTGGTGGCCTCCTTCCAGGGAGTCGTGGCAGTTCTGCAAGACCTCCTGAACCATCGTGGCTGGTACCACCAGTCTCATCTCGAGCTCTTCTTGCTGATCGCGCCTTCCTCGACGCCTTGATCTCACGTAGTAGAGGATTGAGTCCTCTGTCAGCACGAAGTTGTCAGCCCACTTCCAGGCCTCCTTCGCCTCGCGATAAATGAGTCCTTCAGTGTCGCCCGTCAGCACTGACTTGATGCTTTTCCACCTTGCTTCTTCTCCTTGCGCTGTGGCGATGCGTCGTCGTCGCTCTTCCTGCACTTCCACCTGGTCGATGTCAAAAGCTCCTGGCTCCGACGACGTATTGTCCTGTCGAGGACCCGGAGAGGGCCCAACCCTTCCTAAAGCATCGCCTGTGGTTCTGCTTCCTTCCTTGCTTCTCGTAATGTCTGTCGGTATCTCCGGCGACGCTTCAGGAGGGTCTGGTTCCGCTCCGTCGTGTGGCGAGGGAGTAGTACTTCCCTCGGCATCGACGATCGGTAATCGGCTGTTTCTCCTCTGGCAGCGTCGCCACATCTACCATTCAGTTCAGCATCTGCGGGCGGTCCTGCTGATGTCTTTGACGATGCTCTTCTCCCACTTCGTCTCACCATATTATGTGACGAAGGGTTCCGCTCCAAAGCTTCGTCGGTCCGTAACTCATTCAGATTTGGGTCCAAAGCGTCGCCAGACCCACCATTCGCTTCAGCAGCTGCAGGCGATTCTGTTGGCGTCTTTGGCGACGGCCAGCTCTTCGTCTGAGTTGATCTCTTCCCCGACTTTGCTTGGTTCCTCGTCAGCACAGATACGAAATTTTCGAAAGTTTTCCGCGAGGAATTTCTTGACCTCCGGCCTTCGCGGGCGCACATGGTGTTTACCTTGTTCGTCTCTCGTTCACTCTTTGCCTCTTGAGTCGCGTCGGACGAAGCGTCGTAGATGCCATTGTCAATCTTGTTCAGTTCCTGTAGCTCCGTTGGCCGCGCTTGGTCGTTTACTCGTAGTGACTTCTTGGACTCTAACGCCTCCGTCGCCAATGAGTCTGCTGCCGCGTTGTACTCGCGTACAACATGTAGATACTTGGCACTACGAAGTTTGGACGTCAATGCCTTGTGGCGATTTAGTTGCGTCTGTAGCGTCTCCTTCCGACACGCGATCACCCCTATAGATTGCTGGATTGCGAGCCGAGAGTCGTCGACTTTTAGCGCAATAGCTGCAGTCATCCCATAGTTCATGCCCGTGTATTCGGCGACGTTCACAGTCGTCAACTCGAGGAAAGCACTCGCAGCGATCTCTATTTTCCACTCAGGAAGGCGCCATAGAATCCATGAGCAGCTTCCGTAGCCTCCGTGCTTCTCCGTCTTCGCTGAGTCGTTGAAAGACAGCACAAAGCCTTCGTAGTCGCGAGGAAGACGTGCATAAAGTAAAGCAGGATCCATCCGCACCGTCGCCGAACCCCGCGATGGAGAAATCACAGGTGCTAAAGTATCCGCAAGCTCGACAAAGCTCGTCACCGTCGACTGCAGCAGCTGCGCGAACTGGACATCTTTTTTCGGAACTCGCTCCACCACCAGATCCCACGGCGATAACAAAACAGCAAATTGGACTGCTCGCCCAAACAGAGTCTTAGACTTGTTTATCCATGCCATCGTCGAGAACCGCGTGTATACATGTATACGCTTCCCAGCGAGCATCGTATAACACGCCTTCAGAAGCAGCAGCAACGCGAGGACCTCCTTCTCAGCAAAATGATAGTTCAACTCTGCGTCACGCAACACTCGCCCTCGGAAGATGACAGGATGCAGCTTCGACTCGTGCTCCTGGAGCATCGTCGCGCTAAGCGCCCACTCATTCGCGAACAGCATGACATAGACTGCCTTACTGCGATCGAAATGGCGAAGAATTGGCGCGTCGACGATAGTCTTCTGCAGCGCGTCAAAGGATGCCTTCGCCGTGGTCAAGTCACCCCCGTCGAAGTCAGCGTCAGTTAGCTGATATAACGCAGCCCCGTATACAGCGAAGTCCTGAATGAAGCGGTTGTAGTAGTTCAACGCCCCGAGGAAAGACTGCATACCCTTCTTCGACATCGGGAATGGTAGCGTCGCGATTGCCTGCATCTTCTTCGGGTCGGCACGTATGCCGTCCCTCGACACCTCATGCGACAGAAAATCCACTCTCGACTTGATAAAAAGGCTCTTCGCAAAGCTGACACTTATTCGACACTCCTCCAAGCGCGACAGCAGCCGGTCTAGCGTCGCCAAGCACCCCTCGAAGGTGTCGCCACCGAAGCAAATATCGTCCACGAAAGAGCAACGTTCAAATACCGGTACCAACGTCGACTCGTCCGGTTCTCCATTCGTGAACATATCGGCGTCGGCGCTGTTTACCAGCTGGACGAGGGGGTCTGCTCTGTTAGAAGATTCGCGGTCTACGATAAACTTCGTCTTTGTCGGGTCCACGTTCTCCATCGCAGAATGAATCTGTTCATGCTTGTGGCGACGTCTAGCGGAGGACTGTAACTCGGCTGCACGCATGCGCTCGGCGAACCGCTTCCAGCCACCCTTTGGCTGTACAAACCCCCACAGGGCATTGTCGATCATTCGCTGGTAAATCATCGGCGTATTCTTAAGCCCGAAAGGCATCCGGAGCCATTCGAAGTGCCCCAATGCACATACGAAGGCTGATACTTTCCTTGCACGCATAGTCATCATCACCGCCCAAAACCCACTGGCGGCATCGAGTGAGCAGAACCACAGGTAGCCGTCCAACTCAGTTAGCAGATCGTCCACAATCGGCATCGCGTACTCCATGATCGCGGTGATGGCGTTCACGCGCTTGTAGTCGATGTACAGGCGAATGTCTTTACCATTTTTCTTCATTACGATCACTATCGGCGATGCCCACGGACTGTCCAAAAATGCGATCAGCCCAGCCTCGAGCAGGCCTTTCAGTAACTCATATAGCTTCCGTAGGAACCGAAGAGGAACTCGTCGCGCCTTCTGCTTGATAGGTTGATGTCCGTCGGTGTCGATATCGCAAACTACTTCATACGCCGGCGGCGGTAGAGCATTTCCGCTCGCCAACAAAATCCCTTCGTGATTCCGCAACGTCGACACCAGGCGATTGTAGCCATCGCCGCTGTGCTCATCGTTCACCACATTGGGCGAGGAGTAATCTATCGTCGTTGGCGATGCTTCAGTCAGGTCGGGGAGGAACGCAAGCTCCCGAGCGTAGTCCTCGAGCCCCGCATCAGCCGTTGGGTGTTCGTAAACAACGTCGACTCCCTCCGTATAGTCATCCCCCTCAGCAGTCATAACTGCGATCGAGAAGACGTAGGCCGCTTCCAAAGCTGCTACGGCGTCTAACGCATCATCGGCCTTCGTCGTTGGCACCGACACTTTCGGGCGATTGCGCGGGTCGCCGTCACCTGCCGTTTCGCCAGCTTCCTGTTCTGGTGCCCCTGATCCATACGAGTTGTCGTCGATCTTGTCCGCGCCAGCGTCGCGGTGGTCGGTCGGGGCTTCGCCGATGGCCCGGCGCTTTCGCGGCCTCCAGGTGGGTCGCTTTGCATCTTACTCGACATTGCAAGCCTTGTGTTTGGCTTTTGCCGGCCTGTCGCCATAGTCGCGCTCTCGTCGTCGTAGTCGGACGAAGTGTCTTCGTCGTGGTACTCCGCTCGCGCCCCAGTCGACTTCGAGCATTCGCTAGGTCTTCGCAGGATACCAGTAGGAGTCACGTGACGTGGTCGTTCAACCGGCGAAGGTTGGGCGGCTAACCAGCGTTCGTAGTTCCCCCGCTCTAGCTCCAGTGTATGCTAAACCCTGCCAGTCCCGATACCGCTGCGACGGGTGTAGCACGTAGCCGTCGCCACGGGGTAAATCACCGTGCGGAACCCACACCACAAAGGCTGTGAAAGCATCACACGTCGCGTGTTTGCCCGTGACGTTGGCCAGTCGAACTCTCGCAGGCTCGTCACGATGATTCATCAGCAGTGTCGGAATTAGCTTCGCTGTCCGTCGCACCCACAGCTGGTGTGTTTCTGTCGACGGGCGGCCCCTTTGCAAGCGAAAGTCGACGCATTCGTGAGCCGCGATGTCCAGTGCTTCCGTGGTCCGACCGGCGACCTCGCGCCGTCCCACAGGATTTTCCTCCATCTTCTTCGACTTCAGCAGGGACAGCATAATCTCCCCTGGGAGCATCGCTGTTGACCGATATAGGTCGAGGCGAACTCCTGCAGGGATCATGAAATCCATGCCGAGGACTACGTCGACTCCCGCGTTATGCGGAAGCACCCACATTTCGAACTCGTATACAAGCCGTTGTTCTAGAGTCACTTTCACCGCAACCCTGCGTTTCGTCGATAGCGAACCCTTGCCGATACCTTGAACATCTATCGTTCGTCCATGGTTGGGAATAGCTCGCAGCCGTAGTTTCTTCGCGACGCCCTCCGAGACGACACTGACGTTCGCCCCTGTATCGAACAGGATTGTCGTCGGTTCGTCGTTGATAGCGCCCCTGACCATCGCTCGCATCCGCACGCGCTGGTCGTAGCGCTGCGATGACCACACCCCATGGATTTGCCAGTGAGTAGCTTCATCACCTTGGGTGCGCGTCGTACCGCAGGCTGTTCTTTCACTACCGCACTTGTCACCTGAGCATCGTCGCGTCTTCCACGAGCTTGGTCGTGGCCATCTTCACTTCCTCCGCCGTCGGCGAAGGTTCCGTCGTTATAATCTTCAGTTTCCGTCGTTTTCATATTCTCCCAAATTCCATCCGGTCATTCACCACTCCCGACGAAGGCGAAGATAAACTTCGCCTCTACTGAGGAGTTGGTCAACTGTGGTAGCCCGTTCGGGTCCAACCCAGTCATTGTTGGCGGGCTACCTAGTTTAAATGGCCTTCTTCGACGAAGGTTCGTAGCTCCGGAGGAAGATCGAACTTGTCGTCCTTCGCCCGGGCGTACTTGACGAGACCTTGGAGGTGTCGGTACAGCTCGCACTGTCCTGCGTCGTGAACTTGCTTGCACAATTTGCATCGCCGATTGCAGTAGTGGGCAGAATGATTCCTCCCACCGCATGCGACACACAGGTCGAAGCTTTTACGACGATTGTCGCGGTCACCATGGCCCGAGTCTCGCCGCTCCTTGTCAAAGCTTCGTCCTTGTCGGTCTTCGCGTCGCGGGCGAGGGCCCGCACGAGCATAGGCCCCCTCGGCCGCGTTCCGACGCTCAGTCTCGTTAGCTGCTGCCAGGTGGCCTTGATCATCGTCTGACGACGAGTAGCCTTCGCTGTAGCTCGAGATTGACCCCTCCTCGCTCGACACTGCACTCTCACTGTCACTCCACTTCTCGCGACGAGTAGAGTGCTGGTCCGGTCTCGAGCTCCGTCCGCCTAGATTCGCTACCCAGTCGCTCTCGGCAGCGTCGGCAAACGTCACCCTCGGTCCTCGGCGTGTGTCGTCGCGAGAACGCTCCAGTTCCCGTCGCTCACGACGGTCATAGTCGCGTCTTTCACGACGGCTTCCTCGGTCTTGGTCGGTCCGCCCCTCGCTTCGACTGCGGCCATCGCTGCGTTTGTAGGATTCTCCTTCGTACCTAAACTGCTGGATAGCGCCTCGGGCGACGAGTCTCTCTTCACCCTTGAGCAAGTCGTTGAGCACCGCCTCCAACTCACGAATGTCGCTTAGTCTCAGCCGCCCGAGATCGCGCATGAGCCGGTCGTCGCCGCACGTGAGAAGGAACTGCTCCACGTGGTCCTTCGCGTCACGCTGACCCTTCTCCACCTGAAGGCGACCATTACGTGCGCAGCCGTTAAGACGGTTGAGGTAGTCGCAGATGTGCTCCTTGCGCTCACGCGTCGCCGAATAGTAGCGCGCAGCTGGGGGCTGCTTGTACCTCGAGCAATAGTAGTCGAGGAACTCCTTGTAAAGGAGCTTCCACTTGCGACGAGTTTTCTTCGGCAGTTGCCTGAACCAGTGGATAGCTCCATCGCGCAGGCTCAACTCAAATGCCGTGCACCACTCGTCCGGCGGTGTCCGAGTTCCCTTCATCTCGTATACGAAGGTCTTCAACCACTGCATCGAGTTGTCGCTCTTGTTGCGACGACCACTAAACAGCTTGATGCGATCCAGTGGACGGTGCGACGCCAGCTCAATCCTCGAGCCTGAGTCCGCTACGCTCGCGGCGCACAACGCGTCCATCTGTCGCGATAACTCTTCCCGTGGATCCTCGTCGACCTTGTCCCAGGCGTCGCTGCCGCTGTCAGACGACGCGGCGACTTCGCGACCAACGTTGACGCGAAGCCCTGCTCGACCTTCGCGAGTTCCGCCCTTCGTACCTTTCGTCGTCGTCTTCAACGGCTAGACGTTGGGCACGACTGGCTGAACGTGATGTCACCACGTGCGAGTCCTGGAAGTACGGAGAGCCCTCACCCTTGGCGAAGACATTGCCCCGACAGGCGTCGGCTTCGTTACCCTTCGCCGGTGTATCCGGCAGCGGAACCATCGCTGGATTCGCGGGTTCAGCCGTCGCCCTGGCCACGGGCTGTCTTCCCTTCGCAAGATCTTTCACCCCGAATGCAGTACGAAGCCTTTTCTTCCACTTGTGGAGATCGGCTCCCGCTTCAGACGGTGGCCATTCCTTCAGGGCCATGTTTGACGGGTAGTTACGGGCCTCCATACCCATCGCCCGCAACAGCGACGCCGTGTCGACCGCGACCTGCGTCGTACTCAGCGAGTTCACCGGGTAGGATAACTCGTCGCGCAGGCCACCCCAGGTTGCTTGGCGCACTTGTCGAGGGTTAAACAGCCGAATCCAGTCACTCGTCAACATCTTCTCGTAACACCTCGCCAGGCCTTTGTTGGACGCTGGGGTGTCGCCGTTGACTGGAGGGCGTATAGAAAACAAGCGCCCCCGAGCCACGTGCAGCCTTCGGCGATGGTTCATCGTCTTTTTCTTCGTCTCCCCAATCGTTGTAAGCTGCGTCCGGTCCCGCCACGGCCGAAAGCTCGTCAGCTAGGCTTCGCGAGAGAGGCTTCGCAGCCCCTCTCCTTTTCCGCCGACAGCACCGCCTCCTCGCGAGGCTCAGTCTTCACCTCCGTCGGAGGTGTCGACCCCTCACGATCATCGCCGTAGTCCAAATCTTCGTCAGTCGCTCGCGAGCCGTCGTCATCCGAGTCTTCGAGACTCACCGAACGCTCCGCGATCGTCTCCATTTGCGTCGACGCCGTCGCCGCGCTTCGATCCGTCGTCCGGATCGCTCCGCCTTTCATCGGAGTCGCTGGTACCGCTGACTTCGAATCTCTCGCCACCTTCAGTAAACTTGGGTCTTTTGCTCGAATTTGCCTACGAAACGTAACAATAATAGAAGGTTCCACCAATCCCAGGTCGCGGCACCAGTTGTGATGTAGGGAATCACTAATTTCTATCTATCGCTAGACACGTAGATAGCCTCTGCACGCAACAATACGCCTTCCACAAGGGTCGGCGAATATTATGGGCGAACTGAAGGAACCAAATCCGACCCAGCACCCTTCCCTCGATTACCGTTAGCGTAAGTAGGCCTGACACACAAACGTAGCAGGCACGAGCGTCGCCTGTACGTCTATCCTCTCTCTCTCTCTCTTTAACCCCTATGGCCATCTATTTACAAAAATCAAGTAAAATCAGTCCGGGCCTTACCGTGCGTCTAATCGCGACGGCTGCGACCAATCGATACCTTCGGCTTGTGTAGTGTACACCATCTTGACACACTGTCGTCACTGTAGCCATCGCCACTTGCGCAGATTGGTCGGGTCGGTCCCGGCGAACCCTTGGACGGCGACGGCGACGGGTATCGACCCACGCTGCGACGTGGCGCGAAACCTTTCCGAGGCGAATCGCTATACCACACTACTACGCACGGTAAGGCCCGGACTGATTTTACTTGATTTTTGTAAATAGATGACCATAGGGGTTAAAGAGAGAGAGAGAGGATAGACGTACAGGCGACGCTCGTGCCTGCTACGTTTGTGTGTCAGGCCTACTTACGCTAACGGTAATCGAGGGAAGCGTCGGCTCAGGGTGCTGGGTCGGATTTGGTTCCTTCAGATTCGCCCATAATATTCGCCGACCCTTGTGGAAGGCGTATTGTTGCGTGCAGAGGCTATCTACGTGTCTAGCGATAGATAGAAATTAGTGATTCCCTACATCACAACTGGTGCCGCGACCTGGGATTGGTGGAACCTTCTATTATTGTTACGTTTCGTAGGCAAATTCGAGCAAAAGACCCAAGTTTACTGAAGGTGGCGAGAGATTCGAAGTCAGCGGTACCAGCGACTCCGATGAAAGGCGGAGCGATCCGGACGACGGATCGAAGCGCGGCGACGGCGTCGACGCAAATGGAGACGATCGCGGAGCGTTCGGTGAGTCTCGAAGACTCGGATGACGACGGCTCGCGAGCGACTGACGAAGATTTGGACTACGGCGATGATCGTGAGGGGTCGACACCTCCGACGGAGGTGAAGACTGAGCCTCGCGAGGAGGCGGTGCTGTCGGCGGAAAAGGAGAGGGGCTGCGAAGCCTCTCTCGCGAAGCCTAGCTGACGAGCTTTCGGCCGTGGCGGGACCGGACGCAGCTTACAACGATTGGGGAGACGAAGAAAAAGACGATGAACCATCGCCGAAGGCTGCACGTGGCTCGGGGGCGCTTGTTTTCTATACGCCCTCCAGTCAACGGCGACACCCCAGCGTCCAACAAAGGCCTGGCGAGGTGTTACGAGAAGATGTTGACGAGTGACTGGATTCGGCTGTTTAACCCTCGACAAGTGCGCCAAGCAACCTGGGGTGGCCTGCGCGACGAGTTATCCTACCCGGTGAACTCGCTGAGTACGACGCAGGTCGCGGTCGACACGGCGTCGCTGTTGCGGGCGATGGGTATGGAGGCCCGTAACTACCCGTCAAACATGGCCCTGAAGGAATGGCCACCGTCTGAAGCGGGAGCCGATCTCCACAAGTGGAAGAAAAGGCTTCGTACTGCATTCGGGGTGAAAGATCTTGCGAAGGGAAGACAGCCCGTGGCCAGGGCGACGGCTGAACCCGCGAATCCAGCGATGGTTCCGCTGCCGGATACACCGGCGAAGGGTAACGAAGCCGACGCCTGTCGGGGCAATGTCTTCGCCAAGGGTGAGGGCTCTCCGTACTTCCAGGACTCGCACGTGGTGACATCACGTTCAGCCAGTCGTGCCCAACGTCTAGCCGTTGAAGACGACGACGAAAGGTACGAAGGGCGGAACTCGCGAAGGTCGAGCAGGGCTTCGCGTCAACGTTGGTCGCGAAGTCGCCGCGTCGTCTGACAGCGGCAGCGACGCCTGGGACAAGGTCGACGAGGATCCACGGGAAGAGTTATCGCGACAGATGGACGCGTTGTGCGCCGCGAGCGTAGCGGACTCAGGCTCGAGGATTGAGCTGGCGTCGCACCGTCCACTGGATCGCATCAAGCTGTTTAGTGGTCGTCGCAACAAGAGCGACAACTCGATGCAGTGGTTGAAGACCTTCGTATACGAGATGAAGGGAACTCGGACACCGCCGGACGAGTGGTGCACGGCATTTGAGTTGAGCCTGCGCGATGGAGCTATCCACTGGTTCAGGCAACTGCCGAAGAAAACTCGTCGCAAGTGGAAGCTCCTTTACAAGGAGTTCCTCGACTACTATTGCTCGAGGTACAAGCAGCCCCCAGCTGCGCGCTACTATTCGGCGACGCGTGAGCGCAAGGAGCACATCTGCGACTACCTCAACCGTCTTAACGGCTGCGCACGTAATGGTCGCCTTCAGGTGGAGAAGGGTCAGCGTGACGCGAAGGACCACGTGGAGCAGTTCCTTCTCACGTGCGGCGACGACCGGCTCATGCGCGATCTCGGGCGGCTGAGACTAAGCGACATTCGTGAGTTGGAGGCGGTGCTCAACGACTTGCTCAAGGGTGAAGAGAGACTCGTCGCCCGAGGCGCTATCCAGCAGTTTAGGTACGAAGGAGAATCCTACAAACGCAGCGATGGCCGCAGTCGAAGCGAGGGGCGGACCGACCAAGACCGAGGAAGCCGTCGTGAAAGACGCGACTATGACCGTCGTGAGCGACGGGAACTGGAGCGTTCTCGCGACGACACACGCCGAGGACCGAGGGTGACGTTTGCCGACGCTGCCGAGAGCGACTGGGTAGCGAATCTAGGCGGACGGAGCTCGAGACCGGACCAGCACTCTACTCGTCGCGAGAAGTGGAGTGACAGTGAGAGTGCAGTGTCGAGCGAGGAGGGGTCAATCTCGAGCTACAGCGAAGGCTACTCGTCGTCAGACGATGATCAAGGCCACCTGGCAGCAGCTAACGAGACTGAGCGTCGGAACGCGGCCGAGGGGGCCTATGCTCGTGCGGGCCCTCGCCCGCGACGCGAAGACCGACAAGGACGAAGCTTTGACAAGGAGCGGCGAGACTCGGGCCATGGTGACCGCGACAATCGTCGTAAAAGCTTCGACCTGTGTGTCGCATGCGGTGGGAGGAATCATTCTGCCCACTACTGCAATCGGCGATGCAAATTGTGCAAGCAAGTTCACGACGCAGGACAGTGCGAGCTGTACCGACACCTCCAAGGTCTCGTCAAGTACGCCCGGGCGAAGGACGACAAGTTCGATCTTCCTCCGGAGCTACGAACCTTCGTCGAAGAAGGCCATTTAAACTAGGTAGCCCGCCAACAATGACTGGGTTGGACCCGAACGGGCTACCACAGTTGACCAACTCCTCAGTAGAGGCGAAGTTTATCTTCGCCTTCGTCGGGAGTGGTGAATGACCGGATGGAATTTGGGAGAATATGAAAACGACGGAAACTGAAGATTATAACGACGGAACCTTCGCCGACGGCGGAGGAAGTGAAGATGGCCACGACCAAGCTCGTGGAAGACGCGACGATGCTCAGGTGACAAGTGCGGTAGTGAAAGAACAGCCTGCGGTACGACGCGCACCCAAGGTGATGAAGCTACTCACTGGCAAATCCATGGGGTGTGGTCATCGCAGCGCTACGACCAGCGCGTGCGGATGCGAGCGATGGTCAGGGGCGCTATCAACGACGAACCGACGACAATCCTGTTCGATACAGGGGCGAACGTCAGTGTCGTCTCGGAGGGCGTCGCGAAGAAACTACGGCTGCGAGCTATTCCCAACCATGGACGAACGATAGATGTTCAAGGTATCGGCAAGGGTTCGCTATCGACGAAACGCAGGGTTGCGGTGAAAGTGACTCTAGAACAACGGCTTGTATACGAGTTCGAAATGTGGGTGCTTCCGCATAACGCGGGAGTCGACGTAGTCCTCGGCATGGATTTCATGATCCCTGCAGGAGTTCGCCTCGACCTATATCGGTCAACAGCGATGCTCCCAGGGGAGATTATGCTGTCCCTGCTGAAGTCGAAGAAGATGGAGGAAAATCCTGTGGGACGGCGCGAGGTCGCCGGTCGGACCACGGAAGCACTGGACATCGCGGCTCACGAATGCGTCGACTTTCGCTTGCAAAGGGGCCGCCCGTCGACAGAAACACACCAGCTGTGGGTGCGACGGACAGCGAAGCTAATTCCGACACTGCTGATGAATCATCGTGACGAGCCTGCGAGAGTTCGACTGGCCAACGTCACGGGCAAACACGCGACGTGTGATGCTTTCACAGCCTTTGTGGTGTGGGTTCCGCACGGTGATTTACCCCGTGGCGACGGCTACGTGCTACACCCGTCGCAGCGGTATCGGGACTGGCAGGGTTTAGCATACACTGGAGCTAGAGCGGGGGAACTACGAACGCTGGTTAGCCGCCCAACCTTCGCCGGTTGAACGACCACGTCACGTGACTCCTACTGGTATCCTGCGAAGACCTAGCGAATGCTCGAAGTCGACTGGGGCGCGAGCGGAGTACCACGACGAAGACACTTCGTCCGACTACGACGACGAGAGCGCGACTATGGCGACAGGCCGGCAAAAGCCAAACACAAGGCTTGCAATGTCGAGTAAGATGCAAAGCGACCCACCTGGAGGCCGTGAAAGCGCCGGGCCATCGGCGAAGCCCCGACCGACCACCGCGACGCTGGCGCGGACAAGATCGACGACAACTCGTATGGATCAGGGGCACCAGAACAGGAAGCTGGCGAAACGGCAGGTGACGGCGACCCGCGCAATCGCCCGAAAGTGTCGGTGCCAACGACGAAGGCCGATAATGCGTTAGACGCCGTAGCAGCTTTGGAAGCGGCCTACGTCTTCTCGATCGCAGTTATGACTGCTGAGGGGGATGACTATACGGAGGGAGTCGACGTTGTTTACGAACACCCAACGGCTGATGCGGGGCTCGAGGACTACGCTCGGGAGCTTGCGTTCCTCCCCGACCTGACTGAAGCATCGCCAACGACGATAGATTACTCCTCGCCCAATGTGGTGAACGATGAGCACAGCGGCGATGGCTACAATCGCCTGGTGTCGACGTTGCGGAATCACGAAGGGATTTTGTTGGCGAGCGGAAATGCTCTACCGCCGCCGGCGTATGAAGTAGTTTGCGATATCGACACCGACGGACATCAACCTATCAAGCAGAAGGCGCGACGAGTTCCTCTTCGGTTCCTACGGAAGCTATATGAGTTACTGAAAGGCCTGCTCGAGGCTGGGCTGATCGCATTTTTGGACAGTCCGTGGGCATCGCCGATAGTGATCGTAATGAAGAAAAATGGTAAAGACATTCGCCTGTACATCGACTACAAGCGCGTGAACGCCATCACCGCGATCATGGAGTACGCGATGCCGATTGTGGACGATCTGCTAACTGAGTTGGACGGCTACCTGTGGTTCTGCTCACTCGATGCCGCCAGTGGGTTTTGGGCGGTGATGATGACTATGCGTGCAAGGAAAGTATCAGCCTTCGTATGTGCATTGGGGCACTTCGAATGGCTCCGGATGCCTTTCGGGCTTAAGAATACGCCGATGATTTACCAGCGAATGATCGACAATGCCCTGTGGGGGTTTGTACAGCCAAAGGGTGGCTGGAAGCGGTTCGCCGAGCGCATGCGTGCAGCCGAGTTACAGTCCTCCGCTAGACGTCGCCACAAGCATGAACAGATTCATTCTGCGATGGAGAACGTGGACCCGACAAAGACGAAGTTTATCGTAGACCGCGAATCTTCTAACAGAGCAGACCCCCTCGTCCAGCTGGTAAACAGCGCCGACGCCGATATGTTCACGAATGGAGAACCGGACGAGTCGACGTTGGTACCGGTATTTGAACGTTGCTCTTTCGTGGACGATATTTGCTTCGGTGGCGACACCTTCGAGGGGTGCTTGGCGACGCTAGACCGGCTGCTGTCGCGCTTGGAGGAGTGTCGAATAAGTGTCAGCTTTGCGAAGAGCCTTTTTATCAAGTCGAGAGTGGATTTTCTGTCGCATGAGGTGTCGAGGGACGGCATACGTGCCGACCCGAAGAAGATGCAGGCAATCGCGACGCTACCATTCCCGATGTCGAAGAAGGGTATGCAGTCTTTCCTCGGGGCGTTGAACTACTACAACCGCTTCATTCAGGACTTCGCTGTATACGGGGCTGCGTTATATCAGCTAACTGACGCTGACTTCGACGGGGGTGACTTGACCACGGCGAAGGCATCCTTTGACGCGCTGCAGAAGACTATCGTCGACGCGCCAATTCTTCGCCATTTCGATCGCAGTAAGGCAGTCTATGTCATGCTGTTCGCGAATGAGTGGGCGCTTAGCGCGACGATGCTCCAGGAGCACGAGTCGAAGCTGCATCCTGTCATCTTCCGAGGGCGAGTGTTGCGTGACGCAGAGTTGAACTATCATTTTGCTGAGAAGGAGGTCCTCGCGTTGCTGCTGCTTCTGAAGGCGTGTTATACGATGCTCGCTGGGAAGCGTATACATGTATACACGCGGTTCTCGACGATGGCATGGATAAACAAGTCTAAGACTCTGTTTGGGCGAGCAGTCCAATTTGCTGTTTTGTTATCGCCGTGGGATCTGGTGGTGGAGCGAGTTCCGAAAAAAGATGTCCAGTTCGCGCAGCTGCTGCAGTCGACGGTGACGAGCTTTGTCGAGCTTGCGGATACTTTAGCACCTGTGATTTCTCCATCGCGGGGTTCGGCGACGGTGCGGATGGATCCTGCTTTACTTTATGCACGTCTTCCTCGCGACTACGAAGGCTTTGTGCTGTCTTTCAACGACTCAGCGAAGACGGAGAAGCACGGAGGCTACGGAAGCTGCTCATGGATTCTATGGCGCCTTCCTGAGTGGAAAATAGAGATCGCTGCGAGTGCTTTCCTCGAGTTGACGACTGTGAACGTCGCCGAATACACGGGCATGAACTATGGGATGACTGCAGCTATTGCGCTAAAAGTCGACGACTCTCGGCTCGCAATCCAGCAATCTATAGGGGTGATCGCGTGTCGGAAGGAGACGCTACAGACGCAACTAAATCGCCACAAGGCATTGACGTCCAAACTTCGTAGTGCCAAGTATCTACATGTTGTACGCGAGTACAACGCGGCAGCAGACTCATTGGCGACGGAGGCGTTAGAGTCCAAGAAGTCACTACGAGTAAACGACCAAGCGCGGCCAACGGAGCTACAGGAACTGAACAAGATTGACAATGGCATCTACGACGCTTCGTCCGACGCGACTCAAGAGGCAAAGAGTGAACGAGAGACGAACAAGGTAAACACCATGTGCGCCCGCGAAGGCCGGAGGTCAAGAAATTCCTCGCGGAAAACTTTCGAAAATTTCGTATCTGTGCTGACGAGGAACCAAGCAAAGTCGGGGAAGAGATCAACTCAGACGAAGAGCTGGCCGTCGCCAAAGACGCCAACAGAATCGCCTGCAGCTGCTGAAGCGAATGGTGGGTCTGGCGACGCTTTGGACCCAAATCTGAATGAGTTACGGACCGACGAAGCTTTGGAGCGGAACCCTTCGTCACATAATATGGTGAGACGAAGTGGGAGAAGCGCATCGTCAAAGACATCAGCAGGACCGCCCGCAGATGCTGAACTGAATGGTAGATGTGGCGACGCTGCCAGAGGAGAAACAGCCGATTACCGATCGTCGATGCCGAGGGAAGTACTACTCCCTCGCCACACGACGG